>NWSH02000019.1:12435715-12464882 GCA_002382865.2 Heliothis virescens
TATAGTACTTAATCAAGAGCAATTTTAAAACATGGCGGATATGCATTAGAATTTATGAAATAATTTATTCGCAACATTATACTAATGTGGTATTTTTCGAAGGGCCCCGTGAAATTAACTAAATTCCGATACATATTTACAGTAAATATGACTTCCCCACGAGTTCACACGCTATATTTACAATACATTACCGATGTTTTAAAGTAATACAAAATAATAGTAAGTTTACTTTTATGTTTTTACGTGCGTATAACACAAAAAATCCGTCAAAGCAACAACGAAAATAACCTGTACTAAAATAAAGATTGCTCTTATAAAATACTTACGTCAGATACTAACAAGAGTGTTTGCACTTGTAATTGTGTAGTCTCATATCATATAAGTGCTATTGAGCTTCGTCAAGTATATTAAAAGATAGTTATAAGACTAAATGTTCTTATAACTGCGCCCAAATTCGACCTTATAGCATGCTACAAGATTCATATAAGTGAAAATAAATTACTCTGAAAGAATGCTTTAAGTACTGATTTTGCTTGTTGGGATACTAACATGCATGGAGAAGATTTGTTCTTACTAACACCTATGGATGTTTATTGTCCGAAATAAAGTTTATTTTATTTTATTTTATTTTATTTTATTTGATTTATTTATTTTTATGTATAGACGCCAGCACATCAACCTCCTCAATATGTCAAATTTGTTCAATCGATTTTCAACCTTATCACATTAGTAGAAGGTTAATGATCGATTGGGGTTGACCTGCTGATGTACATTACGTAAAGCAAAGATAACATTTCTTCTGAATCTTCTCAAGACCCATATGTACTCGTACAGTTCACGACACATAACTTTGCAATTCGGATATTAGTCATTATTATCGTGAATTTTTGTCTAAGGTTGGCTACCGCTGACTTCACAATCATAAAAAAAACAAAACACTCTTGTGAGGGTGAGGGGTAAAATGGTGAACTCCAGAATTGTAAAGTTAGGTTCGCAAACTGTAGGTCATATTGCCGGTCAACGACTTTCTTTCACCACATCACTCATACCAGTCCTACAAGAAAACATCCAAATATCTACTAGTTTTTCACGTGATATACTAGCAAAGTCCATAAGTTTCCCGGCAAGAAGTGCGCAAGATTTATGCGCGGGAGTCATGCGCAGCCGAGCGCGGCGTGTTCCGCTGCGCGCGCGCTTAATGTGAGTGCATATGACACCATGCTTTGAGCTAGCTCTGGCGAACTGGTGTATCACGGATGTGGGACTAAGGGAGCTTGGTTTTTATGAAAGACTTATGATCACTACACATTATTGACTAATGACTAGGGGAAAATATCGTGATGATGAAACCTGTCACAAACAGGACATATGACATTTCCTGTAAATTCAATCATAAGGAGCCCCAGAGACTTGAACAACTAATTGCTGTTTCAACGGATAATTATTGGAAAGCTTTAGTTAATACTGATATTCAAAAACAATTTGTAGTCATCCTAAACACGTCAGACAGAACAGACACCGTGTCTAGTTGGAACACGTGTGGTGCAATGATGCGTGGCGTACCGTTGCGCGTGCGCCGGCTCTTCCTCGCGGTGCCAGCAGTCGGCACGTAACTGTAGTCCATTGTCACGGAGCTGGGAACTGCTTCTGGAAGCTGGAGATATGGGTATTACTTTGTTTCTTTCGTTTTTGTTGCCATCTCCTTGTTTGACGTCGTCTTCCTGGAATTATTACAGTTTTTAATTATTTCTTTTTTACAAAAGATTTTAAGAGGTTTCAAAAAAGTTGTCGTCTGGATTGGCGATCTTTTTAATTTTTTTTGTGTGCTTCAACTGATTATTAACATACCTACCTAATATTTTATTTAAATGAATATTTTAGTACTATAAATTCTGTGACGTCTTAGTTAAGCTACGACATAACCAGTTTCAGAATTAGCCTTTCCGTCGTCACCTGAAACTAGACGTTTGCACAACCAGACGCGAGATTCACACATCCATGCGAATTAATTTAGCAAACACCCAATACTAATTAAGTTGTCTTATGTCTGTTTATAAGCAAACTGTTAACAAAATGGCGAAATCCTGTTGTTTCGACACGACAGCAGTAACAAGTTAAATTGTAAGTTCGTTGTCAATTCGGAGGCCGATAGCGTTATGTTAAATACGTCAAGCTGTCGGTACTAAGCTGTTTGTTGACATTTACAGTCGGTGTCCAGCAAGCGACACTTGACTGACGGAAATGTAGCGAGTATTGGCAAGTTAATCTGCTGGACTTGTGTAACAAAAGTCTCGTTCTGTTGGGAGTTGAAACTGCTCCTACAATCGGCTACTACATTTCGAATTTAGTACTAAGCTCTCCCACGATTTATTCACTAATTTAAAAAAAAGAACTTTATGATAGCAATATAAACAGAAAAGTGCTTCTTTGGGGCTAGTCTTAACTCGTGTACATGAAGTTGATTCCTAAGAACAAACAATTGAAAGAGTTATCCCAATATACTTATTTGGTAGTTTGATTGAATAGCCACAACTACGTTAGGCAATTATGATGAATTGTGCCCGACTCCTTGAGTTCTTATGTAGCACTACAGGAACTGACAGCATGCGACAGTGTTCACTTGTTCAGACGCTGTGACAATCCATGCACGGTGTGCCTGTGTTCTGATTGTCTCAGTACTATAAATAACATGCACAACTTTATTCTACTCCAATTACGAAGGTAACATCTTATTAAAATAACAATTAAAAAAGAAGAAAGTATAATATAATTCGTAATGCGATAATTATTACAATCTGTACTCACAATCACAAACTAATTGCCCCGTTAATGTGTTAGGTAATTTAGATATACTGAAATAAATGTTCTAATGAACGTTAGCCTTACGTATGAAGTATATCGTTATCCAAAAGTCTTTGTCGTTTAGTAACCAATGATGTAAACCAAGAGCGACGTCAATATATTATTATTCAAAAATGGAAGTTTTATTGCCGAGATTTTCAGTTTGGAAATGGCTTCACAGATTGCTGTTGATAATAAACATTACTCAAGACGTCGAGGCTCGACATCGGACATCTTTCTCAAGAAGTTGAATCTATTCAATATTTAATTCTCATAGACTTGCTAACAAGTACTTTGAATAATTGAGACTGTACGTCTGAACTACTGAATGCAAGACTTTCTGAAAGCGCACCGAGTTTAATACCGACGCTTGATTTATTGTCGCTTCGTGCTAAACCTAACAATTTGTGGACTTTCATGAATTCCTGTGCTCATTAGCCACCTTACCAGGTCCTATTGACTGCATCTTTCAGTTATTTCTACAATGCAATTAATACTAAACAAGTAATACAATATTATACCAACGTAAGAGTAGATAGGATGCCTCCATAACAAGTGTATGTAGCGCATCATATGCTTTCACTCGCGCGCGACACGTTACGTCACAAGAGCGAATATGTGTCATAACGTCATCCACTCACGGTCCATTTTCAATTGACAATCACGAGAGAAAATAATTAGTAAGTAAAGTGCCGAAAGGAAGATTACAGCGATCGATGATGATGAACGTTAGTTAAGATAAGCTGTTAAATGATTGGTTGAGCGATCACGGAGGCTGTAATGGAATCTCGTAATAGGTGCTCTGGAGTCGTTTCTATCTGTAACGAGATTTCTTCACGAGGTGAGATGTCTGGCTGAGTGCGTGGTTGTGAGTGCTGACGTCACCATTGTCTGATGAGTGCCGCAATGTTATGATGTTGTACACGATTTATTAATGGATACGTCACGTTGGCTGAAGATAAACACATTTCACATGATCCGCCTCCTCTTCCCACGGTGCCGGGACCTTGAATCATCATCAACACGGGCCATCATTTAATTCTCGACGGTGTTCAGGACTCTTGCACAGAGAAAGCTTGTTTTCACGAAGTTTGATATTGTGTGTGATAATCTTACTTCTGTTCCACGTAGGTACCAAATCTTATTAATATAAGGTTCATTTTCACTGACACCATAAACTTCAGTTTTTTCTGAAAATAACTGTAAACTCACTGAATTGTCACGGAAAAATAGGAAAAACGAATATCATAAATTTACGGTACTATACTAACAAATATGATAATGATAACCAAAGAGATTTAAGACATGGCCCTTATAAAAGTACTATGATCCATGATGCATTGTTTATTTTAACAACGCCGTCTCCTCATAACGAGAGAACCTTGGCTTCACGTGACCATGCCCTCAGGGGGTTCCATCGCCATCCTAATGAACAACACTTTCTCTCCGCTCTTAATTATTAGTTTTATATCGAAAGATCGATGACTACAGCTGTGGCCTCGATTGTGTCTCGCCAATAATTACACTCGGATACTTATTAAGTTTGTGATTAAGATTTTAATAATTAAGATTTGCATTTAACACTGTTTTGACTTCTTACTACTAAAACACAACTACCGGTTCATACAACAATGTCTAGTAGCTGCTGATGTCAAATCAATAGTCTAAGATATTTAGCATAAGGGAACAGGAGATCAGATTTTTTTATTTTTGTTTATATCACATATTTTTTAATCAGAAATAGTTTACAAAACAAAGTTTAGACATTTAAGTAACTGAATTACATAGGTACTATAATTCAATAAATGAACTGTAGAACTTTCGCTGTTCAATTACGAAGAGGTCACAGAGTCGAGCTGAAGTCACGACTGCGATGGGACGGTGGATCACCATGTACATAGCGTTTCGCGCACGCGCATCTCTCTAGTTACGTCCTTTATACACTTCAGAAAACGTGTCTCTAGTGCAGCAGACACTATTGTCTTGATGTTAATTGAAAGGTTAATTAGCTATTTACGTAAACCTTTATTGAACGTCATTTTATTGATGTTGAAGATTCTGTTACATCACTGCTTTTACTGACGGAATACTTAGGAAGTACTTGTGGTAGTGATAGTTAAAGTAGGTGTTGTGGGGTCTTCATGGAGAACAGGAGTCTTATAATTTTGATGTCTGAAAGCTGCTTCTAGCATGCATCTTGTCTTATTCACAAAAAGCAAAAGCAAAACTTCAGGGCGATAGCTCGCGGTATAATGTCAGACTGTGTAATATCAAACGCAAATGAGAAAAGAACGAAACTTTATTAGCTTTGCCAATATATTTGTAATTTTCCGACGAGTAGACTAATAGACATGTTAATTCCAGGAGTCCCCTGCTGACGGCGTTCCTGGCGCTGTCGCTGCTCTGCCTGGCGTGCGGCAACAGTGCTGCTGTGCTGGCCGCCACCGGCCTGCAGCGCGACTCCCTGCGCCAGCCCACCACGCATGCCAGCTTCGAGGTGAGTCAGGATATCCTGGGTCTGAACCCCATAGTACCTCCATGATGTGCCTGGCTATGACGAAGCTACAGTGACTGTAGTATATTCTTGAGCATTACGCTGATAAAGATGAGAACCATGCATCCAGTGCGTATCTGATGGCATGTTTATGTGTTTAGCTGCAACACATTATAATTTTATGATTTTACGGCTAATATAAAATATTTTCTACTTAAAATAATTATTTTACAGTACGCTAGCTAGTGTTTCATGTGTTTTTAATACCAATTTGCTTGATAAAAGAGACGATCAAGTATCAAGATCTGTCGGCCAGCTCAAGAATAGTGAAACTTTTAGCGGACGAAGATAAAATATTTTCCAGCGCGGTGCACATAATTGATTCAATTAAACGTTATCGGTATTAGCATACAATCTGACATTAGATCGCGAGCTATTTATTGTCGGTTGGGCAAGCTGCCGCCGCTACACTTGCTTGCATTAATAACTGGCTATCAGTCGCGCCTATTTGTACTTCCACTGCTTTTACATGGAGTAACAAAGTGCAAAAGGTTCACTTATTACGCCTGATAAGAGCGTGTTACACAGACACTGAACTGCGATATTCAAATATTTATTCACATTTCTTTGTACAAAATCAGTGTTCACTATTAGGCTGAGGCAAATTAAGTATTTGTACCATTTGATAAAAATGTGATACTTCTCTCCTACCTCTCTAACGTAACGAATGCAATTTGTGAAGTAAGATATTTTAATAGAATAACACGCCAGTCGATCAAAAGGCGTCACTGATGACGTAAACCTAGAACACATTTCTTAAGAGGAAATAAACACATTTGGTATCATTAGCATGATGTATTCAGTTTCTCTCGTAAAATACTTCAATTTATTACTTCTGAATGGTCTATTTAGAATAACAAAAGATTCTTCGATTAGCATATTTTAATTTCATTCAATCTATATCTATGTATGTAAATCTTAATTTAATTCCATTATGTAATTGTGTAAAAACAAAATAGAAATTTCGATTAAGCCTCACCAAGGGTTAAACAAATGTTTATATTTAATTAAATAACTTTCTAGTATACGATGCACAGCAGCTATAGGCTGTAATAAGCTAATAATTTATGAAGAGTACGTAACAGTAACATATAACATATAGATAGGCAGTCATATAGTACTAAAATATTGCAGCAGCCGTGAGTATATTCCACATATTACGTAACGTGCTCACAGCTAACTCTAGGAACTAAACAAATTACTTAACTCAAGTACTCACGTTAAGTATTTCCTTATTTCTCCGGCATTTACGTGCAGTTGAGTAAATAGAGTTTGTTTGTTGGTCGCTTGTCGTTTAGGGAGGCAATCGAGGGTGGCACGGCTCTTGAACGGTTCTAAGAGCCTTAGTGGTGGCCGTCATACGTTGAATATTACCAAACATAGCATAAGCCTCTCATGCATTTCTGAAGATTTCAACATCTCTTGTTTACAAAGTAGGTTGTATCTATCCATTTTGCATATTGCATAAAATGCAGTTGTTTACCATTACATGGGCAGAAGGTTGTGCGCTAATGAATACAACATGAGTACATACAGGTACATAGATAGACTGCGCTGGAACCTCCAGCCTTGGTCCACATCGCGAAAGACGTGACATCTTGATAGACTCACACACGTAAGTTTAATTATTTGTTAAATGATATCGTTTAAGATGCTATAAAGTATTGAGTATTGAGTTTTAATACCGTATTTCATATTCAGTATCAAAGATGCTAAATATTTCTGTTTTAATATTACAATGTGCAGAGTGTGTATTTGCAAGTTCTATATAATTGTATAGTAATATGATTGTAGTATTTAGCATATGTAAACATTGGTTAGCACATATAAACTCTGTTTAAATAAACTTACAGTAGAAAAAATAAAAAAGTTCATCAAATAAAATTAATTGGTCACTCAGGATGAATGAACCAACAGATATTATCACGCCGGCTCCACACGTTGGCCCCAACGTTCGCCCCAACGCTATTCGTCCAACGTGTGGATCTGGAAAATGGCGTTGGCCCCAACGTTGGGGCGAGCGTTGGTAGTTGGCCGGCTCGTGTCGGTTTCATCAAAGGAATCCGCGCCAACGTTCGCGATCTGTCCACACGTTGGCGCTTTGCGCAGTTCTGTTTCAACACGCAGCGAGTGCGCACGTCGAGCGAGAATGGTTTCTTCATCCATAAAATCGTCACCGGCGGCATGGACAAAATTTATAAAAGTGCATCGAATAATATGGGACGCAACCAGAAAAGACCATAAAAATAAAAATTTATTGGCTGATGCATGGCGCACCATTCATCATAATATGGGAAGGATTTTTTCTATTGTAGATTTTAAAAAAAAGCGGGAATCATTAATGAGCACGTATCGACTTTACAGAAAAAAAAATTGTGACTCTACTCGATCTGGATGATGTGTCGTCATCCTGCATCTTCTTTGACTTTTTATTTTTTCTCAGTAATAAATATAAATGTGTACTCATCATTACTAAACTAAACGCGCTCAGAGCAATTTCTGTATCAGACATCTTCACATTGGCCCTGACGGGACAGGACTAGTTTATGAGCCAACGTGTGTACGCCTCCCCGAGTTTGCGGTCCAACGTTGGTACGAGCGTTGGGGCCAACGTGTGGAGCCGGCCTCATAGTATATTCTTGAGCATTACGCTGATAAAGATGAGAACCATGCATCCAGTGCGTATCTGATGGCATGTTTATGTGTTTAGCTGCAACACATTATAATTTTATGATTTTACGGCTAATATAAAATATTTTCTACTTAAAATAATTATTTTACAGTACGCTAGCTAGTGTTTCATGTGTTTTTAATACCAATTTGCTTGATAAAAGAGACGATCAAGTATCAAGATCTGTCGGCCAGCTCAAGAATAGTGAAACTTTTAGCGGACGAAGATAAAATATTTTCCAGCGCGGTGCACATAATTGATTCAATTAAACGTTATCGGTATTAGCATACAATCTGACATTAGATCGCGAGCTATTTATTGTCGGTTGGGCAAGCTGCCGCCGCTACACTTGCTTGCATTAATAACTGGCTATCAGTCGCGCCTATTTGTACTTCCACTGCTTTTACATGGAGTAACAAAGTGCAAAAGGTTCACTTATTACGCCTGATAAGAGCGTGTTACACAGACACTGAACTGCGATATTCAAATATTTATTCACATTTCTTTGTACAAAATCAGTGTTCACTATTAGGCTGAGGCAAATTAAGTATTTGTACCATTTGATAAAAATGTGATACTTCTCTCCTACCTCTCTAACGTAACGAATGCAATTTGTGAAGTAAGATATTTTAATAGAATAACACGCCAGTCGATCAAAAGGCGTCACTGATGACGTAAACCTAGAACACATTTCTTAAGAGGAAATAAACACATTTGGTATCATTAGCATGATGTATTCAGTTTCTCTCGTAAAATACTTCAATTTATTACTTCTGAATGGTCTATTTAGAATAACAAAAGATTCTTCGATTAGCATATTTTAATTTCATTCAATCTATATCTATGTATGTAAATCTTAATTTAATTCCATTATGTAATTGTGTAAAAACAAAATAGAAATTTCGATTAAGCCTCACCAAGGGTTAAACAAATGTTTATATTTAATTAAATAACTTTCTAGTATACGATGCACAGCAGCTATAGGCTGTAATAAGCTAATAATTTATGAAGAGTACGTAACAGTAACATATAACATATAGATAGGCAGTCATATAGTACTAAAATATTGCAGCAGCCGTGAGTATATTCCACATATTACGTAACGTGCTCACAGCTAACTCTAGGAACTAAACAAATTACTTAACTCAAGTACTCACGTTAAGTATTTCCTTATTTCTCCGGCATTTACGTGCAGTTGAGTAAATAGAGTTTGTTTGTTGGTCGCTTGTCGTTTAGGGAGGCAATCGAGGGTGGCACGGCTCTTGAACGGTTCTAAGAGCCTTAGTGGTGGCCGTCATACGTTGAATATTACCAAACATAGCATAAGCCTCTCATGCATTTCTGAAGATTTCAACATCTCTTGTTTACAAAGTAGGTTGTATCTATCCATTTTGCATATTGCATAAAATGCAGTTGTTTACCATTACATGGGCAGAAGGTTGTGCGCTAATGAATACAACATGAGTACATACAGGTACATAGATAGACTGCGCTGGAACCTCCAGCCTTGGTCCACATCGCGAAAGACGTGACATCTTGATAGACTCACACACGTAAGTTTAATTATTTGTTAAATGATATCGTTTAAGATGCTATAAAGTATTGAGTATTGAGTTTTAATACCGTATTTCATATTCAGTATCAAAGATGCTAAATATTTCTGTTTTAATATTACAATGTGCAGAGTGTGTATTTGCAAGTTCTATATAATTGTATAGTAATATGATTGTAGTATTTAGCATATGTAAACATTGGTTAGCACATATAAACTCTGTTTAAATAAACTTACAGTAGAAAAAATAAAAAAGTTCATCAAATAAAATTAATTGGTCACTCAGGATGAATGAACCAACAGATATTATCACGCCGGCTCCACACGTTGGCCCCAACGTTCGCCCCAACGCTATTCGTCCAACGTGTGGATCTGGAAAATGGCGTTGGCCCCAACGTTGGGGCGAGCGTTGGTAGTTGGCCGGCTCGTGTCGGTTTCATCAAAGGAATCCGCGCCAACGTTCGCGATCTGTCCACACGTTGGCGCTTTGCGCAGTTCTGTTTCAACACGCAGCGAGTGCGCACGTCGAGCGAGAATGGTTTCTTCATCCATAAAATCGTCACCGGCGGCATGGACAAAATTTATAAAAGTGCATCGAATAATATGGGACGCAACCAGAAAAGACCATAAAAATAAAAATTTATTGGCTGATGCATGGCGCACCATTCATCATAATATGGGAAGGATTTTTTCTATTGTAGATTTTAAAAAAAAGCGGGAATCATTAATGAGCACGTATCGACTTTACAGAAAAAAAAATTGTGACTCTACTCGATCTGGATGATGTGTCGTCATCCTGCATCTTCTTTGACTTTTTATTTTTTCTCAGTAATAAATATAAATGTGTACTCATCATTACTAAACTAAACGCGCTCAGAGCAATTTCTGTATCAGACATCTTCACATTGGCCCTGACGGGACAGGACTAGTTTATGAGCCAACGTGTGTACGCCTCCCCGAGTTTGCGGTCCAACGTTGGTACGAGCGTTGGGGCCAACGTGTGGAGCCGGCCTCAAGATTATCTGCACACTGCACCACGCGAAACTTCACACGCTCGTTCCGAAATTCATCAAAATAATCCTTACTAATCCTTACTAATATTATAAATCGGAAAGTGAGTTTGTTTGTTTGTTTCTTTGTTTGTTTGTTCCGCTTTCACGCCGTAACTACTGAACCGATTGCTTTGAAATTTTGCAGACGTAAAGTTAGAAGTCCGGATTAAATAATAGGGTACTTTTTATCCCGAAAAAAATAGATATTCCCGAGGGAAAACAAAAATATTGTTTGCTTGATGGATGGATTGTAGATGGCGCTGTGTGTCGAACCGAATTCCACGCGGGCGAAGCCGCGGGCAGAAAGCTAGTTGCTATATAAGTCATGACTTCATGAGTCACACATGCACTTTACACGAAGACCACATAATTTCTGCGATTAGCGACAAATAAGGTTAATATCGGGTGCGAACGAGCGGATGTTAGAGCCGGTCAAGGCTGACATTGGCCGGGGTGCTGGCTATTACGCGAAATGCCGCGAGTCACGGCAGATGTTACGTGTGGAGTCGCGCTAATTACTGTTGCTCAATGTAATGATCTGAGGCACGATGTTACCGCGAATTGTGCGCTGATTGCAGCGCCGTGACTGAACTCCGGCCAAAAATGTGATGTATGTCTGCGAATTATGTACAATGGTACTGGTAATTGTAAATGGTACTAGTTGCATATATTCACGTTAGCTAATGTATTAGTTAACCGAAATAAATATCATGTTTTGAAAGAATTTTAGTTAAAAAGTATACAATTAAATAAAAAAGTCTTCTGAAATGTTACTTTCAGAATCTATTTAAAGTGTCGTGATTTCTGGAAATACGTAACTGATTTGACTTTGTATGTAGATCGGATGTGACAGAATTTGTAAACCTATAATTGCTTTATTGTATTTATTACTTTTAAGTTATTTATTTGTTGAAATTAAAGTGTTTAAATTATATTTAGAAATTATAATCTAGTCATTAATGTTCATTTTTACTATTATTGTTAATAGTTTTTATATTGACTTTTGTCAAAGCGCGGGAACGGTGGTTCTGTTGGCATGTGCGGTGTAGTCTCGAGTTCAGTTATCGAGCGGCAGTCAACGTGAACAGTTTGTAATAATAGAGTGTGGTTTATAATAAAGAAAGTATAATTCTCAACAGAAATTAAGTAGTTTTATTAAAGTTCAGAAGTGGCAAGACCTGCGAGCTATGTCGGAAACAAACCGTAAGTTGAATCTTATGTATTTTAATGTTTAATTTAAATAATCTACTAGTTATTACGTTATGTTATCCTGGAGAAGTTCAGTGAGTGGTAATTGCATAAAATAAAAATTAATAATGAACAAAACTAGCAAGTAATCATGCAGCGTACTTTCTGTAAAGTAGCATACCTACATCGATTTTATGGTACACGCAGTATGGTTGGGCGAATGCACTTGATACCTTTGGTCGAGGCGACTCCTCGATAGGTGTACCTGTGCATTGGGCTAGCTATAAAAACGGCATTGGGCTGGTGCACGTGACGTTCTTGGTCGAGGCAACTCCTCGATAGAACTGTTCTTGCATCAGACTAATCCTCGTCGTGTGTATGTTGAACCGATGCGAGTGGTGCCCTTGGTCGAGGCTACTCCTCGATAGAGCTACCCTTGCATCGGAGTAATAAATTTTAATTTTGTTAATGTGGGATCAATACACGTGGCACTCTTGGTCGAGGCAACTCCTCGATATTGATGTCGCTGTGTTGGTCTCTTATTAATTATATCGCGTAAAGGTTGGTTCAGCGTGTCGTACCCTTGGTCGAGGCGACTCCTCGATAGGGCTACAGGCCCGATGGATCAATAGTTCTTTAATTTATTACTAAGGCTACGCTACATGATTATTGGAGACTTTAAAATATGGAACATTAGTACTACGTTCCACCCACTGAACGTACCATAGTTATCAACAGCCATGTAGGTGTGCTGTTTGATGAGAATTTACCATAGCTATCAACAGCCATGTAGGTGTGCTGTTTGATGAGAATTTACCACAGTTATCAACAGCCATGTAGGTGTGCTGTTTGATGAGAATTTACCATAGTTATCAACAGCCATGTAGGTGTGCTGTTTGAGGAGAATTTACCATAATTATCAACAGCCATGTAGGTGTGCTGTTTGAGGAGAATTAGTTATTGACAGCCATGTAGGTGTGCTGTTTGATGAGTTTACCATTGTTATCAACAGCCACATAGGTGTGCTATAGTTTTGGGATACATACGAATATTTGTAGCCTACATATAACCTATAACTGTCTATACAGCTGTGATTTCGTGATATTTCCTTAATCACGAGTCACTTAAGTGAGCTAGATAGTTTATTTATAATGGTACTGTAGTTATTCGCCACATGGTGCTAATAATAAATACCGTGTTATGGCCATTTTGTTAAAGAGAATTCGAGTCACACGCCAAAGCGACATCGACGGCGGAGACGACGGTCTACCTCCACTGAATCCGACGAGCCTCCGGTGCCTAGGAAGAAATCCAAGTCGAGGAGAGAGTTGTCAGCGGAGGCTCTGTTGAAGATATTGTCTTCGCTACCAAGCACTTCAAGTAAGAATACTCATACGACTAACGTTGTACCGGAATTCGACCCCAACAATAAATCCCAGGACGTCGAGCGGTGGTTGAGGAAAGTTAACGAATGCTCTGTAATTTATGGCTGGGATAGCAAACAAACTATCCACTATGCTCTTCAAAAACTAAGTGGCCTAGCTAAACGATGGTACGAGTCTCTTCCATCACTCGATTTTACCTGGGAGGAGTGGCAAACTAAGTTTAGGAAAGCGTTTCCAAATGATGTAAATTTCGGTAAATTACTGGAAGAAATGCTACACCGAAAATCTCGCACAGATGAGACTCTCAGAGATTACTTTTATGATAAGTTATCACTACTTAGCAGGTGCGAGATTGTCGGTCGTAAAGCAGTTGATTGTGTTATACACGGAATAACTGACAATTCGATTAGAAATGGTGCTCAGGCCCTTAAATGTGAGGAACCCGAAGACTTATTTACTTAGCGTCACAGCAGCAAACGCAACTTAAAGAGACTGTACGGGGTTCTTTCACGTCCAGTTCCTTTAAAAAGCGAGATTTTCGTACTAATAACTACAGTCAGAATAGGGCTTCATCGTCAAATAGGCAGGCCGATCTTGTTTGTTTTAACTGCAATGAGCGGGGACATATGTATACTACTTGTAACAAGCCAGTGATAAGATGTGTCAAATGTGGCAGAGTAGGTCATAATTCAGATAGTTGCTCTAGAAAACCTTTACAGTCACGTGAGGTGAATGCCGAAACTACTCAGCAAACGGAGAAAAAAGTATTTAAAGTAAATTCTAAAAATTTACATTCCAAAATTGATACTAGCTCTTCGGTTAACAACCCTTTGAACAATGCCGTTAAAACCATTTCAAACAACACTAAATTTAATAAAAAGGTTAATGTTAATGGTACTATGGCTTCTGCTTACATTGACTTCGGAAGTGAATGTAGCATGATTAAAGTTTCACTAGCTAAAAGTCTTGGTCTTGACGAAAATTACGAACTACTGCCAATCGTAAGGGGGTTTGGCAACTCCAGCGTAAAGCCAAAGTTCCAATCCACCGTCCTAATTAGAATAGATGAAGTAGAAACGGAACTAAGTGTTTTGGCTGTTGACGATGAATTATTAGATACTCCAATGCTAATAGGGCAAAATTTTACTGAGTTAGCGTCCATTATGGTGATGAAAGACAGCGATAGGCTGAATTTCTATCATACTCCTTGTGAGCCATTTGGAGAAAGGAAAAATACCCTCAACATTTATGTGTCCAAAGATTTAGTCATATCAAAGGGAGGGCTAGTGGAAGTTTATACGCGTGAATCATACACGGGTGATATTTACTCTGACGGATGCGCTAGGCTGAATCCAAACCAGGAGTACTATTTGCATCAGGGATGTTATCGGTTGGAAGGCGGCAAGGGATTAATATTTGTTACAGCGTTGACGAATACACCCATTATCTTTAAGGCAGATAAGTTGTTAGCTAGAGTTAGTCCTATCACAGAGACTAAAGCGTTAATCGTCCGGTCAAACGAGCCTCAAAGGGTACTACAGCCTTTAGACAAATCCGATATAAAAATTGGACATGAGCTAGACCAAAATAATTTTGATAAATTGTACCAACTTTTGCAAAAGTATAGAAATTGCTTTGCAAATAATTTAAGTGAGTTAGGCTGTGTCAAAAACACTGTAATGGATATAGAATTGGAGGATAAAACTCCAGTGGTCTACAGACCGTATCGTTTGTCACATACTGAGCGTCAAAAGGTTAGGGATATCGTAGAAGATTTAGAACGGAACGATATCGTCCAAGAATCAAACTCAAATTATGCAAGCCCTATTTTACTCGTCAAAAAGAAGAACGGGGAATCTCGGCTTTGCGTAGATTATCGGGCCTTGAATAATAAAACGGTTAAAGACAAATATCCATTGCCATTAATTGACGATCAACTTTCAAATTTGAGTGGTAACAAGTTTTTCATAACGTTAGATTTAGCCTCCGGCTATTACCAGATACCAATGGGAGAACAGAGTCGTCATCTAACGGCATTCGTCACCCCGGATGGACATTACGAATTTAAACGTATGCCTTTCGGGTTGGCCAATGCACCTTCGGTATTTCAGAAAATGATGAATCGCTTATTAGGTTCGCGAAGATTTAGGTCCGCTTTAGCTTACATGGATGATCTCCTCATTCCAAGTAAGTCGATATCAGAGGGTTTTGAAAGACTAGGGCCCGTATTAATAAATCGGTCTCAATCGTGATCTCAAGAGCTGTATCAGTTGATAAGTTCTCAAGATGCGATCAGGATCTTAATATCGACGCTAATTAATAAACCTATATCAACAGCATCTCAGATGATGCCGCGGTTTGGATCAAGCTCTCAAGATTCGTAATTTGACACTCAATGAAATCCTGATCTTAAGACTTGTTACGTCACAGTGAACGAACTATTAGATCTTTTGTTCATTGTGTTTAGTAGGTAATTGCTTTGTAGAACGATAATGAAAACAAATTTAACTCTGTATGCGTAGGAATAAACGTTGTTTTCCAGTTTAAATGGATTGAAATGTTATTATTATTTTATAAAGTACCTACAGGTACTTACATTATTTTTAAACTATAAAAAATTACAATTTATTACAAAGTTCCGTTTAATACGTAACTTTCACAAGTCAACAAACACATATACCATCGAAATCGTTATTTAAAGTTCTGCGGAGGTAATTCAAAATGGCACGCATTTAGGGCGTCGACTAATAAAAAGAAAAATGGGTTTCAAAAATAAGATTTATTTATAATATATTTATAACAATGATAAGTGAATAAATGAAACACATAGAAAGGGTTTCTTCTTTTTATTTAAAAAAAATCATTAGAGACGATACTAATACCTAAAAGATAAAAGATAAAAGATAAAAGATAAAAGATAAAAGATAAAAGATAAAAGATAAAAGATAAAAGATAAAAGATAAAAGATAAAAGATAAAAGATAAAAGATAAAAGATAAAAGATAAAAGATAAAAGATAAAAGATAAAAGATAAAAGATAAAAGATAAAAGATAAAAGATAAAAGATAAAAGATAAAAGATAAAAGATAAAAGATAAAAGATAAAAGATAAAAGATAAAAGATAAAAGATAAAAGATAAAAGATAAAAGATAAAAGATAAAAGATAAAAGATAAAAGATAAAAGATAAAAGATAAAAGATAAAAGATAAAAGATAAAAGATAAAAGATAAAAGATAAAAGATAAAAGATAAAAGATAAAAGATAAAAGATAAAAGATAAAAGATAAAAGATAAAAGATAAAAGATAAAAGATAAAAGATAAAAGATAAAAGATAAAAGATAAAAGATAAAAGATAAAAGATAAAAGATAAAAGATAAAAGATAAAAGATAAAAGATAAAAGATAAAAGATAAAAGATAAAAGATAAAAGATAAAAGATAAAAGATAAAAGATAAAAGATAAAAGATAAAAGATAAAAGATAAAAGATAAAAGATAAAAGATAAAAGATAAAAGATAAAAGATAAAAGATAAAAGATAAAAGATAAAAGATAAAAGATAAAAGATAAAAGATAAAAGATAAAAGATAAAAGATAAAAGATAAAAGATAAAAGATAAAAGATAAAAGATAAAAGATAAAAGATAAAAGATAAAAGATAAAAGATAAAAGATAAAAGATAAAAGATAAAAGATAAAAGATAAAAGATAAAAGATAAAAGATAAAAGATAAAAGATAAAAGATAAAAGATAAAAGATAAAAGATAAAAGATAAAAGATAAAAGATAAAAGATAAAAGATAAAAGATAAAAGATAAAAGATAAAAGATAAAAGATAAAAGATAAAAGATAAAAGATAAAAGATAAAAGATAAAAGATAAAAGATAAAAGATAAAAGATAAAAGATAAAAGATAAAAGATAAAAGATAAAAGATAAAAGATAAAAGATAAAAGATAAAAGATAAAAGATAAAAGATAAAAGATAAAAGATAAAAGATAAAAGATAAAAGATAAAAGATAAAAGATAAAAGATAAAAGATAAAAGATAAAAGATAAAAGATAAAAGATAAAAGATAAAAGATAAAAGATAAAAGATAAAAGATAAAAGATAAAAGATAAAAGATAAAAGATAAAAGATAAAAGATAAAAGATAAAAGATAAAAGATAAAAGATAAAAGATAAAAGATAAAAGATAAAAGATAAAAGATAAAAGATAAAAGATAAAAGATAAAAGATAAAAGATAAAAGATAAAAGATAAAAGATAAAAGATAAAAGATAAAAGATAAAAGATAAAAGATAAAAGATAAAAGATAAAAGATAAAAGATAAAAGATAAAAGATAAAAGATAAAAGATAAAAGATAAAAGATAAAAGATAAAAGATAAAAGATAAAAGATAAAAGATAAAAGATAAAAGATAAAAGATAAAAGATAAAAGATAAAAGATAAATAATTTGTCGCGTCCCTTATCTGTGTAAACTTCAGACTTCAGGTAATCGATTGTGAAAAGGCCATAGAATATCACCATGGTAGTCGACTTCATCGTAATAGTTGATTTCGGAAATAATATTTTCAACATCCAATTTTTCCCGCGAGATAGATACAAGTTTACGATCTTAAGTCCGGGGTCGACTGTACTCAACTATCATGATCTTGAAAACCATCTTAATACCGCTCTTGAAACCCGAGTACTGTTTATTAAACAACACGATCTCAGGTGATGACAAAGTCTTAAACCACATCTTAGGTTTTGTTTATTAATGTGTCGGAATCTCAAACAGGCTCTTAAGATCTCAATCTTAGGCTGATATCGGTTTATTAATACGGGCCTAGAAGATGTACTTAACGTGATTCAAGAGGCTGGTCTTACATTAAAGCTTTCAAAGTGCACCTTTTTCAATACCGAAATTGAATATTTAGGTTACCAAATCTCTTCGGAAGGTATCAAGCCCAGCGAACGTAAAATTTTGGCCGTACGCGATTTTCCCGTACCACGCAATGTCCACGAAGTACGACAGTTCCTTGGTTTAGCAAGCTATTTTCGAAGGTTTGTTAGAGGATTCGGGGAAATTGCTAGACCATTGACTTCGCTACTCAAAAAGGAAGCACGGTGGCAATGGGATCATGAGGAGTTGAAATCTTTCACTACGCTGAAAGAACATTTAGTCAAACGTCCTTTGTTGGCTTTATATAACCCCGATCTAGAAACGGAAGTGCATACTGATGCTAGTGCTCTCGGTTTAGGTGGTATACTTATGCAGTGGCAACCCAGTCCTAAGATGCTAAAACCCGTCGCATATTTCAGTAGACAAACCACACCCGAAGAACGACATTTTCACTCGTACGAGTTAGAAACATTGGCTGTGGTTTGCTCGCTAAAGAAATTTCGCCCCTACCTTCTAGGAATTAACTTCTCTGTTTATACTGATTGCAATGCTTTACGAACTACTTTGACCAAGCGAGATTTAATTCCCCGAATTGCGCGCTGGTGGTTGCAAATTAGCGAGTACAATTTTAATATCGAGTATCGTCCAGGTAGTCGTATGAACCATGTTGATGCTCTGAGTCGGAATCCTCCAAAAGGAGATAGCCCAACTCCGATTTTAAACGCTTTAAATATAAGTACGGACAACTGGATACTCACTCTGCAGATGGCAGACCCAGAACTTAAGCGTATTTTCAACATCCTGAAACCAGATGTCACTGACGAAGTAGTAGAAATAAAAAAAAACTACGCCGTCAGAAACCATTCGTTACATAGAAGGGTCGGGGAGGAATTTCGTTTAGTAATTCCAAAAGATGCCAGATGGCAAGTTTGCAAAGCCAATCATGACGATGTCGGTCATTTTGGATTTGCTAAGACGCTAGAGCGAATTCAGAGCCGGTACTGGTTCCCTAAACTAAAACGATTTGTTAGGAAATACGTTGCAGCTTGCATAGACTGCGCATATAATAAAGACAATGCAGCGCGGATACGCACTGGATTGTTACATCCTATACATAAAGTAGAAAAGCCCTTCCACACCCTTCATATGGATCATTTAGGACCATTCGTACGGAGTAAATCTCGTAACAGCTACATTTTGACGATAGTAGACGGTTTTACTAAATACCTTTTTGCCAAGCCAGTCAGAGACACAAAAACCAAAAGTGTTATTAAAGTTTTAGATAGCCTATTTTGTGACTTTGGTGTTCCTTCTAGAATCATTTCGGATCGTGGAACTGCATTCACCTCGGCTCAATTTAAGAATTTTTGTAGTAGTAAAGGTATAAAACACGTTCTTAACGCAGTTGCTTGCCCCAGGGCAAATGGACAAGCAGAAAGGTTTAATCAAACTATCTTAGCAGCTTTATCTACACAAAATTTTAACAAAGACGAACGTATTTGGGACGAGCAACTGGGTAAAGTACAGTGGGGTATAAACAACACGATTAACGCTACTACTAAGAAAAGCGCGTCAGAGCTGTTATTTGGGATAAA
This sequence comes from Heliothis virescens, assembly GCA_002382865.2. NCBI lineage: Eukaryota > Metazoa > Arthropoda > Insecta > Lepidoptera > Noctuidae > Heliothis > Heliothis virescens. The sequence goes on from NWSH02000019.1 coordinate 12,455,431, forward strand.
ACTTAGAAATCCTTTTGACAATATTTTAACAATCACTGACGATCGTGACGACGATCTTTCGAGTAATGAAGTAGAAGAGTTCTCCATCGATGTTACTGTTAACAATAACAATAGCAGTACTGGTAAATCTGTGACGCACCTTCCAAATTTATCCACAGTTAATGGTCCAAATAATGAGAACCCTTGTTCATCTTCTGCAATCTCAGGAGATGGCGATGAAGCTATGCCTAACTCGGCTCACTCCGATTCCTTGGCAGAATTCGATAGAATTAGAAAGGAAGCCTCAATTAACATTACAAACAGTCAGAATCGTCAGAAGAAAGCTTATGATAATAAAAGGTTACCAGCACATTCATATTCCGTTGGCGACTTGGTAAAGATAACTAAAACTAACTTTAAGAACGACGGCAAAAGTAAAAAGCTTTTACCTAAATTTATAGGCCCATTTAAAATTAGGAATTGTCTAGGAAACGACCGCTATGAAATTACAAATGTACCCGGTTTCAAAGAAAAGAAATACGAAACCGTTGTAGCCGCGGACAGAATGAGACCCTGGATAAATATCCAGGCCCTGGAAATTAACAATTCCTCTAGCCCTAGCTCTTCTTTCGTTACATCAGACTCTAACACTGGCTCAGAATCCGAGTAGTATACACTATGTCCTAGTTATGCGTTATATGATTTGCTGTTTCATAAAATATAAAATAATATAAATAATGTCGATGATTATTATGTGTTCAATTAAATAGGTTCCTACATAATTCTACTTCATATAAGGTAATGAGATGTTGCTAAATTATTTATGATTGTGATAATTGATTGTAATAACGATTGTGTTTAATTTCATGTTTGCTCGTCCATATGCAAAATAAATATACTTAATTAAAGTTTTCATGCTTTGTTAAGAATTGTAATTCCCTATGTGTAAAATATATTGCCTACTCTTAAGTCATGTAATTTTTGTAAAGTACAGGCAACACATCCAAGTTACCACAAAAGTTCTGCAATATATTTTCAACCTTATCCCAATAGTGGTGGGTCAATGTTTGATTAGTAGAATTTGACAGATTCGGGTATCGTGAACTGCTGTTGTCTGTACATACATTACACTTTTCTTATTCAGAGATGGTAATTTTATTTTAAGTTTTGTTTTTCTTGTCATAAATAATATATCATAAATTTATCTATGTAAGCACAATATTTGATAATATTAACTCGTACAATTTCGAATGTCGTGATTTTGCGTGTAGCAGAGCTTTACACGCAGTAGGACGGCCGAATGTCGTGATTTCTGGAAATACGTAACTGATTTGACTTTGTATGTAGATCGGATGTGACAGAATTTGTAAACCTATAATTGCTTTATTGTATTTATTACTTTTAAGTTATTTATTTGTTGAAATTAAAGTGTTTAAATTATATTTAGAAATTATAATCTAGTCATTAATGTTCATTTTTACTATTATTGTTAATAGTTTTTATATTGACTTTTGTCAAAGCGCGGGAACGGTGGTTCTGTTGGCATGTGCGGTGTAGTCTCGAGTTCAGTTATCGAGCGGCAGTCAACGTGAACAGTTTGTAATAATAGAGTGTGGTTTATAATAAAGAAAGTATAATTCTCAACAGAAATTAAGTAGTTTTATTAAAAAAGTAAGTACCTTTATGTTAGTTTTACAATGACAAGCTCATCAGCAGTTTTTCTCTGCACTTCAAAATCATCTAGTTAGAAACAAATTGTTGTGGCAAAAAGTGCAGTAGAGGTCATTGCACTGTTACAACTTCATTAAGAATTACGAACAAAACGTAACGGTGCACAGAAATCAACTGAAAATAAACATTTAAGAATACGCTAGGATTACTGTACTTAGCAAATAGCTATTTCTTTTTATTAAATAACGGTCTGTCATGTAATTGTTTAATTTTTTTAATAAGGCTTGGTAATATGTGGAGAATTTTACGTCTAACGGCAATAGGTCTGACATGGGATTATGATATCTCCCATGTGCTGTACTCTCCGTGTAACGGGAACAATGTATTACAAAGCAGATAATCTTGTCGCGCTCGTATTAAAAGTCAAACTATATTTATTTACGACATCATTCTTTGGAGTATATTTTCCACGCTTTTATGTGAATGTACAGAAGCTAATTAACGCAGTTTATTGATTGGAAAAATGAAAGAATTTCATTGTTTTATACATAATCAACGAACTGCGGGTAGATTAAGAATGTTGATAGAGTATAGGACCCTGTTCATTTCAACTAAAACAAACTAATGAGGCAACATATCTCGCATACTTATTTAACATTGAACTTTCTACAATGTAACAGGTCAATTTGTCAGTCAATGAGATCTTCATTAGAAGTTAAAAACACCGCTTTATGTGTAAATAATGGCAGTTCTTTAGCGGCTGTACTCATTTAGATACAACATACACGTGTTGATTACTGAACAATACTTACAAATGAAGTGATGATGGCCTGTGGCAGTTGTAATGATGGTGGTTGATGGCGAGGTTAAAAGGTTATTTCTATAATGACATATTTAGTGCCTCGCTTGGAGAGACTTCATAGTTGAGAAAAAGTAAGGTAGTTTTAAAAAGAGTTCTTTTAAAACAACAATTTGTAACATTTGCCTTTTTCATGATTGAAATCCACAGTAACTTATACATAAAAATTGTATGTAATTTAAAATCAAGTTCCTATAATACACAAGCATAGAAAATTTTTGTTGATATACATTTCCTCCGGCAGGATGAGATGGAGGCGTGGACGCCGGTGCTGACGAACATCGCGCTGCTGATCATCGCGAGCGTGCACTGCGTGGTCTGCATCATCAGCATCTACCACGTGGCGAAGCGCGTGTGCCCGTGCCTGCGCCCCAAGCAGGCCTTCGACCACAACCAGTTCGAGCCGGGTGCTCCGCCCCACCAGCTCGTCATCAAGGTGGAGGAGGTGGCGTACGCGCAGGACGCGGAGCGCGCGCGCCACCACGAGCTCTGCAAGGAGTTGGAGGTCAAACTGCAGGGCGATACCATCAAGAAGAAGAAGGTTAGATTTTGTTGTCTCCCTATCAAATAAAGAAAAGATAATTTGTCTTAGAATAGTAGAAATTCGGTCAAGAAAAAAAAATGGAAATCACTGGTTTGCATCGATGAAACACCGAATAAATTGTGAACTTCAAACTCACATTATATCAAACTGCACTATACTCAAGCATCGCTTCTAGGAGGAGCCGGAGTTCGGCAGCGCGAACAGCAAGGAGAAGCTGGTGTCGCGGTGGTTGGGGCGGCAGCAGCCGCCGGCGGGGCCTGCTGGGCCTGCGGGGGTGACGGGGGCGGCGGGCGTGCTGGTGGCGCCCCCTGCCGCGCGCCGCCGCGGTGTGCGCAAGCCGCGCAAGCCGCCGCCGCTCGTACTGCTCCCCGCGCACCCGGCTAGCACGGTACGTGGAACACCCACTTCTATTAGATTAGGTACTGAATACTACAAACTTCTGGAAGTGTTAGGAGGCGTGAGATTAGAGTATATATGTCACCGGAAAATAACAAGATCCGTAAGTTTATAAATTTCCTAGTAAATTGATAAACTTTCGTAAGATTCTAAACTGGAAATAAATTTTATTATTTTACGTTCACATTTTCGTAAATTGATAAACTTACTGAAGTCACTCGTAAAATAATAAGTAAGCACTACGCATGATCTGATTGGTTGACTGTCACGTGTCACTTCTCCTTCCTCGCGGCCGCCATTGAAGTCTATGGACACAAGCAGTGCCGCTATGAACATTGACCAATCAGAGAGCAGTGTGTTATTTTACGTATATCAAAGATGCGTATATTTAAAAGAGCTTCTGTGATTGGTCGAACCATTTAGAATCTTACGAATAGATATCCGTTAGTTTATAAATTTACCGTGTGACGTCGGAAATTGATAAATTTACGAAAATAAGGACGTAAAATAATACAATTTATCTCCCGTTTAGAATCCTACGGAAGTTTATAAATTTCCTAGGAAATTTATAAATATACGGATCTTGTTATTTTCCGGTGACATATACACAGGTGTCTTTTCATAGCACTTTATTTTGTAGTAGGCATGGTTAATCTACAGTTAAGAATGATTTTGTATGACTACAGAATAAGTTGGTTAAAGTACACAAGTATAGAAAAAATGGTATTCTTAAAATTTTGTAGCAATCACTTCAAATGCATGTTTAGGTGACGTGTGTGATTGAAAAGTAATTATAGATATTGATGAGGAGTCGAAAAAATATAAAAACACGTCTAAACTATTCACATAAACAATGCAAAGTTTAAGCGCGTTTGACGATGATTTATTGCCGTTTTGTCTGAAACGTAAAAACTTACATCAAGTTTACGTGTAAACATTTAGCTGTAGCACGGTTAGTTATTCAAATGAGCAGTTTTTAGGCTGTATCGTTTAGTATCCGGTTACAGGTAACGACTAGTGATGCGTAACTGACGTGATACAGCGTTTCCATTACCATTCACGTCTTTAATTTATACAAACGCATTGCGTACTAAGTATTTCTTCATTCATAAATAAAGTGATAGTATAGTTCACGAAGTTCTATTTCAGATTCAGATATGGACTAATTTGTTCTCATCTTAATTTCTCGATTACAAATAGCATATTTTGTACCAAGTTGATAACAAAAAAGTCACTTGTAGCCATATGGATGTAAAGGTCACATCCCTGTATAATCCCACGGGAAAATGTGTATTTGTGAAATTATATATGTTATGGACTAGGTGATTAATGTGGGCATTATTCATAATGTGCGAGCATTATGAATAATGTCTAGCTCTATTGGGCCAAGTGATTAATTACTATCTAAACTTCATTATTTATCACATTGCACGGTCATTATTATATTGCTACATGACATTTGGGCAGTTTGGTGCAGGGAGGGAAGAACGCGTGACACGGATTGACCAATCAGAGACCGCTATTCAGCATGCGGCGCTATTGTTTATGTTTAGTTTTGCATTGTAAGCGAATTGTCCAAAAAATATATATCCTAGAACATTAGCTAAAAGTTAGGTTTTAATGACAAAAACGAATTGCTGTAAATCCGACTCCACGCAGTCTTGCCTGCCCTACCCCTAGAGTGTAATTCAAAATCGCGTAGGCGCGGAGGGGTGAGGCGGGCCGCGAGTTGAGGAGCAGGTGGTTGTAACACTCGCCACCGCGGCTGAGGCTGGCCGGCACTGCCGGCCAGCAAGCCGAAGTTGCGGTGGTGAGCGTTAAACCTATCTGCGACGATAAACTCGCGTGGGACCGCCGGAGCCCCGCAGCGCCGGAGCCGTGGCAGAAATCATGCCTGCTGCAAAAAACTGAATTTACCTCAATGACGTTCCAAGCTTTACAAAATCTGACTGATTACTTAAATTGTTAAACATTTAGTTTATTTTAAGTAACAATAAAAATGAAAAATTACTGATCAAATTTGTTTGTATTACTCTGCCCAAAGGGCGATGTACAATATGTAGAATGCCCGGTCAATTAGATTATTTGAATGATTATTATTAAATTGCTCTCTCAGATTGGGCATTTTTCATAATGACCGGGCATTATGTATAATGCCAAATTTATCATTTGGTCCACAACATATATATTTATTATAAAATCCCACTATGACCGATTGTCATCAAAAATACCATCACGAGTACTTTGCTACGAGCCTAACGCGAGTGCTCATACAAAAGACATCAACGCGCTGTTAGTATATTTTCACAATTCGTTATGGGAAAGGCAGTGTTACGTTCACCATGATTTGATTAAATCAAGGACAATGTTTATATTTTTTGTTCATTAGTTAGATATGCTAATTACTTGATACAATAACATCGCTATTATTCCTCCATTTAACATCAGTAAAATATTTATTATCACCATTTTAAACATCAACTGTTAACTTTGATGATTTACCATCTTCATTTATCAATATTTATTTGTTTACTTAACTTTTTTGACTAGCGACACAACCTAGCTTCACTCAGCTCTAATAAACAATAAAATGAAGTAAAGAATTACTATAGCCTATGTTACTTAGCAAAAGCGCAGCTTTCTAACAGTGACAGAATTTTTAAAATTGATTCTGTAGTTTTAGGCACAAATAAACAAGACTATGTTTCCTCTTTATTAAATTAGTATATTCATAGATTAAACGCCTATAGGTTAATTCTGTCTTTCTTACCCCACCGGTGGGCCCACGTAGCCCAACTCAAGTCACGACGCTTACATAACGTTATAATTAAAGCCTGCGCTAAGATGCGCAGGAGTGGTTATTACAGAATGGTACAGTCAGCTTCAAAAGTAGCTAAACAAATCGAAATTTTCAAAACTGCTAAACACCGTGTCGTCAATAACTTACCGGATTACTCATCTACTTTTTTATAAGGTTAGGATGTTAAACAACTTTTAACATTTGTCTTGTTAAGAAATTATAATCCTAGACGTTGTAAGGCACTTTTAGAAATGTTGATTTGCTCAGCTACTTTTGACGCTGACCGTACATTCGTGTTTGTGTTTATGTTTGTGCCACAACTTGGGAGAGTATTAAATGTAATTGATTGTCGTGCTTCTAATGTTGTGTTTATTTTCATAAGTAATATCAGAAAAGTGCGTATTTTCCAAAATAATTTAAAAATAAATTTATAGAACTTTTTATACAACTTTAAGTACAGCCTACAATTTTTGTTCCATACACAATTTTAAACTTCAATAAACATAATTATATGTGCAGCTATAATTATAATCTTAAAATAATATAATTAATATCGACACTAAAATCATGTCACGCGCAGTATTTTTTCTAACAACCTAACCTTTGCTACACAAACAAATCTGCGTGCTAAACTAGTCACGCGTTAAATCCATTATGACACTAACTAAGACATTCTTGACCACATTCTGAACCTGTTACTAAATAATATAGGCCAGAAAAACTATAGTTATGCTTAAAAAAACTGGCCATAGCGAGTTACAATCGCGCACCAAGGGTTCCGAACAAGTAATAAAAATCCTCCCTCCCTATAATTCTTATTGTATTTGTTGTTAAAGCGGCTTCAAAAGTACATGATCTGTAAAAAATTCAGCTTTCTAGCTGTCACGATTCATGAGACGGACAGACAAACGGACAGAAAGTCTTAGTAATAGGATCCCGTTTTAGCTTTTAGGTACGGAACCCTAAAAACCATACAGCCGTCAGTTACGAGCGGTTTCCGCGTGCGCGAGCGCAGGTCCTTCCTGATTTGATGGATACGCTGACACGCCCCTTGCGTAAGCGCAAGTTTTTGTACACATACCGTTGTTTATGATAATCAGCGTTTTTTTGTGGTTAATCGACTGTATCGATCATGTTAATATTTATTGATAGGTTTAAACAGAGCTTTTAAGAAACGATGGCCGATGGGGCCGAAAAGTGCTCGTGTGGAGACCACGGACTGGTAAACGCAGCGTAGGACGACCGCCAACGAGATGGTCAGACGACCTTGTAAAGATTGCAGGTAGGCGCTGGATGCAGGCCGCCTCCAACCGGTCTTTTTGGAAGTCAGTGGGGGAGGCCTATGTTCAGCAGTGGACGTCCTATGGCTGAAATGATGATATTAAAAACTTAAAGCTTTTGTCCGACAAAATATTTAAATTGCATTTCACTATTTCTAAACCCCATAAAAAAGTATTTTTGATAACTTTACAGCGGCTTTTCATTTACATCTGCATATTAGATAAATAACATAAAATCTCCATATAATTTATATCAAATTCCTATCTCAAGGAATCAAATCAACAGATGCATATTAAATTAAAATCCACCGCATGACGTTCTGCATTCTAAAGTTTCTCCGTTTGTGGATTCACTGCATTATTACGTGAACATTTTAATTCGTGAGCGATGTGACGTTTACGTATAAAATTAACGTAAATCTGTCGGTCGTTTCTCTTTCACCGCTTAATATCACTGTCTTCGCTGACAAACGGTAATTTTGGTAAAAAAACCGAAACAGACATCAAACGGCCGCAAATATTTAGATTGCGGCGCGAGCGCAGGCTGAGTAATTTGGGATGTACAAGACCCCCTTCATTATTCACCCAAAATAAATAAAACTTTGAACTTTTCGATGGGAATTAAGATACTTACTGTAATTCAAGAAAAATGTGGATTGATATAAGACAAGTAGATATATTTGTGTTACTTTCCATTTACGCAAGTGAACCTCCTGCATTTTCATAACATTAACATTCAGAATGGCACGCACTTGCCAAAAAAATAACTCGATAAGTTTTTGACGCAAAAAAGAAACAATAATTTCCCGCATCACTTTTGAGGCGAGTCATGTTTTTGCGGACAATATTTAGGCTGTACGTGTCACAAACATAACTGCGTTTATATCTGTCGAGTCACGCCGCGGTATAGGCTTGTTAATGTCCAGTCCTGTTAGATATCGCACATAGCAGTACATTCATAAAAAATGCAGACTCGCCTTACTAAACTGAATCATTGTAGAGACATCAAATGTCATTCAAAAGTTAAAAAATATTTTAATTTGCCAAATAAGCCTTAATTCCAGATATGTATCCATATCGGTCTCATCTGTAGACACGCCATATAAACCTGCATAATTATTATAAAGCCAAACTAAGAAATTACGTTCAATCTAAAAGTTCAACAGACAGATGAATCATTTTCTAGGTACACCTTCATTTTAGAGTTAATCTAAAAGTAGACAATAATGTCCGATCCATGTTGTCATGATATTATCTGTGGAAGTACACGCAGTGGCCAGTGAGATATCCGCAGCAAGAATTCGCGTGTGGCTATGAGAGCGGAACGAGCACAAAAAGCGCGCCGCTATGCGCCCGCGCAGCCGGACGAGCGCGCTTAATTACCGCCTTCATTGATTGTAACCGATCGCTGCATTAGCGGAACCAGGGACGGGTGACGCCGGGGCATCACACTAGCTCTTAGTTCACTTACATCTGTAGGACAATCTAGAAAAACCAGATTCAGAAGTATTAATGACACTGCTTACGGAAAATATGCTGAGTGATTTATTAGATGCTTAACGATTATGTAATAAATCCGGCAGCCTCCCGGTGGCCACAGATCTCGATCTTAATACGTCCTAATTATAACGCACCTCTCGTACATCAACCGGTGGCTAAATGCTGATAATGGCAGCCAGCCTGATACCGTCACGACGGCACCGCACTATCCGATCAGATAGACGCACAAAATACTATCATTATGTACGTGTATCATGATTTATTGATTAACTCCAACTATTCATTAACTTTATCGATCACACATCAGCAATATTTCGACATTTCCATTACTCGTATCCGACAGACTGAGATTTAATTTACATGTCGCAGAGTGCCTATCTGAAGGCGTACATGATGGAATGTCAAGCAATTAGTGTAACCTTA
>NWSH02000019.1:12464982-12477478 GCA_002382865.2 Heliothis virescens
CATCATGTCTGATGGCCAATATGATGAACGTGAAGAAGAAGCCATGTCACCCCCTCCGACATACATATAAATTAGCTGAAATAATTCGCGAAGCTAACACACTTAAGAACTGGATGCTTTATTACTTTATGCTAAATGTCAAATATTCTATTCGCAAAATATTTTTTTACGGTCTAAATGACCTCCTATTTAGCATACTCACGAGTGATTTAAAATGGGTCATGCAGTCGTAAAAAATATCAAAGTTATGCTTGATTGATCAGGTATTTTAATTAAAATAATTATGGTTTTTACACAATGAACATTCTAGCACAGATACAACGTGTGAGGTGGAATATAATACTTAATAGAATATTTGCCTGTGCGAGTGGCGTCGTAAAACAAATGGAGTGGTAAGTGGCAAGTGGCATCCTTGTGCCACATACCGGCCGGTACCCGCGAGGTGTGGCGCGGCTCCGACGTGCTATACTTATTCAAACACTCCGTTCCTGACATAACTTAGGTATACTTATGTGCTGACTAGTAAATGGCATCTTCATTCATGATTCTCTTATCAACCGATCATATTCAGAAATTATATGGGACCATTTCATGGGCGGTAATCTATTAGCTGTTTATCAGGCTAAGGACTGTTGTTGGTCGATAGCAACGATCTAAGAGGGAATTAGAGAAGAAGAACTAAGTATTAAGAATTAACATTGCTGAGTCATTCTTATGTTAATAAACTCTAATAAATAGTAAAGTTGACAAATGGAAAGATCTACCTCTGGCTATCAGAGTACTTTTATTTGTCAGTAATGAAACAGAATCGCTTATTGAACTGTCAGCAAGTCACTTGTCACTTGCACACTGTGGCCATCCTTGTGCCACATTCCACTCGGCGGAGGGTGTGGCACGGCTGCGATAGCTGCCAAAATATTACATGCACCTGCTAATAGCTGCCGACTGCTGCTTGCCAAATAAACATTCTTGTTCTAACCCTTTTTTATGTAGCCGGCTTAACGTGAACTTAGAACAATTGTCAATAAAATGCTCCTTTAAAACCGAAAGTTGAAAGCAGCGTAGCTTTCAGTGTCACCTTATGTCGTAGATGCTTTCAAAGTATTTCTTATCAAATAGTTTCGAGATTGACCCAAAAACTATACCTATAAGCTTTTACTCGTTAGTTCCTATCTTACTAAATTAGCTAGTCTAGTAGCTAATAAATACTAATCTTTGTTGAGACCTGCTTGTTCTGAGTTCCAGTGATACAATCATTCGAATGCCTGCTCCGTTCGCACAATTAAAACAATAATTATAATCGCATCCGTCGCTCCGAACTAGATCGCGGTGCGTGAGCGCACTCTTTGACAATTATTACTCAAACAACACACCCAAAACTAAACTCTATTGTTTGTATTATAGGACATTATTTAGTTTGCTATCATTGTCTAGCTAAGAATTTTATGACCGTTCAAAATTGGACCGTGTAACTAAGAAGATATGGTGTATTTTTGCTTGTTTTTCGCCTTGTTGACGCGCCTGCGTGCCCGCTGCTACGACAACTGGAGCGAAGATGCTGAATTTATGAAGCTAACTGATTTATAGTGCGCTGCGGAGATTGGTTTAATGTTACGATGTTTACGTGAGATGGTTCATTCATCAGGTCTTTGTTATTTTTATGACAAAAACACTTTTGTCTGTCTTTTCTCGTAGCATTCAAAATTTTAATTTTTTCTTTACTAGTAAAATGCCAAAATGCCAAACCTATGATAAGGTGAGACTATTTGATCAAAATAATTTAATCTTAGTTCTTTTTAAAAGTGATAGATTGCATCTACATGAGTTGTTCCCAGATTTTCAGTATGCTTACATAGTTCGTGTTGAATATCTGTAATGTCTAATAGTACATCCCCAGCATTACCAGCTTCAGCTATCTCACATATATTCAATAAAGCAGGACTACAGAACAGCCTAGCGGTCCACATTACCGAACACAGCATAAACAATCTCCTCTCATCGATGAAACACAACCGTCTCCACAACTCGCGGAAATACACGTCAGCCATCATTTAATATTAACCGCGAGCATTGCGCACACGCTGAAAAACACGGCCAGCAGACCGCGCATGCGCACCATAGACCTACCTCCCTCTCGCTTGCTGGTAGCGCGCTGTCTTCCTCGCACAGTCGCCGGTCCCTTTGATGTGTGGTTAATTGCGCGCTCTCCCGGCGGAAGCGACAGATTATCACGTTAATATAAGGAATCTAAGCTGTAATGCTATCAGGACGTAAGGCTGTTGGCGATCGGCTCATGTTAGATTTATTATATGTACGAGTAATGAGCAGCTTCTTGCACAGTAGCATTTAAAAGACAGCGTTATAGACGGACATGCCCCGTAGCTAATATTAAAACTTTTAATGCCATTAAAGCAAATTGAGACACTAGATGAAATCAACATTACAGCAATTCATGTTCTTGTTTCCTTTCCGGATTATAATTGGTATCATTTCACAAACTGCTGATTCATTTAATTTCATAGAATAGCGCATTAATAAATGTCTTCCTTTGGATTATTGTACCCTAAGCTCAATCCCATCATCAAGGCCTACCGCATGATCAATAAGCATACATAATCAGCATAATGTGTACAAACACAAGCCGGACCCCCGGCTCCGCCTGTCAGTCACGAGCCAGACGGACAAACGGACAGACGGCGGCATAAATACATAGCGAGCAGTTATTATATGTTAACATAAGGGCTTTGCTTTCTCCGCCATTAGCAATTGTAATGAAACATCTTAATTTCGCGCTCTGGGAGGCGAGTGCTTTCTAAACGGCTCCCGTTTTGGAACACAATGGCGGAGGCATTGCTTGCCAGAGTATATACTGTATCTGCTGCTGACTATGAAGCATTGCCTGAAGATGTTGTTGTTTTTATTTTCATGAAGACTGCCTCCTTGGTGAGGAGTCGTTGACGCGTGATGTTTTGAGAGAGTTTCATCACTAGATGATACAAACTTATTGGTTTTTGAGTTGCTTTCACAAGCTCACACGCGGCTATAACATTGAGTTTTATTTACATGTTTGTTCCATATATTTATGGACTGCTGTAAGTGATATATGAAATACCATCATGTAAACTTCCCGGCAGTCGAAACCGCAGCGTTACTAAACTATGTAACTCTAGTTGTGAGCCTTTTATTTCCTTTTGCCCTAAGTAACCTCCACTAAGATAAATATAGAGTCAACCTACATTAATTCTTATGTTAATCTCACATTCTATAAAAGAATAAAACAAGTATTTACATAAATATGCACGCCATATTGTCTTCCGATTCAGAGACTAGATTTCTCTCAAAACGGATGTTTTAATGATGGCTGATTAATTCTTTTAACAATTTATGCAAAACATAATGTAAAATGTAAAACTTGTCGAGAGGCTGGTAATGGTCAGAATTTATAGAAGGAAATTCATTCAAATTAATAGTATTATTTATAGTGTCTTGGTGTCAATTGTATGAATAAGAAAATATCTTCTAAAAGGTTAATGATCAAAAGAGAAAAGTTAGCGATTAGTTTAGCGTTAAGTATGGAGATATAAATTACAGTTATTTAAGGTTAATTGTGTTCGTCGATAGGTTACTGAGGAACTGTATATATTTACAAGCCTTCCATAGTATACGGGGCTGTTACTGATGTTTAAAATGACCATAACATATGGCATGGCCACAGGGTTGACCCTCGCTCACGGCTGCAGTACATCAGTCCCACACATCCAATGTTCGCGAATTAATGGAAAAAGCGCTATCAGAATGAAGGCGGTGCGGTGTATAGAAACGCAGCGATTACAGCACTTTCTCCCGCAGCCGGAGAAAACACACAATTACACACACCGCCCACCCTGGCCACTGGCGTGTGACCCTCGGTCAGCTCAGCTACTGACACGACTGGCTACTGCAGCCACATGGAACATCTACAGCTTGTTTGAGAAGCTCATGATAAACTCACAAGTGCAGGTCACTTGACTAGCCTTCAACTGAAGATTGCACTTGTTATTTACCCTACCCCTATCGAATCTCTCTTTCGCTTTAAGGTTGGTTTTAAGAGAACCCAATTTGGGTTAAGCTCGCCGTTGTACATAAAATATATTTCTTGTTTGTCATTTGTTAAGTGTGCAATAAAGAATAAGAGAAAATTATTCGCTACTATTTGCTACTGGGTGATCTTAATGTTGCTACACTAGTGAATGCCCAAGAACTCCCTCATGAAGAGACTTATTTCGATACAACTATACGTACAAACAAAGTTAAAACTACAAACAGGTTGTTATTTAATCAACATTCCATACAAAAATAACAAAATAAACTCTCTAACTCTTTCTCGGCAATACTTACGCATACAGAAAAACTAAATCAATCGTAATAAAAGAACAACAGTATCATTGACAACAAAATGAGTTAGATATCAGAGAACTGACCATTGATCATAATGTTTTGTTTCATAACGTTGGTTACGTCAGACGTCAGACGCCGGCCGGTGATAGCAAGTGACCGAATGCTATTAATAGACGACAATTACGCACTTCCTACTTACGTAATACGTGCCACCTTCCAGACGAGTGTAAGGCTCTACGAATGATGTATTAGATTAGCATCTGCAATTTGCTAAGCGATGAGATAGCGGAATTTGCTAAAATAGTAACTGTATAGTAAAACATTTACCAATTGATTGAATTGTTTTTAAAAAGTCTTGCATCTCAGCATAGACAGTTTTCAGCAGTTATAAATATCCGTTGATTTGATAGATTGAAGAACTGTTTAGAAAGTTTTTTGGCTGTTATCATCTGAATGACTTTATGCAATTCATAAATATGAAAATTATGATGTTCTGATATGATTTTTAATCTCCATTTAAAATCATGCAAATCATGGCGAAGCTATTGATTGATGATAATTTAACGTGTTAAAGATTACATCATGTTTAGGATCTGATCGGAGTGGCTTCTATAAAATGTCGCTCGAAGCTAAATAATAATAGTGTGTGACTTGCTGAATCAACGTTGCGTCATAACTCATTTCACTTTAATAAGTTATGTAGCAGAACTTTATATAAAGGTGCCAAGTTCTACAGTTTAGCTTTCTCTATATTGGCAGTTCATCAATGGATTTTTATAAAGTCATCTTCAATTTATTTATGCATTTCATTCAGGCTGAATTTTGTTAGAGCTTGCAAATATTATAAAACTGAGATCTTTAGGCGAAAAAAATCACCTCAACGATTACATTGTATTGCCCAGGCGCAGATTTATCTGCCCATTTTATGCAACAATTCCTTTGATTCCTTATTATACACCCGTGTTTTTACAAAAATAAATTATCTTTATCTTAAGCATAAAGCCAAAAAAAGAACTGAAACATTGTTATCAGAATTTAAATCGTCTTCATTGTGTACAGTGGCCGCACATTGCCCCACTGTGCAAACTGCACTAATAAACTATTCAATGTCTAGTTTGCATCATGTGTATTATGAAAATGCAGCTACCGAGCAATATGCACCGAAACTGATAGAACTATTGCAGCGGCTGTCCGCTGTCATCATCACGAACTACTTGATAATTACATTGTTTATATGCTTGTAAGATTTGTAATTACTATAATCTCAGATACGGAGATCGTCAAAATATCTAATTTTTGATATTGCTGATTTAGTAATGTTCTTATTACAATATCATACTTATTTGCCGCTGTATGAGACAAAATTTTAGGCGGGCTCTGAATGAACAGCAGCTGTGAATAGGTTATTGGCTAAACTAATCTACCTACCATTACAATATATAGCAGAAGAAGTTCCTATTCGTGTGCTGTGGCTTTCGGTATTTTGTTTTTCCGGATAAATCTTTGTTGCTGAGCTCAATGTTATATTGACACTCCATGTAACTGTATTACTATGATACCCACGGGAACAATACGAGCCCGGGATAGCAGCTGATGTGCGGTTTTCGTGCGGCGCATCAATCAATGTGTGTTCGTGCATTGCGCCCACAAATCAATAGTTTGAACAATGGGAGCGACGCCCGCGCAGCCGACGCCGACGCCGGGAAACTCGCGGACACCATGATTGATTGCATTTCATTCTTATTTTAACTTTTGATTATTTACATTTCAGATGTTTTCCTTTTATTTAAGTCTAGTTACATGAGTTTTTTGAAGACTAATCAGAAAGCATCAGATTTTTTTATCATTTTCATACTTACAATTGTTTTGTAAGAATTTTATTGAGTTTTACAACATTTTTTAAACTGTGCTCACATTACAAGGTAGGTTCTCAGTTCCATATTGTCTTATTGGTATTGTATATTTTTTGTAACAACTATAAATAAATCCGTAGCCTTGAATGTCTAATGACTAGCTAGCGGCTGCGCTGCATCCAGCGCCGGCGCCGGCTAGCACAGATAGCTGCGCACTAGCCACGGCTTTGCGCTTAAACACAGCGATTGTGCGTAAGTGGCAGTAATGCGTCGCTATCTACCAGATAAAGACGAAGAAACTCAGAGAAACAGGTCACTGGAGTATCCCACAGCTGGCAGCTCTGTCATTTCGTTTTCCTCCGCACCGTTTAGTTATTTCCCGCCGTTGAATGTTGACGCTCGCGCTGGTCACGTATATTTCAATGTTGAAATACTTTTCCTTCGGAATGTATTATTCATTGCTTTGTGCATAACTAACTTGTAATACTGCCAAATCTTACTACATTGTGAATGCCACACTTCAGGAAAATATTACAACTGTTGTTTTAGCTCTATAGATGTCCTAATAGACATAAAAAAAACAATTAGAAAACTATTAACATTTTTTTTCCCAATTTTCACATCGCCACGTCAATCATCGCTACAATCCCATGGATCATTTATCGACTTTTTCTCTCCCATTCATCGATCGTGGATTCGTCGTAAAACGCATGCGCACAAAGGACATGTGTGGCCATCATTATGACACTAATGACAACTAATTACTGCACAATGGATCAGCAAAAACCTGCGTCTGTATGTATGTATGAGTGTCTGTTTGTACCGGCTAGTGGTACAGAGCCGATGTGTGAAGGTCTCGGGGGCTATGACACTTGAAAGGTTTGACACACTTTGCGCAGTTAATGGTTTGTCAATACTTTAAGTTATACACACTTGTAAGCTCGACGTATTGCTTGAATTCCTTATTAGTGCAGAAAATGGTAGTGAATTACTCTGCTGCCCATTCTGATCCTTACAAATGAGATCCCGCTTGAGATCAATTACCTATAGCAGTAAAGGATTATACAAATTATTTTAAGATTATCTACATTTAGTGCGTCTTAAATTCTGCTTAAGTAATCGATCGTTGCCTTGCATTTAGATCGTTGTTTTACATAAGCGCATAGTTTATTTTCTCAATGATACTA
This sequence comes from Heliothis virescens, assembly GCA_002382865.2. Taxonomy (NCBI): domain Eukaryota; kingdom Metazoa; phylum Arthropoda; class Insecta; order Lepidoptera; family Noctuidae; genus Heliothis; species Heliothis virescens. The sequence goes on from NWSH02000019.1 coordinate 12,472,400, forward strand.
AATGTTCTCATACATGCAAATTATACAGAGCCGCGACTAAATATCCGTGACGTCTGTGTCATCACATCGTGTATTCTCACTACGTAACGCATGTATGTCGATAAACATCTACAAATCTTCAAATTGCTTACATAAACAGTATTATTGTCCTAGTGACTGGCCATTTTCCGGCAAATCACCGCGCACCGCAACTAACCTTATTAATTTTGCGCAACAACTAATTATTTTCTAACGCGGAAATATTTCGCCACGACCAAGCGATGCCATAGTGTCGGCCATCTCTATAATTTTGACATAACGCTGCGTTTAATTTGAACAATCAAATGCTTTTTCTATTGTTTTGAACGTTAGATTATGATAATATTGTGCGGCCGGTCTAGTTCCCGTTAGTTTTGTCATCAAAAGCAATGTTCACTAATTCTTATTTATATCTTAAATCTTAGAGTCCATTGTGACAGTTTTTCTATATATTTTCGCAACATAATTCAGTTTCAAGTATTTGCAGTGGCGTGAGTAATGATTGTTCTGATAAAGAGCTATCTGTGTATCTCGCTATTGGCCAACACTTAGAATCTAGCCTAACTAGAGTTTACAAAAGAACGTATTCAGAGATAAAGACACAGGTACATTTAAATTGATACTTACTAGTAGGAACATATAGTAGGTCTGGTAGGTGCGGAGACAGCGGGCGGAGACGCGGGACCGGTATGTGTTTCTCGGAAGGCGGCTCATTCAGTTCGGGAAAGCGATACGTGTTGATATGAAAGTCTCCACACGAGAAATTGTGCGGAGCTTAATTACTACTCCCACTATTGAAGAGTGGACAGCACAACATGCTTCACAACTTTAACACCTACTTACAGTATCTGAAATGTTTGCCTATTTAGTCTACACTAGCCGTTTTCCCGCGGTTTCACTCGCATCCCGTGGGAATTACTGCCCTTACCCGGATAAAATATAGCCTATGTCACTCGTGGATAATGTAGCTTTCGAATGGTGAAAGAATTTCTAAAATCGGTCCAGTAGTTTTTGAGCCTATTCATTACAACCAAACAAACAAACAAACAAACAAAGTTTTCCTCTTTATAATATTAGTATAGATAACTACTAACTTTTTGAAATTGATAAACGACTGCCATAAATTGTTAAGTAAGTCTGTGGCACAAATTCCTATTTACTTGCCCATAGGTACTTAAATAGTAACAAAGATCATTAGATAAAAGAGATAAAATACTCATTTTGCCTATATCTATTCAAAATTCTTCTAAGTCATAATTGACACTGCATCTGCCTATAAGTATTGTTCCTAAATTACATCAAAGCACCAACATCCTCCGGATTAGCAGTGATTCCGTTGGTGTGCCCGTGCGCAGCGCAGGTGTCTAGGTGCGCGCGCGGCGGGCGGCACGTCACCCGACCGCTTTCGGTTTCATCAGTGAGAGTGTACTCGTACTGGCTGCTGAGGGGGGCGACTGCCCAGGACCTCACACGGGAATGTGATAGGGATAGCAAGATCTGCTGGTAGTAGGAGATGAAGTTGTTTACTTACGGTCAATACTGATCAACAACTTGTTTGGTACACGCTACGCAATATGAACGGTTGTCTTGTATAAAATTGTTTTTTTTTTTACTTTTTATTACACGATATCCGGATTTTAACCAAATGTTATTTTTGTTACAGGTAAGTTAAAGCCTACAGACATAGAACACATAAACAAACCAACATTCGTATGTAAGTAGAACTTACTACTGATAATTTATGTATTATTGCACAGTGTTGCCAACGTTAAGGCAACCCACAGGAAAGATACAATTATGTCCTAAAAACCGTGCGGTTTGTGTGCATTGAGCAAGCGTTGCAATGCGATAAAAAACCGCAGGGAACTGCGCCGGAGTGTGGAGTCCCACAGTGCGCACGCGCCGGAATGTCGACATTGCGTACTACTGCCGTTTGTAGCGAAAGCCTGACTAGCGAAATGTTTCAATAGATTACGAATATCATCATGTACAAATATCAAACAATTATGTCAGGTACTTCCTGTAAAACATATTTGTTTACGTAAATTATGCATATTTGTGTGCCTTTAGCACTTTTGTGCTGTCTTCGTGCAATATCTTCTATACCTCAAAAGTAAAAATACACAAAAAATCAAAAATAAAACAGCATTTTATAAAAAAACACCAGCTGATAAAAGTCATAAACTTGAAAATATTTATTTATCACTTTTCACTGACCCCCATACACAGATGTCTAATTTAGCGAAAACCTTGCATAGCTATCATATCATAAATCACAAAACTTTAATACCACAAAAACGTGATATAACTTCAAAGAAACAGTAACGGTGCCGCCCCATCATCTACTAATGATAGATATGCTATAAAACTTGCAATCATATCTTAGCTAGAAGTTCTGACATCTGGGAAAATTAAAAATACACTCTGTACCTTTGACTTAAGGTCGATAATTAAAGCTTTCGGCAACTTTTGGCCTGGTCAGTGCTCTTTGATATTAACAAAATGTCAATAGTTTGAATATATAACTGTTATGTGTGTGTTTAACTAGTTTTTGAAAGAGAACATTCTACCTATGTGTGTCAGGAGATGGCCGCGAGAATGTGCGAGTATTCATGTTTTATCATTGATTTGACCTGCGCTTTCTGCGTGCCGAATACATAAAAAGCGGTGTCACTCTCAAACACAGAAATACCCATGTATTGTACAGACGCCAGCACATCAACCTACCTCTATCTGTCAAATTTCTTCAATTGATTTCGAACCTTATGACTAGTTATGACAATAGTGGAAGGTTAATGTTTGGTTGGTAAAATTTGACAGATTCAGGTAGGTTGAACTGCTAGCATCTGTATCTAAATTACAATTACCATAAAGTATTAGTCTTTGGCAATTACCCATGCCTTAATCTACTAATACTAATATTATAAAGCTGAAGAGTTCGTTTGTTTGTTTGAACGCGCTAATCTCAGGAACTACTGGTCCTATTTGAAAAATCATTTCAGTGTTAGNNNNATAATGTAGCTTTCGAACGGTGAAAGAATTTTTAAAATCGGTCCAGTAGTTTTTGAGCCTATTCATTACAACCAAACAAACAAACAAACAAACAAAGTTTTCCTCTTTATAATATTAGTATAGATAACTACTAACTTTTTGAAATTGATAAACGACTGCCATAAATTGTTAAGTAAGTCTGTGGCACAAATTCCTATTTACTTGCCCATAGGTACTTAAATAGTAACAAAGATCATTAGATAAAAGAGATAAAATACTCATTTTGCCTATATCTATTCAAAATTCTTCTAAGTCATAATTGACACTGCATCTGCCTATAAGTATTGTTCCTAAATTACATCAAAGCACCAACATCCTCCGGATTAGCAGTGATTCCGTTGGTGTGCCCGTGCGCAGCGCAGGTGTCTAGGTGCGCGCGCGGCGGGCGGCACGTCACCCGACCGCTTTCGGTTTCATCAGTGAGAGTGTACTCGTACTGGCTGCTGAGGGGGGCGACTGCCCAGGACCTCACACGGGAATGTGATAGGGATAGCAAGATCTGCTGGTAGTAGGAGATGAAGTTGTTTACTTACGGTCAATACTGATCAACAACTTGTTTGGTACACGCTACGCAATATGAACGGTTGTCTTGTATAAAATTGTTTTTTTTTTTACTTTTTATTACACGATATCCGGATTTTAACCAAATGTTATTTTTGTTACAGGTAAGTTAAAGCCTACAGACATAGAACACATAAACAAACCAACATTCGTATGTAAGTAGAACTTACTACTGATAATTTATGTATTATTGCACAGTGTTGCCAACGTTAAGGCAACCCACAGGAAAGATACAATTATGTCCTAAAAACCGTGCGGTTTGTGTGCATTGAGCAAGCGTTGCAATGCGATAAAAAACCGCAGGGAACTGCGCCGGAGTGTGGAGTCCCACAGTGCGCACGCGCCGGAATGTCGACATTGCGTACTACTGCCGTTTGTAGCGAAAGCCTGACTAGCGAAATGTTTCAATAGATTACGAATATCATCATGTACAAATATCAAACAATTATGTCAGGTACTTCCTGTAAAACATATTTGTTTACGTAAATTATGCATATTTGTGTGCCTTTAGCACTTTTGTGCTGTCTTCGTGCAATATCTTCTATACCTCAAAAGTAAAAATACACAAAAAATCAAAAATAAAACAGCATTTTATAAAAAAACACCAGCTGATAAAAGTCATAAACTTGAAAATATTTATTTATCACTTTTCACTGACCCCCATACACAGATGTCTAATTTAGCGAAAACCTTGCATAGCTATCATATCATAAATCACAAAACTTTAATACCACAAAAACGTGATATAACTTCAAAGAAACAGTAACGGTGCCGCCCCATCATCTACTAATGATAGATATGCTATAAAACTTGCAATCATATCTTAGCTAGAAGTTCTGACATCTGGGAAAATTAAAAATACACTCTGTACCTTTGACTTAAGGTCGATAATTAAAGCTTTCGGCAACTTTTGGCCTGGTCAGTGCTCTTTGATATTAACAAAATGTCAATAGTTTGAATATATAACTGTTATGTGTGTGTTTAACTAGTTTTTGAAAGAGAACATTCTACCTATGTGTGTCAGGAGATGGCCGCGAGAATGTGCGAGTATTCATGTTTTATCATTGATTTGACCTGCGCTTTCTGCGTGCCGAATACATAAAAAGCGGTGTCACTCTCAAACACAGAAATACCCATGTATTGTACAGACGCCAGCACATCAACCTACCTCTATCTGTCAAATTTCTTCAATTGATTTCGAACCTTATGACTAGTTATGACAATAGTGGAAGGTTAATGTTTGGTTGGTAAAATTTGACAGATTCAGGTAGGTTGAACTGCTAGCATCTGTATCTAAATTACAATTACCATAAAGTATTAGTCTTTGGCAATTACCCATGCCTTAATCTACTAATACTAATATTATAAAGCTGAAGAGTTCGTTTGTTTGTTTGAACGCGCTAATCTCAGGAACTACTGGTCCTATTTGAAAAATCATTTCAGTGTTAG
>NWSH02000019.1:12477616-12500376 GCA_002382865.2 Heliothis virescens
GGCGGCACGTCACCCGACCGCTTTCGGTTTCATCAGTGAGAGTGTACTCGTACTGGCTGCTGAGGGGGGCGACTGCCCAGGACCTCACACGGGAATGTGATAGGGATAGCAAGATCTGCTGGTAGTAGGAGATGAAGTTGTTTACTTACGGTCAATACTGATCAACAACTTGTTTGGTACACGCTACGCAATATGAACGGTTGTCTTGTATAAAATTGTTTTTTTTTTTACTTTTTATTACACGATATCCGGATTTTAACCAAATGTTATTTTTGTTACAGGTAAGTTAAAGCCTACAGACATAGAACACATAAACAAACCAACATTCGTATGTAAGTAGAACTTACTACTGATAATTTATGTATTATTGCACAGTGTTGCCAACGTTAAGGCAACCCACAGGAAAGATACAATTATGTCCTAAAAACCGTGCGGTTTGTGTGCATTGAGCAAGCGTTGCAATGCGATAAAAAACCGCAGGGAACTGCGCCGGAGTGTGGAGTCCCACAGTGCGCACGCGCCGGAATGTCGACATTGCGTACTACTGCCGTTTGTAGCGAAAGCCTGACTAGCGAAATGTTTCAATAGATTACGAATATCATCATGTACAAATATCAAACAATTATGTCAGGTACTTCCTGTAAAACATATTTGTTTACGTAAATTATGCATATTTGTGTGCCTTTAGCACTTTTGTGCTGTCTTCGTGCAATATCTTCTATACCTCAAAAGTAAAAATACACAAAAAATCAAAAATAAAACAGCATTTTATAAAAAAACACCAGCTGATAAAAGTCATAAACTTGAAAATATTTATTTATCACTTTTCACTGACCCCCATACACAGATGTCTAATTTAGCGAAAACCTTGCATAGCTATCATATCATAAATCACAAAACTTTAATACCACAAAAACGTGATATAACTTCAAAGAAACAGTAACGGTGCCGCCCCATCATCTACTAATGATAGATATGCTATAAAACTTGCAATCATATCTTAGCTAGAAGTTCTGACATCTGGGAAAATTAAAAATACACTCTGTACCTTTGACTTAAGGTCGATAATTAAAGCTTTCGGCAACTTTTGGCCTGGTCAGTGCTCTTTGATATTAACAAAATGTCAATAGTTTGAATATATAACTGTTATGTGTGTGTTTAACTAGTTTTTGAAAGAGAACATTCTACCTATGTGTGTCAGGAGATGGCCGCGAGAATGTGCGAGTATTCATGTTTTATCATTGATTTGACCTGCGCTTTCTGCGTGCCGAATACATAAAAAGCGGTGTCACTCTCAAACACAGAAATACCCATGTATTGTACAGACGCCAGCACATCAACCTACCTCTATCTGTCAAATTTCTTCAATTGATTTCGAACCTTATGACTAGTTATGACAATAGTGGAAGGTTAATGTTTGGTTGGTAAAATTTGACAGATTCAGGTAGGTTGAACTGCTAGCATCTGTATCTAAATTACAATTACCATAAAGTATTAGTCTTTGGCAATTACCCATGCCTTAATCTACTAATACTAATATTATAAAGCTGAAGAGTTCGTTTGTTTGTTTGAACGCGCTAATCTCAGGAACTACTGGTCCTATTTGAAAAATCATTTCAGTGTTAGATAGCCCATTTATCGAGGAAGGCTATATGCTACTTTTTTCCGGATACGCGCAGTAGTTCCCACGGGAAAGCGGGTGAAACCACTGGCGGAAGCTAGTATTGAATACGTTCCAATGAAATGTTCCAAGAGTAAAAGGTGATCAAACTAATTAAAAAAGGTAGCATAATAGAACTCCCAAAATATGATTGGACTCTACATAAGCCACTGACATATACCCTAAATGAATAAACTCTACATAAGCTTAAACGTTTTACGAATATCTTAAAATATAATATTAAAATATAACTAACATTCAAATGATCCAAAAACAACCATTCATCAGTACGTGTCGTCGAAAAATTCCTTAGCATTTGGCAACACATGAAATATGTCAGTAAAACAATCGCACCTCTGACCATTATGGGTGACTTTTGAACTTTACTTGCGCAAGAGTTGGTTTACGTTTGCATGCCATGGCGGTTTGCACGTCCGTCACTGCAGTTATATTGATCTATGTTCGCACCTCTTAGTTTACACAAATAACTGACAAATAAGATTGTAGGTACCTGAACCCAAAAACAAATACGTCTGTTTTATTTTATTTGTCTTTTTGAATTATCAATTTATCGGTCAGGACTTAATATTTTTAATAGACACTATCCTACGCCTGAGAAACAATGTAATTTTCCTTGAAAAACTACAGGAGTTTTGCAGTGACTCTTCATTTTCAATGTGCACCTTTCCAAACATTATATCTACTGAATTTGGTTTCCGGAAAAACACAATCACCGTTGTATAAAATCATAAAAATCTAATTGTAAGGTAATTATTTCCAGCTAACTCCAATGAACCACATTCCTTAATCGTTGTCTCTCAAAAGGTTAACTCTGTAATGGTTCCAATTCCAGATCTAAGCTTTCGACATTTACAAATGTTATTCCGGACTTCTAGGAAATATCACTTTACATTTAACGTGCAATTGAAATAGAAATAGTGTTCATTGAAAAATACAATATGTAAGTATACAAAAATAAGACAAAAATTACAGATATCCAAAATTAAAAGGTAAAACTGAAATAACATGTTCATTGACGATTTCACGATATTCAGGATAAAACATCGATAATTAGGCTGAACTAATTCAGAAAACATTAGTTTATAATGATAAGAACAAAATAAAAGGCATCAAAGAGCCCACTCGGGTAGTGTTTGTGAAACATTCGTAGCAGCGGCTGAGGCAGTCACGACCTTAGTACTAAGTAATGGCGATCACATAACGTTTTGTATTCCTATGATTATTTGACTGATTCACTTACCATTGAAAAACACAGGCTTTCATATCTACCTACGATCTACAAGCATTTTAAAACGAGAACCAGCAGGGAATCGAATAAAAGGTTTAACGTGTTTAACTATTGAATCCTAATGTAAAAAAAAACTGACTTCAGATGTTTATACAGTATTCTTCAAAACGAAAGTGAAAAACAAGGCATAATTTCCGAAATGTCCAATATGCGTCACATGTATTCCGGTATTTTATTCTGAAAGTGATGATGACAAACATACCTTATATAATGTTACTAGCTTCCCGATGGAACTATTTTTTCGTATTCGTATCAGAAGTAGCCTATATGTTATTCTGATACATAAGTTATATTACTGCCAAGTATCATCAAAATCCGTCCAATAGTTTTTGTGTGAAAGACTAACAAACATCCATACATACATTCCCACAAACTTTCGCATATATTAGCTGTCTCAAATTCCTTATAGTTTAGACTTTACATCAGGCCAGTACTCGCTCGTGTCCAATGTAGGGTGTGCGCTCGTAGGGCCGTCCCTTTCACCTGCGCCCGCGCCGCGCGCGTACATTCTAGAACACTACGCTACGGTTACACCTCCGTACAACACTGGCACACAGCTTACGATCAATGCATCTAATAGTATGTTTTATAAGCTTTGTGAGATGTCTCTGCCTTGCACACGGGACTATATATAGCCCCGGACTTCTGGAAGGCGAACGTGGGACCGAAACCACCAACGCTGAAGCACTTTTCAGACCACTTCAAAGAAGATATTGGTGACAATTGCCGACGAATATCCCTGCATATACTTTAGAAATGAGAATTAGAATATTCTTTAGTTTTAAAGCGTAAGACTATAAATTGATCTGTCTACGCTATTGCTCCATGCCCTGTCCAATATAGTGCCCTGTCTGCACTATAATTATGTTGATACGACATTGCAACATGTCTGCAAAACGTTTAGCTCAAATAAATTCACGTCCAAGTGATCAACTTGGAACTTAATTGATTTTCGTAATGTTATGAGTTCTAATTGCTAATTTAGAGGACAAAGTGACACTGAGTAATAATTAGAGATAGGTATTTAAATTACAAGTTTAAATGCCAGGATTTATGTAAGTACTAAATGTTTCATAATATCTAGATAATTTTGCTGAAGTAAGTTGAAGGTAAAATTGCGAACACCACTGAAACATTGATTAATGAAAGACTTTAGGACGTTTGTGATGAGTACCTCATATTAGTATTAACTAATGGAGCGCTAGTACTTGTGGTAACGGCACAAGCTCTGTGATTAACACATACTTAGTAACAATAGTAAACAATAAGGAGCAATAAACGAACAATAATGAGATATTGCTCCGGCACTGCGCCGGCGCACCTGTGGAGAGAGGGGGGACATACTCAGTTATAGTATTTCTCACGCGCGCCGTAGCCTACAGACTGACAAAAAGATACATTGATACGTACTTATTACGTTTTGCGAAAGTTTTAGTTTTTTTTTTTAGTTTGCTTATATACAGACATTGCTATTCAATTACATCAAATTGGCTATTGAATTGTTACTCAATTATTGGCAAATGGAATTCCGTTTTCAGACATCTGATAATTTAACTTGGAGCTCATTACTAATTTATTGCAACGAAGCTCTTTTCCTGCTCTAAGTTGTAATCTAAGAATATATCAATTCAGTGAAAACATACAATTACAAAACTCATGTTCTTTTCCTATCGCGTGAATCGTGGAAACATGTAGTTTCCCAATCACGCGACCGAACTGGGAAAATGCCATTCTAAAGTTTTTGTTCATTAAATATAACATAAGTTTTGTCACAGCCTCGTGTTCTTACATGCTATCTGTTACATAGTAAGAAAGTATACATTCATTGCAATTGCTTGTGACTGCTTCTATTGGGTAAATAAGTTCTCATTGCGTGTTATTTGTATTAATTGGTCATGGCAGACTGCGGTTACAATTTTGTTTGGTGCCGTGTATGTCATTAGATAATGAAGCGATGACTTATTCGTAAGTTTTAAAATGCTGCTCATACATCGTCTAAACTGTTGTGCCATATTGTTTTAAAGTGGATTTGTCGTAATGCGAATCTCTTGTTCTAAAGCGAACATGTGCTTCTTCCTAGCAAATGAACGCTTTAGAACAAAAGCTGAATTTGAAACATAATTAGATTCCCGCGTGTAAACCACCATATAACATACAATGATGTAATTACATGTGATACCAGCTCCAGCCAGCAGACCACAAAGGAAAGTCGATAAGACAACCGCAACGAAACAGCACTGATGTTAATTAATTTTATAATTAAATGCACGATTACGTAATCTTACGCAAACGGTTAATATAAATATTGCAAATTTTATCGATATTAAAACATGAACATTAATGGTACATTAAACTTATTTCTTTCATCATTATGTTATATTTACTTACGTCAGTGAAGATCGATAAGATTTGATCTCGATTTACGTAAATAACTTTTATTTTTTTGCATTTTTAAATTTTCACACAATTAATTAAAACAAAGATCGAACTTAACCTATTTTGTTGACCGTACTTTACTAAAAACCTATTTGTGCAACAAGTTTATTTGGCAATACTATGTACCGACAGCAAATGGCAAAGGTCGCGGCGGAACCGATCGGCCGCCATTGACCACTAGCCATGGACCATGGTGTAACGAGGTGGTCGGTGGTGGCCCATCATTGTCTGCGTGAGGTGGAAGAGGTCAGCCATGGGATTGAGTTACAATATGTAATTATAGTTGGTATTTGACGGACAAGATGAAGCCATAAAACAATACGTGCACGGTTCTTGTAATGATTTTTATTAGCTCAAATGTGTCTCGCAGTTTTCCAATAAAAGTCATCATCCGCCTTTACCAAAACTATATTGGGAACAAAAGACTCTTGAAAAGTTCCTGAAAGAAAAGATCATTAAAACTATCAGTACCTACTTCACATAAGGTTGCTACTGTATTTACTACAAACATCTATAGATACTAATATTAAGTTAATATCGGCAAGCTAATATCATTATCAGTTAGGAGCGCTTTCTGTTACGTGAGTAAGTGTTTCGCTTGGTCCATCATCATTAACGTAATCGCTCACTCAGTATCTATTAGTTTTAACGTCGGAACTTCCAGCGAAAGCTTATGTGTAGTTAGAGGTTTTCAATCATCTTAATATGCCATTTCTGCTAACTATGGTTTCTCGCAGTTTCAACCGAGTCCCAAAGATTCTTCGCGAAACAGAATTAAAACGCGAGTTGGACTCGCGCACGATAAAATCATATTTGTTGTATGCCTCATAAATATGTATTTTATTCTGAACACGGTTCTTGAGATACAGCCTGGTGACAAACGGACGGACAGCGAAGTCTTAGTAACAGAGTCTCGTTTTACACTTTGGGTAAGGAACCCTAAAAAGTAGTCGATTACCTTCCGTAGGGCCCAATTGATAGTCATTGCAAAATTCTTGCAGATATGATATTTTTATTAGATTTGCTAGATGTCAACAGAACTGAGGCGCCAGTCGATATCTCGCCGCAGTCGGTTACCGCGGCGTGTTACTTTCTCGCTAACTTGTGTCCGCCAGAGAAAGTCATTGATTTTATTGTGTTTTGTTGTTATCATATAAATTGTTTGCCGATAGACGCGGGTTTCATAGTTCCGGACTGTTATTGAGTGGCCTCAAAACGTTACCTGCTTTCGTGTATAATTTTCCTTGATGGGAATTACAGCTCTGACAATTTCCTATGTTATTTTAAACTACTCTAAAATTGTCGATAGCCCACTTGAAAAATATTTGGGTAGGTATATTAGATTAGTTTTCAATAATATTGAATAACAACGGGCTCGATTTGGATTGTCAGCAATGTTTGCTCTAACATTTCGTGCTCGATTCCCGTAACAGGCAAATATTTGTAAGGCCTCATAGATTGCTTCTGATTAGTGCTTTATATTTATTAACCTGTAAAGCGATTACCAATCAGCCAATTGCATTCTCGTAATCATTGACAGGCCGTCATTTAAATACTGTTCCTGTTAAAAATTCTCACGTACCCAAACTAATATTACCGATATTAAAATATCACTTAACGATAATTAACATAGCAAACTGAACCGCAAGTCTGAAAGTGAGTGTCACGTAAACTGGTTGCTAACTGTTGGTTGCGCAACCGCACGGTTACCGGTTACGTGTAACATGTCACTGGTTATCGGCCGTACGGTTGTGTTGCACACGTTCCGGTTTCCGGTTGTTCCGTACCGTACAAGTATATTAGTTTGTAACTGTATGGTATAATTTGCTGTTCATTTTTAGGCAATCTAATGTATCTCAATATCTAATAGTATCAATCCGAATAAGACAGAGGAAACGGCTATCTTTATTTCAAATCTAGTGCACTCTGATTGATTTTTGTTGAAAATTATATTAAAAGCAATATAGCTTAGTTACTAATTGCATTTTTACCTTATAAGGTTATAAGTTATCAGATAATCTGTTCGATCTTGGATCAAAAGTTACGCCGAGAAGCGCAATCTTACACACCGTTTCATAATGAAAACTTGAAATAAAACGCATTGCTTACGTGTTTTATTACAACATTTCACAATTAACAATAACTTATTACGGAGCCACGCTCATAAACTAGTCTAATCGTCGATGCACTACATTAATAAACTAACCACTCGCTTCACGGACATTAATTCCATTTAAATTACACAAATAACACTAAATTTCAAAAACACCGCCATTGCTGAGAGCGAAAGTGTAAAATATAGTTCTTTATGCATTAATAGACATGTTTATGGTGCTATGGTAATGTACATCCGCTTTCTGCAGCGATTAACAATGTTATCTAATAGTTCCTCAGTATCAGAGCTACCTTCGCATTAACCTTTCAAATGTACAAACATAGGATCGACATCGCGCCTATGTTTTCTGAGCACATATTTTTGTTCTGTTACGACATGTTCGCGGTAAGGTTTGATCAACTGCGCAAACATGTGCTCAGAACAAACCTCAGCTAGTCTGAAATTGAATGGCAATAAATATTAGTATATGTGAAGCTTAGCAATAGTTTCACAACGGACCGTGTCTGTACGTGTGAATTTCTAACAATATTTGCGCTTCACTCGTCAGTACAAGCCGAGTAAGTGTGTCACACAAGTTGCCTGCCAACCTGCCTCAACTGCATTCATCTCTCAAACTGCATTCAGGAGTGCGTATTCACGTAAATCTGCGCAATGTGCAGATGCGTGCGATGCGCGACACGGGTTGCGCAAACGCAGCCGACCGGCCGACCTTCCGCGCAGGCGCGCTGCGCAACTCTATTCACCAACAAGCCTGTAGTATACGCAGTATACCTATTCTAGCTCAAGAGTACATGAAAAAAGTTTGATTCCCTTTGTTGGTTTGTTGTAGAGTGACTACTTAATGCTGAAAGCGAATTTCATGGAGCTTTGACTTATTGAAGAGGCTTGTTCACATTACAATATATGATCTCAGTTGAGATCGACATCTTAATTTAGGTTAAAATACTTACCGTAAAGTTCCATAACGTTACGATATTTGTTCCATAAAGAACTTATTAACCTTTGTTGATTGTAATCTTGATTAAATTCGACCATGTCGATAATGTTCAGAGTTTGCCACATTTGGGCATCTAGATCGGGCAATACAGGTATTTTAATTGTCTATAGATGTAGTTGTGTCGTTTGTTTGTGTCGAAATTTGCAATTACTGTGAAATATGTCGCTGTCATTGGCCACTTGAAGTTTTTAAATATACATTGTTGATTACCTACTTAGCGCCAGATTTATGTAACTTACAAACAAATATGTGACATAGAAGCAGTTATTTTTTTCGAAAACTAACAAAGTATACAGATGGTACAGTAGAAGAAATAACGACCTACAGTTTACCTACTGCCGGGAGTTATCAGCTCGTAAAACTGGCCATAACATTGTTCATGTTCCCGTGGGTGTGAGGTCCCGTTACCGTGAGGTTCCCGGGAGGCGGGCCTCGCTGATTTATGTCCTCCAGTCACAAGAACACACAAGATCACAATCAGTTTTGATTGCAAAAACTGCAACTGCGGGCAAATTGCAGCATTCCGCACGAAATTGACTAAATTATTACGTGGATTAGGAATTTTAATAGAATGTTGTTTTGATAGCTATCGTGTGGGACGATTATTTATTGTTAGAATTCTTAATAAATTCTGCCTACTGGCATTGACTTAATTGTTCTGTATTAGACTCGATATAGCCCCGGGTTAATCCCGGTTCGCTTTCAAGTATTGGGTCCTAAGCCTTAGGCCCATGAGCTATAACATTTGAAACCCAAATGTTTTACTTCCAAATTGGCTATTCAGCTTAGGTTCGTACGTGCTGTTTGTGGCAAAACACTGGATATTGCGAAGTTTCCAATAGCCGCACAGTTAGTTGTGCTCGGCATGTAGGTACTACTACATTGTTGCTTGCTTCTAATCTCGAAGCTTATTACTTACATTGTGTAAGGTAAAGACACGCACATACGATGCTGTGGTGTAGTCATTGTATAGATGAGTTGTGTATCTATCATTTTAGCAATTTCCTCTGGAAAAAACAGACATGCTCTTTTTAAAGACGTTGGATCACATAAACAGCCGTTGTCGGTTGCCCTTGTAACAAAAGCACCCAAAGAGAGCCAAGTGTGTTACTTTCCTTAGATAAACTTTCGTATTGAGAGAAGTAAGCCACACGTTTCCAAAACACACAAATTCCTTAAAACAATGTCACAAACGCATCGCTAATTACGATTCCGTGGGCGTGGGACAGTGACCCGCTAACCATTATATCTTANTCACTCGTCAGTACAAGCCGAGTAAGTGTGTCACACAAGTTGCCTGCCAACCTGCCTCAACTGCATTCATCTCTCAAACTGCATTCAGGAGTGCGTATTCACGTAAATCTGCGCAATGTGCAGATGCGTGCGATGCGCGACACGGGTTGCGCAAACGCAGCCGACCGGCCGACCTTCCGCGCAGGCGCGCTGCGCAACTCTATTCACCAACAAGCCTGTAGTATACGCAGTATACCTATTCTAGCTCAAGAGTACATGAAAAAAGTTTGATTCCCTTTGTTGGTTTGTTGTAGAGTGACTACTTAATGCTGAAAGCGAATTTCATGGAGCTTTGACTTATTGAAGAGGCTTGTTCACATTACAATATATGATCTCAGTTGAGATCGACATCTTAATTTAGGTTAAAATACTTACCGTAAAGTTCCATAACGTTACGATATTTGTTCCATAAAGAACTTATTAACCTTTGTTGATTGTAATCTTGATTAAATTCGACCATGTCGATAATGTTCAGAGTTTGCCACATTTGGGCATCTAGATCGGGCAATACAGGTATTTTAATTGTCTATAGATGTAGTTGTGTCGTTTGTTTGTGTCGAAATTTGCAATTACTGTGAAATATGTCGCTGTCATTGGCCACTTGAAGTTTTTAAATATACATTGTTGATTACCTACTTAGCGCCAGATTTATGTAACTTACAAACAAATATGTGACATAGAAGCAGTTATTTTTTTCGAAAACTAACAAAGTATACAGATGGTACAGTAGAAGAAATAACGACCTACAGTTTACCTACTGCCGGGAGTTATCAGCTCGTAAAACTGGCCATAACATTGTTCATGTTCCCGTGGGTGTGAGGTCCCGTTACCGTGAGGTTCCCGGGAGGCGGGCCTCGCTGATTTATGTCCTCCAGTCACAAGAACACACAAGATCACAATCAGTTTTGATTGCAAAAACTGCAACTGCGGGCAAATTGCAGCATTCCGCACGAAATTGACTAAATTATTACGTGGATTAGGAATTTTAATAGAATGTTGTTTTGATAGCTATCGTGTGGGACGATTATTTATTGTTAGAATTCTTAATAAATTCTGCCTACTGGCATTGACTTAATTGTTCTGTATTAGACTCGATATAGCCCCGGGTTAATCCCGGTTCGCTTTCAAGTATTGGGTCCTAAGCCTTAGGCCCATGAGCTATAACATTTGAAACCCAAATGTTTTACTTCCAAATTGGCTATTCAGCTTAGGTTCGTACGTGCTGTTTGTGGCAAAACACTGGATATTGCGAAGTTTCCAATAGCCGCACAGTTAGTTGTGCTCGGCATGTAGGTACTACTACATTGTTGCTTGCTTCTAATCTCGAAGCTTATTACTTACATTGTGTAAGGTAAAGACACGCACATACGATGCTGTGGTGTAGTCATTGTATAGATGAGTTGTGTATCTATCATTTTAGCAATTTCCTCTGGAAAAAACAGACATGCTCTTTTTAAAGACGTTGGATCACATAAACAGCCGTTGTCGGTTGCCCTTGTAACAAAAGCACCCAAAGAGAGCCAAGTGTGTTACTTTCCTTAGATAAACTTTCGTATTGAGAGAAGTAAGCCACACGTTTCCAAAACACACAAATTCCTTAAAACAATGTCACAAACGCATCGCTAATTACGATTCCGTGGGCGTGGGACAGTGACCCGCTAACCATTATATCTTATACTAGCTGTTGCCCGCGACTTCGTCTACGCGGGCGATATAGAACTGCCAAAATACCTTACCTACCGTAGATGTATTCATCCCACTACACTACAGTAAATATGTAAGCAACTGATGAGCTAGCAGATTATCTACTAATAGCCACACGGGTTGGCCGATCTAGGTTCGTAAGCTTTCAATCTGGTCGGAAGTCAGAAGCCAGAAAGCCTGTCAAACTGTTTTGAGGGTTGGTGGGGTGGTCAGATAGATAGTCGCTGGAAGTAAATTATCTTTTATAGTTACGTTAAGGTGGATTTTCACGGCTGCGGGATTATTCGTAAGAGTTAAAGCGGCCCAGGTACACGAAAGGCTCAAGAAGGAACTCGATAGGTTTTCGCCAGTAAAAGTCTCACACTCCTTCACGCTGTCACCCACATCATCTGACGATTTTCACAGAAACATTCACATTAGTCCTCGAACAAATATGTGCTCATCTGTGCGAGTCTACTGCTAGCATGTGTTCGAACACAAAGCTTGCAGTTTTGCCAGACATTTGTGTCAAAATTTATGCTCTTAATTTGTTACTATTTGCTAAAGCGAGTAGATCAGCAGAAACATTTGTGTTGTATACCTACTGCGCATCACTGCCGAACTCGCGGAACCTTTATATTGAAATGTTCGTACGGTGAAAGTCTAAATGCCATCTTTTGCATGGCGTAGAAACAGGAAGAGCGATAGGATGTGGATACCTAACCCGCCAAACTGCTTTGAAGTTTCTGATGGACGACCAAACCAGACTTGATCACCTTGGCTCAATAAGTGTTTTGTAAAGCACCTTCGCTTTGTTTGCTCCCGTTTCTGCTAATCATTTGAGCATTCAACGATACCGTTATCGTAGACACACATGTGTCTGAAAGACAATTCTAAACATACAATCCTGCTACATACGTATGTCGACTGAAAATTTAATAACACTCAGGTTAGTGCAAGAGTTGCCGTTGCAAAAGCAGGCCATCGGTGCTAATATGAAGCATATCAATTCTAATCAAGAAGGACCACCTTGACCTTATACGCCAAAAAAAGATCGACAGTGACGCTAAATATACCTTATTTCCCCCTGATGACCTAGATGACCCCTCCCGCTGTGGATGCAGCATGTCAGACTTTTACCACCGTGTTCCTTCTTGAGCCTTTTGTATACCAGGGCCGGGATAACTCTTTCGGACAACCCCGCAGCCCCAGCAGGCTTTGTCCCTAGGGGGCCCCCTGGAGTTTGCTGACTCTCTCTGAAAAGTGCGTGGAATAACACGCGCCGCCGTTATGGGCCTAATGTCTCTTAGGAGATGGAAAGAAGATGAGCTTCCCGAAACACTGAGCTTCCCCACAGATCCACGCCTACGATGGTCGGACCATGGCTTGAACCCGAGCCGGACGCGAGAGGCCGCCGCCTCCAATTACATAAACAATCTTGTTGGATTAATCCTCCAGTTAAGCTGCAGAAGCAAATGAGCATGTCAACCACTAAGAGTTAGTGAAGACGCGATGAAGACGTCCACGTGACCAAACCATCGCACGTAACAAAAGATTTCAGGATTTAATTTGTGCATTAACACTGTAAATTTTCGGTGAAGGTAAAGGGGACGATTGCCAAGCTCCCAAAGTATTAAGAATTTGCAACACGTTACATGGCATTAGTTCTCAAGCGTCAGTTTGACTTGATGATAGTGCTTATTCTACCAGACACTGGGTAAGAAAGTTTACCTGAAGTTGCATCAATGGCATGAAATACATTTTTTGGTTGTAACTTATAAGTATCTACATTCTAATCAATTAAGTGGCAGTTCTTTTTCTACTCTCCTGGACAAAACATGTGCCTATGTGGGAGCAATGGTAACACACTTTAAGTAGTTGGACAGGTCCTAAGACACTGAGGAAGCTGTTAATGCACGGAGAAGACCTCGAGAGTCTAAGTTGAGAATGTATGTTTGCTAAAATATTTGCCCATTTTGCAAAAAACGGTTTGATGGCATTATTATGTCCTTTTAACTTAATGATATTAAGTTCTATTTTCATAGGTTCCAGATTAAGTTCTAGATAGCTATCTAATAGATACTACCATAGAAAAGCAGTCAAAATTAAAAACATTACTATGGCATGATCTGTCAGATAGATATCTAGAACTCTATCTGTAACCTGTGGAACTGGCCGAAAGCGTAATTATCTAGAAGATGTTATTTTAAACTCGGCTAGTGTCTGACTGTGGCTCTTTGATATAATCTTCAGAAGTAGAAAGTTTATTTCTTTGACGCGTAAGTTGTGCATTTTCAAAGACTGCGATGAATCATTTTACATCGATTCAATCGCAAAATCCAGTGTACACTTTGCGTCTAGGCCTCTTTCTGAAACTGTAGGACACCTATAATATTATCCAACCTTGCCTCACGATTGCCACGCGCTTGCGAAAGATGGATGTTACTCTTTTCTTGTACGGTAATAAACGTTGCATCTTTTGCAACAAACAATAGTGCAAAAAGCACCAAAGATGTAGTATTCACAGTCCATGTTATTTTATGCCACTACTTTACTGCGAGACAAAACACCGGCCCGATTTGTTTATGAAAAAATGCACAACTCCATCTATCATTATAAATGATAATTACTTATTCCGCTAATATTCTCCAATTTGACGTTAATATTCGAAAAACGATTTAGATGGAGCCGTTTCAAATTTTGACTATAGCGGTTTTTTTCATTATAAACAATAATTTAATAGGTACCTATTTATCGAAAATTAGACGATTTAAAACAGCAATATGATTAAGTAGAAAAAATGCACATATTATGAATTTGTATGGTAGAGCATTTTACCAATTCCACCAGCATTGACAATTCTGTTGTATTTTATAGATCATAGATGGAGCCACCTTAACCTCAGCTAAACACAGTATTTTAAAATTTTATTTTCTGCCCAAGTTACTTATAGAAAAGATGTGATTTTTTTATTGAAGATTGATAATAGCCTCATCAACCAATACGCAACATTTAGATATGTGCTGCTATTTCACACGCTGTTGTAGAAAGATTAACAGAAATAATGGTTCATTGCTCACCCCCTGGAGGTGATAGCGTGATTATATGTAGCCTATGTCCTGACCCGACCTCTAAGCAATATTCATGCAAAATCTCAAGTAGATCCATGCAGTACTTTCTGAGTTTATCCCGGACATAGATACAGACAAACAGACAAACAGACAAACAGACAAACAGACAAACAGACAAAAATTCTAAAAACTATATTTTTGGGTTCAGTATCGACTACAGATCACGTCCCAAGTATTCTTTTAAAAAAATATTCAATGTACAGTTATGACGTTCCTACGATTTTATTATATGTATAGATTCACGAGAACATCTATCTGCTGACCTTGCTCATGCGCACATTTCACATGGCGCACTTCGGAGACCTCGCGATAAAAGTGAAAAGAAAGTCGACACAACTCATTTGTATTTATGGAACTAGTTTATTGTTGTTTTAGGTTTGTTTAGACTTTTTAATGATGTGTTGACAACAACTCGATATCTTTTATAGTTTTACATTTCGAAGAAAAAGGCTCAACTCGTCTGTCAGTTGTTGAATATTCAACAACTGCTTACAATGATGAGACTAGAAAAGTACATACCTACATACCTACTTATTGAATTCATTAGGGATCTTCTAATTCCACTGTATGTCAAACAAATGCTAGTACAACAATCGTCGCCCGCGCAGATTACGATAACTTCACAATGGACCGGTCGGACTAGGTGCGCTACGCACTTGTCACAAGGTTGCTCTCAATGAGAACCAAATACTTGCTCTGTGTTGTGGTCTTAGAATCTGAGAATATTCTGGAAAATCACACATTTATTATTTACCTACATGGGATAAAAAGAGTCACAACATTCACCGTTATTATCAAAGCATGCCTAAAATCCTCTTATTATGCCCTTCCCCTTTAACTATTGTCCTTATTTGGGGATCATCCATTCTTCTCTATTACCCGTCATACTAAAATTCGCTAGCTTTTATTCGTACCCATCATCTTTCAGCCAAGCTTTGCTAAAATCCTGTTCAAATAACAGTGCAGGTAGGACTTTATTTGGGAAGGTGCTGATAACAATATAATGTTACGAAAGCTGGGACCAGCTGGGACCAGCTGGGACCATTCTAATAAAATGTCTTATAATATCCAGCAGGAAATGTGATCTCTCATTTAAATAATCACGAATACGTTGAGTCGAGTTAATTCTAACCGCATTGACGTATTGTCACGAAACGTTCATGTTTAATACATAGTGATCCAGTCTCATTGGCATGTCTGTAAATGTATCAAGGAGGATTGGTTTCACGTCGCACATACCTGACTGAGCTATGTGCCTTATAGTGATTATTTACTAACTATCTATTACAGGACTTGTCTTTTACGGCATTACTTTTCTCGACATAGAACCCTGAGCCAGCTTTGTAAGTACATGAAAGACGGCCGCTTCTCGTCTACATTTAATACGGCAATAAATGCACAGTAGCCATTGCAATAAATAAGTAATAACTAAGACTAATCTAACGGCTAAGTATCCTCCGATCACGGCGGGAAGCTGCCTATTCAAGTTTATGAGTTGTTAAATGACGAATTGCACTTAATAATCATGGCAAAGGCCAGTTAAATTGGCGGCGATTTATCAAATAACCTGTAACCTTGTCATTTCTGTGGATAGTAATATTTCTCAATCGCAAATTGCTCGAACAGTCCTTTCGATTAAAGGACAAGCCAGTCTGTAGACACAAACACGCTTGTGAACACATTACTCAATTATTGGCAATGTTGTGCTAAAACATAAACTTGTAGATGAAATGTGAAGGTTGAGCTCAATTGGAGCCACTAAATAACTATTGTTTTGATAATAGTTTCAGCTATTCCATTCGGATAAACATTCTTGGTTTTAGGTCATTGTTGCTATATCTTTAAGCAATCTTCGAAGAGATTTGATCATTATAATGAAGAGCTAGTTTGATTGCCGTTCTCTATAAATAGTTACAACATAGAACAAAAAATCAAGAATAGAAATCAGTACATAAGGAAAATGGCTACAAAACGTAAAACACAAGCCGTGGTAAAAGTCATGTATATTTTTACGACGGCAACATTTGAGGCCGCCCGCATTCCGCTCCTGCGGTCGCTCTTAGAAAAAACATTATCTAAGCGATAACTATCTGTCCAACTAGGAATTATTTCAACACCAGTAATGGCTACTTACGAGGTTCACTTGGCTAGTTATGGTCAACGTTTTCTTGTTTAGCTAAGAGTTTTATTACCGCATATAAGCGACAATTCTCCATGTGAAACTGCGGGGAACCTACCAGTTTTTGAGAAAGTCTTGTTCCGCCATTGTTGTTCATGACTAGCTAGATACGCTAGCTGTTACATATTGTTCTTGTCAATTTTACAGATTACCATCTTCTCTTTATGTAATTCGATGCTTGTACCAACCGTTCTTCCTTTAGCAGGCCTCGCATCGGTCAGCCTATAGTTATTGGTGGTTTCTAAATTAATTTTCGACAGTAAATAAAAGAAAGTACAAAATCATACTTACAGTCAAATCTATCTGGACCACCTACAAATTGGTCATTCGTTATCCGTTTAGGTCAAACGCGCGCACTTTGCAAAACGTTGCGAACTGAGGTAGATGTTAGCTAAACGTGATACTAACCCACTATAAATGTAATGGAAAGACTGTTTCTAACACAACATTCACGACACGTAACTCCATTATCATAAAAAGGGCGTGTTGCAGCAGCAATTCAGAGCACCTCTGCAAGTCAGAAATCCCTGTATTTCAGCCAAGTCTCCACGGAACTATACATACACACCTTGAAAACGTTTCGAAGTGTGTTTTTCAACACAAAAGGTATCAACCACTTATGTTAATGTTTGTAAAGACAACTTACTCAAAAGTTCAGATAAGAAGAAAATGTGGTACAGTAGGATATGCGCACTTCGCGCGATGAGGCGCGATCACACGGTGTGAATTATTCAGTGCCCGGAGTGTGTCACTGGTTTAGGAAACACGCTGGCACACATTATATGTATTACGGACGGACTATTGTTGCTGTATTCCAAATGCAGCTTACTTATAATTGGATAATCTGTAAGTTTATCGCTTATCTTCTGACAATACAAACACAAAGATGGTGAAGAAAAAATGATAAAACTCATTTGACTTACCTTCCGTCGTTAACTTGCAAGCTAGCGTTACTTTTACTATCCTTATCACTCAAAAAGTTTAAATTTAGGCTTGTGTTGTCTAATAATGCAAGTTAAACTACAAAAAACTAACCGCAGATTGTAATGAAAGCGTCATTTAATGTGTTTTTAATATGCGAATAGTAAATGCCTTTACCGATATTTGACCCACAATCGAAGCTAAGTTTGGGTCAAGTTTAATCTTCTACAAAATGTCAGCCCTATTCTTTGCGCCGACGCACAATCGAAGACGTATCCACAAAGCATTTCTCTTTACTGGAAGAGTGCATTGTGTTGGTGACCCTACACTGAGTTTAATACTTATTTTATACCTTAATTGTGAAACCTTAATTGCAGTTTGTGAACTTGGCTAAACTCACAATCTATACATAAGGTTACAAAGCAAACTGTTTCTGAGGCTGCAAGTCGGTCATCTACTCGTAAATGTAGAACATTGAGATAAGATGCCAAAATACTGTGAGAGCTTGTGAACGTGCGAAAAGTGTTAAAGATATCGTAGTACTGTCGTTTTTATTTTGGTATAGTCTTAAGAAATGTTCTGTTGTTTGCAGCTGGGGCGTGTTCCCACAGCATGTGTGGTGATGCCGCCGCGGTATGCGACGCTGCCGCTACCGCCTGCGACATACGCGCCAGGCCCTCTCTACTACCCCGTGCATGACGCTGTAAGTTTTTCGCCTAGCTATTGAATGACTATCTATCCCTGATCATATACCAAAGACAAGATCGTTTACCAAGAGATGGCCATGCTTTGACTGGAAAAGAGTCATATCGTATCAATAAAAAGAGGAATGCAAAGACATTACCAACAAAATGATTTTCTACTTACAATTTCAATGGTAACTTAAAATATATATTTGTGTTTGCAGCGCGTGCGCCGTCGTCGATCGCCGCGCGCGACCACGGAGCGGCGTCGTCGCGAGGGTCGCGAGCGCGAGTCGCAGCTGGCGCGCTCGCTCGAGAGGATCCACCGCAAGCGCCGCGCTGACCGAGAACACCTCACCGATGCTGACCTCAAGAGGACCTACACGGGTCTTGATAGGTAACTGACAATAACAATGCAATTGAAACAGGATCTGACACGTATAATATACCAGATGATCACAGCTTACATACAAAATAATCATTTATTATTTAATACAAAACACTACTTGTGGACAAATCATACATAACCATAGTGTTTTTGCAAGGCATACCTATCATAACTACCATAGCTCTCAACAATGATTCCCCTGTTCCAGAGCATACGCGGAGCAGTTCATAGCAGTGTGCGACTCGAGCCGACACGCGGCGGAGCAGCACGACTCGCTGGCCAGCACGTCGGCCACCAGTGACTCCAGCCACTCGCAGCCGGAGCTCGCCTAGCACAGCTTACATACGTTTTACTAGTAAAATGTATGACAACTAACATTCAGCCCCCAGCGATTATAGGCTAAGGGCTTGCGTGACAACTCACTTAACATATCAGCTATCACACACAAGTGTCTCAAATTGACTAAACTCTTTGTATTAGATGTAGCCTGAAAAAAGTTAAGTGACTGGTCGCGCAAGTGGGTCTTAATCTACATGATATTGACAGGTTTTATAAATAAAATAGCGTCAAATAACGATCATGTACGTAACACGAATGTTTAGTATTTAGTTAGTAAGAGATGTTAAAATACTCTTCGTTGTAAGTGAACTAACTGTCTAAGGCCGGCTCCACACGTTGGCCCCAACGCTCGTACCAACGTTGGACCGCAAACTCGGGGAGGCGTACACACGTTGGCTCATAAACTAGTCCTGTCCTGTCAGGGCCAATGTGAAGATGTCTGATACAGAAATTGAAACTGCTCTGAGCGCGTTTAGTTTAGTAATGATGAGTGCACATTTATATTTATTACTGAGAAAAAATAAAAAGCCACGTCAAAGAAGATGCAGGATGACGACACATCATCCAGATCGAGTAGAGTCACTAATTTTTTTTCTGTAAAGTCGATACGTGCTCATTAATGATTCCCGCTTTTTTTTAAATCTTCAATAGAAAAAATTCTTCCCTTATTATGATGAATGGTGCGCCATGCATCAGCCAATAAATTTTTATTTTTATGGTCTTTTCTGGTTGCGTCCCATATTATTGGATGCACTTGATAAATTTCCAAAAATTCGATTACTTTTTCATTTGCCCATGCCGCCGGTGGCGATTTTATGGATGAAGAAGCCATTCTCGCTCGACGTACGCACTCGCTGCGTGTTGAAACAGAACTGCGCAAAGCGCCAACGTGTGGACAGATCGCGAACTTTGGCGCGGATTCCTTTGATGAAACCGACACGAGCCGGCCAACTACCAACGCTCGCCCCAACGTTGGAGCCAACGCCATTTTCCAGATCCACACGTTGGACGAATAGCGTTGGGGCGAACGTTGGGGCCAACGTGTGGAGCCGGCGTAAGCATATCATACCAAACTTAACAATATAGCTTTATAAGGTCGCAATACATTATCGTAAAAACTGTAAATATTTCCACTAACTTATAGTTAACATTCATTAACTGCACACATCATAACTTTTATCATATTTGACATATTTCGCTGTTTGCAACGGTTATCACCAAGTTCCGATAGATGTACTTAATCATATCACAGTGTTATTTTAAGTTCCTACGCTGTGTAAATTTTCGTTTGTATTACTTGGTCTACAAATTTATATTTGGGTAGTTCAATTTATTCCTTGAAACACTAAGATCGTCCACAAAAATGTTGTTTCCTAACCAGTTTATGTAGATGATATTATGATTTGTCATTCAATCTTTTAAAAAAGAGAAATTGATGATCTTATTCACCAATCATTTCATTTGTATCATCAACCTTAGCAGTTCATTCGTCATTTTGAATTAGGGATACGGCAACAAATGGGCCAGTCTTATAGACACATTAAAATTAGTTTTTTGAGTACACTTTACTAATACGTAACCATTACTAACCTATGTCAATTTGTAAACTTGTACGTATCGTCAAATATCTGTGTTATATACTATTTTAAGTCTTATTTATCTAGATTTATAGTCTTTAGTAAAATTGTGAAGATATTTTTAGTGCAAAATTACTGACGGAGCTACTGTTTGGAAAACAATCGAATTTCTTGTTACTATTATAATTGTGAAAGAAAAAAATAAATTATCAAGAAAAATACTTCACATTAGTTGGTACACAAATATTATAACAATTTAGTTTATATTCTTAGATTATAATGTCAAGTACACGTGTGTATATATAAAAAAGTCATAAGTACCTAAACGGTGCCAAATTGGTGTAAATATTTGCTTCGAAATTGTTGCTCAATTTGTTCTTATACAATTGTTGAAATTTTATTAGGATTATTAATTATCATTGTTTTCTTATTTCGCTTAGCTATTTAAAATGCAGTTTTGTCTCTTTAGAACATATCGTATTTTTAGTTTGCCTAGAAACAATATGTAAGTATATTTTTGTACGGTTAATTTTCATTGTATAATTAAGGTTGACATACGTTTCATTTGGTTCAAATTTAGCCAAAATGTATTGTATGTCCCGGTTTCCAAACTATACGTAAACTTAATATTAGTTCAAGTTCTATACAAATACTTTAAGAAAGTATTTTGTAACACAAGTACTTAGAGACTGTAATATATACGATTGTAAATAAAGCTATATTCCTTAGTTATCGATGTATCATATATATTTAAGCTAGGTGTACGGTGGAGACGGAGCCTCTGACTGCTTGTCTATGGTCTACTGCTTGAGGGTTATTTATTGTGGTCAGGCGCAGCTTGGATGACGTCACGAATAAATTTTACTTTTTATAAAATAATGCTGTTTTATTTCCATTTTATCTTTATAAAACTGTACGGACAATATTTGCTATGGTCTGTTCGCGATAGGAATAGAAAGAAGTTTAATAAGGCTCTTTTAGGCGTCCACTTAAAAATATCATTACAACAAAAATGATTACGCTCCAAAATGATGTGGAAAAAATATAATTAATTTAAATAACAGCCGTCACACTTAATTGTACATATTTAAACTATCTACTTTCTGAAATTACAAGATTTTCATTTAATATCGTTTATTTTGACATTCTGTTGTCGTGTCGACGTTAAAAAAATCTAAAAGAAGCAGGGGTAGAGAGTACTGGGAATGTTTTCACGTCACTGTCAATTTTCTCAGACAGTGAGACTGTCTGAGAAAATCCAACATGACCAAGTCACAAAATGTATAATATCGAAAATTTTCGTTTAGTTAATTTGTGGAATCATAAAGCAAGGAAAATAAAATAATTAATTTTAATAGCAGCTACCACGCATAATTATTCTTATTTAACCTACCGACCTTATCAAATTATAAGGCTTTCATTTGATATTGTTTTTTTTGTAATATTCTGTCGATGTCTAAAATCTATAAGAAGCATAACGTTTTCACGTATTTCTACCAAAACTAAAATCTTACCGTATTCCCTTCATAAACTGTGGCAGTACGTGAGTACGCCTTTTCTCGTTATAAATGAATTTTCGTGATTTTGTTGTTTATTGTTACTGTTATTATTGCCCGAGTTAATAAATAGTTTAAATTAGAGGAAGTGAAGCGGTAACTTCCTCAAGCACTAACATATATGACGACAGAGAAATGGCAATCTTGCATTGCTAATACGATTTAAGAAGAGGAAAAGTTTTGCCAACTTGATGGTATAATAGATAATGTCGTTGAAAGGTTCATTTTTAGCGTTAGTGGAACTTCTTCATCATCATCATCATCATCATCAACAGAGGACGATGCCTGACAGAATAAAATTAATGTCATCTCCATTGTATCATTAACTTGAGATTATCTGCCTGTCCTTTTCCCAACTACGTTGGAGTCGGCTTCCCGTCTAACCATATGCAGCTGAGAACCATTGCTATACATGGAGCGACTGCCTACTTGACCTCCACAACCCAGTTAACTGGGGCAACTCGATACCCCCTGATAAGACTGGTTGTCAGA
>NWSH02000019.1:12501209-12513615 GCA_002382865.2 Heliothis virescens
TAAACGAGTGCCAAATTTGGTGTAAATATTTGCTTCGAAATTGTTGCTCAATTTGTTCTATAACAATTGTTGAAAATTTTATTAGGATTATTAATTATCATTGTTTTCTTATTTCGCTTAGCTATATTTAAATGCAGTTTTGTCTCTTTAGAACATATCGTATTTTTAGCTTGCCTAGAAACAATATGTAAGTAATATTTTTGTACGGTTAATATTTTCATTGTATATTAAGGTTGACATACGTTTCATTTGGTTCAAATTTAGCCAAAATGTATTGTAGGGTCCCGGTTTTCCAAACTATACAGTAAACTTAATATTAGTTCAAGTTCTATACAAATACTTAAGAAAGTATTTTGTAACACAAGTACTTTAGAGACTGTAATATATACGATTGTAAATAAAGCTATATTCCTTAGTTATCGATGTATCATATATATTTAAGCCAGGTGTACGGTGGAGACGGAGCCTCTGACTGCTTGTCTATGGTCTAGCTGCTTGAGGGTTATTTATTGTGGTCAGGCGCAGCTTGGATGACTCACGAAATAATTTTACTTTTTTATAAAATAATGCTGTTTTATTTCCATTTTATCTTTATAAAAACTGTACGGACAATATTTGCTATGGTCTGTTCGCGATAGGAATAGAAAGAAGTTTAATTAAGGCTCTTTTAGGCGTCCACTTTAAAAATATCATTACAACACAAAATGATTACGCTCCAAAAAGATGTGAAAAAATATAATTAATTTAAATAACAGGCCGTCACACTTAATTGTACCATATTTAAATTATCTTCTTTCTGAAATTACAAGATTTTCATTTATATATCGTTTATTTTGACATTCTGTTGTCGTGTCGACGTTAAAAAAATCTAAAAGAAGCAGGGTGTAGAGAGTACTGGGAATTGTTTTCACGTCACTGTCAATTTTCTCAGACAGTGAGACTGTCTGAGAAAATCCAACATGACCAAGTCACAAAATGTATAATATCGAAAAATTTCGTTTAGTTAATTTGTGGAATCATAAAGCAAGGAAAATAAAATAATTAATTTAATTAGCAGCTACCAACGCATAATTATTCTTATTTAACCTACCGACCTTATCAAATTATAAGGCTTTCATTTGATATTGTTTTTTTGTAATATTCTGTCGATGTCTAAATCTATAAAAGCATAACGTTTTCACGTATTTCTACCAAAACTAAAATCTTACCGTATTCCCTTCATAAACTGTGGCAGTACGTGAGTACGCCTTTTTTCGTTATAAATGAATTTTCGTGATTTGTTGTTTATTGTTACTTGTTATTATTGCCGAGTTAATAAATAGTTAAATTAGAGGAAAGTGAAGCGGTAACTTCCTCAAGCACTAACCATATATGACGACCAGAGAAATGGCAATCTTGCATGCTAATACGATTAAGAGAGGAAAAGTTTTGCCAACTTGATGGTATAATAGATAATGTCGTTGAAAGGTTCATTTTTAGCGTTAGTGGAACTTCTTCATCATCATCATCATCAACAGAGGACGATGCCTGACAGAATAAAATTAATGTCATCTCCATTGTATCATTAACTTGAGATTATCTGCCTGTCCTTTTCCCAACTACGTTGGGGTCGGCTTCCCGTCTAACCATATGCAGCTGAGAACCATTGCTATACATGGAGCGACTGCCTACTTGACCTCCACAACCCAGTTAACTGGGGCAACTCGATACCCCCTGATAAGACTGGTTGTCAGACTTTCTGGCTTCTGACTACCCGTAACGACTGTCAAAGATGGTTGCATGCCGAGACCTATCGATTTATTGTACCTTCTGAAGCACAGAAGATCTCGATATGACATAAAAAATCGTTGCACTTGTGGCTCGGCACGCTTCAAAGCTACTTTCACCGAATGGAAACATTATAATTATTTTATTTTAAATAGGTTTAACCATTTTTCTTTTTTTAGCATCTTGAATAATAGGTATGGGTATGAAGGGTTGTGCCCGCCAACATGGGTACATATAGAATGATTTATTTTTACTTCATGTAATAATTTATTAATTTTGTATAGAACCGGTTCTTCAAACCATACAGACAGGCTTGCATTGCTGGGGAGTTTGTTCCACCATTTCTACTTTTCTACTCTATCTAATTTTACTCTACTGTCTCTAGAAAATAAGTTTACAGTTTGGTGGTGTACTTATATTAATCATCTGGCATTCTAAATTATTAAAGTTGGTTTGTTGAAATTTTATTTCGTTTTTATTAATAAACTGATTGTTACTAAACACTGTTGGTTCACG
The DNA here is from genome assembly GCA_002382865.2 of Heliothis virescens. NCBI lineage: Eukaryota > Metazoa > Arthropoda > Insecta > Lepidoptera > Noctuidae > Heliothis > Heliothis virescens. The sequence continues at coordinate 12,503,493 of NWSH02000019.1, forward strand.
CCATTCGCCTCGTGACGAGTACATAGAGAGAAAATAATTTACTGTATGCTATACATTTTATTTATTAAAATTATTTGAACTTAACATGAAACAAAAGGTTTCGTACTCCTGCTTCTGCGAGCCTCTTTTTTCTAACGTTATCGTGAACAGGGTATAGATACCCTCGTTGTCGATGGTGATGACACAAGGTTGTTCTGAGGTCCTCGTCGTTAGTGATGGTGACATTAAATACGGATAAGATAATGTATATTTTTTTATGAAATGAAAAACACAATTCACAAGAAATTTCATCGTATTTATAACGCAACAAATCCAAAACATCGCAAGTGCTACAAAAAGTACACCGTATGCCTATGGCCGTAAGGTTTAGAACTCGTTATCGCTGAGCGCGGAGGCACGGCCGGGCGCGGCGCTGGGCCGGGCGCTGGTCACGCGCAGCTCACTCTCGGACGAACTGCCCAGAGAGTCACCGTCACCGCCATCGCCACCTTCTCCACTCTCCACTCCTGAGAAGACGTGGAGTTAAAAGGATTAAAGTTGGCTCTATTGAATTAATCATTTGTTGGATTGTTGTTGTGACGATTGGATGGTTTTGTCAGTTATTCGTAAGCTTATAATTTACTAATGGATTTTAAACATCACGGTAGGATAAAAAATCCAACCTTCGTGTGATTTATTATTTCATGGAACACTTTTTACCATTTCTCAGCACAGTAATTTGGAAAGATTTCTGGGAGGTGTCATTCCTCATGCGTGTCACTCCAAGAATATCAGCTAGCTACCCACCTTCGATGAGATCAGCGAAGTCGTCGTCATCAGCGGCGGCGAGCGTGCGTGTGGCAGGACGCGGCCGCGCGCGCGACCAGCGGGACGCCACGTCACCACCACCTGGATGCACCATACAATCTAAAAAACGCTTTGTATCCAACTCATTATCCAAGTACGGCTAGAATAAGAGTCCTTATTGGGTTTGCCCGCGTTATGTACGAATTGGACGTAGTAAACGACTCAAGCCATACGACACTTCGTGTGGCAATTTCTGCGAATTGCCAATATATTCAACTTTATACAAATTATTGTGCGATGATGAGAATACAAATCTTATTCTAATGAGTGAGCAATACAAGCAATGACGAACCAAATGCAGTAGCGGCGGACAGCATGCGGCCGTCAGTGCTGGGCGCGCCCCTCCCTGCGGCGAACAGAATATCATGGATGACAAGTGGCATGCGACATGCAGGCAACTTGCATGACTTCCAAACATGCATGGCTCGACTCCATGTATATCCCATGAAAGCGTATTTTCAGGTATGATTGTTGGCACAAATTCAAGATTGGAAACATACCCAGATGTAGATGACATATTAAAGACTTTGATACCTAAGCTAGTTGAAATATTCAAACTACTAACAATATTTTTTCTTAGTATGCAGAATGGCGGAATCCCTATAATGACAGTTATTTTAAACATAGCATGAGCAGAGCATAACTTAGGTGGCATAAAATAAGGTGACGCTCCGTACATCATAAATCAACAGTAGGCAAATAATGAGATCTCATTCCACTCCACATGCGATGGCCGATGGGGTATTTTATATGAAACTCGTGTGGTTAAAATAGGAACTACCATTCCAAATTGAAAATTATGGTTCCAAAATGGAATATAATTTGAAGATAGAAGTGGTAGCAGTATAAATGGATGGACACTGACTGGAGAGCGAGAGGTCGGCGTACAGCTGCCGGTCGGAGAGGTCGGAGTCGGAGCGGTCGTCGTCCTCGTCGCGGATGTCGTCCAGTGAGTCGCGCGCCGCCATGCTGCCGAACGCGCGACGAGCCTCTGCCGCTGCTGTGCCTGTTCGCAATACAAGTATCATGCAAACAGAAAAAGATGCTATTCTCCTCTTCTACGTCTTCCAATTTTTTCAATCTAACCAGCAAAATGATCTTGACTAAACCACCCTGGCATACTCGTATCACATTATGTATTTGGCTTTTATAGTCCGTACCTGCAGTTTTAATCCTCAACCTAGTCTTAGGTCTGGTGGCCGGTCTGGGCTGCTTCACCTCACTAGCATTCTTTTCCTCGTCACTCGAATCCAAATCATCTACGAATGATATTGAATAAGTCGAATGATATTGAATCGTATTATATTAATCAGTAATCAGAAGTAAGTAGTATACTTTACCAGAATCACTTAATTTTCCCAAAACATCTTCAGCTTCGTATTTATGAATGAGCTGCATTATAGCAGCTTGTTGTTCTTCAGCCGCCTAATAAGAAAAGTGGATAAAAATGTGACTACACTGAAGACTTAGTTGGAATAACTAGCTATCATTCTACACGTTATCAGACTCACCTCTGCCTGCGCTGTCTCGAGCAGGCTGAGCTGGTGTTTAAGCGCCTCGACGCAGCGGTAGCGCAGCACGTACTGCTCCCACAGCTGCTCGATCTCAGCCTCCAGCGCCGTCAGCTCGCCCTGGTACGCTGGCCTGCAGTTGTGGAACATCCAGAAGTATGGGAACTGACGAAGCTGTTCTTACATTCAGATTACAACTGGTTGGATAAATTCTTTAGATCCTGAAAAACAGCTTGTGGCGTTCGGAACTTTATTCAGCTAAGAGCAAAGTTTCAGCATAATACTATAGTGAACTGTTACAAGAATGCATCATGCTGGCAGAAAACCTTCTACTACCAGACTCCTATTAGACTATAAAGGAAAAGACTAGGCTAGAAGGAATAATGAAACTTAAAAAAACGAACTTGATCTTCTGCACAGTATGCAGCCTCTTCTCAGCCCGCATGAGTTCAGCCCTCTTCCTGTCGAGCTTGGCGTCGAGCGCGGCCTCGCTGGCGGCCACGCTGTCGATCTGCTCGCGGCCGGCCGCCAGCTGGCCCGTCACCGCGTCCAGCGCGCGCCGGAGGCTCGCCTCCATGGCCGACATGTCCAGCGCGCGGGATAGGGCTTGTTCGCGGTGCTCCTAGACACATTATAAAAGTAAACTCTATTCTTTTTTTAGTTGTCGAGGAATGAAATAAGGGGGTGTGCAACGTTTATTTCGTCCTATTTTCTATGAAAATTGTAGATCGTGGCACAAAAGTGGCATGTGTTATTTGCTGGAGACTGGACTTACAATTGCATCTAAAATATTTCTGGCACCTCTATGCCGTCTATTGAGAAGATCTAGCAATGAAACTAACCTTGTTCTCGGGTTCTTTAGCCAACAGGTCATAGAGGAAGGCTCCTTGTGCAGTTATATCGGTCGCCAAAGCTCGAGCCTGCTTGATCTCGCCCAGCTGGAAAACATCTTAGCATTGAACATAATATACCCGGAGACACGTCACATCATAGGGCATTTGAAGTGTTTATTAGTCTTGAGAGGCTTTTAAGGGGTTCCAGGTTGACCTACCCGGCTAGTGACGTCATAGCTGAGCGGCGCTGTGTCGTGCAGCGGCTCGTCAGCGCCAGGCGACTCGAGCGCCGCGCGCAGCAGCGTGGCCACCTTCATCATCTCGCGCACCGCCCACCCGTCCGCGCCGTACACGCGCTTGCCGTTCAGCTTTATATTGGCGCGAGAGTGCTGGAATATGCGATGGTAAATGAAGTTCCTCTGGCAGCATGTATATCTTTTTAATATGATATGTTCACTAGCCTTTCTATCGCCCCACTGCTGGGCACAGGCCTCCCCTCACACAGAGAAGGTGATATACATTGTCAAAAATATTACGACACTTTCAGCTCCTTTTGCAGTTCAGGGTGCACGGTAAATCTTTGGAATAACGCAGAATTCGAGCCCTATACCCTAACTAAAACAATTTCTATTTAAAATATAAGAACTGCATGCCTATGTAGAGTTTGACCACGCTTTACCAATATCAAGCCAATAGGTACTCTAGCTTTATAATCAAGTGAGCCAACTCACAAAGAGCGCAATAGCATGCGTGACGAGCGCCACCCGCTGCTCCACGGAGTGCCTGCCGCCGCCGAGCTCGGCATCGGGCTCGACGCGCGCCGCCAGCCAGCGCAGGCACTCCTCCAACAGCTCCCAGTTCGGCGTCCTGAAGCTCTCCAGAGATATCGGCTTCGGGAACCCAAGGGTTCGCATTGCTTCGCTGAAATCTGATAAAAACTAAGGTGACCCCACTAAATAGGTAGATATTTGTCTAATCTATTGCTCGTCTAGGTACATTATATGAATGTTTGTTTGTCCCTATCGTGTACGTATCGTAGATACAATCTTGATGAACTTTGGGAAGTGCTATTTCAGGTACATACCTACCTAACTAATCAGCTCGCGAAAGTAGGAGCTAATTATAAGTAGAATATATTACTTACTCCTCAAATCCCGATAAGACATGATGAAAAGTAAATTTTGTACGATAGAAAATATTTTTCAGTAATGTGCCTTGACAAGACACTTTACTGTTTATTGGTCGTTTTGCGTTGCTATGACAACGGCGTTGTAACCAGAGACAATCTTTTTTTTTGTTTGTAACAGCCGGTTCGAATATTTTTGAAAAATATGCAAAGAGGTCGTGGAGGACCAAAAAGGTTTTTGAATCGCAATTTCAATTGTTGTTTGCGTAAATGGGCAGTTGGTAGGATGAGGTGAGTAGGTACACACAAAATATGCAAGTGTTTATTAAGCCATTAATTTTATTATTACTACAAGAACTAGAAAATAGTACGACTACAAGCCTTTATTAATTAAATTAACTTTAATTAGCGATCTAGAATACCAACGCTTACAACTAACTACCGACTTCAATATCTCAAACTTGCAATTTTTATTCACTTATTCTACATACTCGTATAGCTTAGATCTATATCAAAATTGGAATATCAACATTCCAATATTAAATTGGGCATACGAAACATTTATACATACATTAACTTCGTATAAATGTTGTTTGACTGTTTAAATAATTATACTTTATCTAAAATAATACATAGCAACTATAGTAATATAAGGTTGCTCTATAGATTTTAGCAGGCGCTTACAATGAACACTCGCCGAACTCACAAAAGTAATCACAAATCTTAATTATAAAGCTTTTTCTAACGTATTTCTAATATTTGCATCATTGCAATTATGAACCACGTGCCAAATTACGAGAAACTTTCGGAAAGAAAGAATCTCATAGGACTTGTTATGTAACAAAAAATAACAGTTACAAGTTTTAAAATAAAAATTCAAATAACTAATAACTATGTTTATAATATTATTCACGCACAACTATAAAAACAGTCAAACTTTACGGCTTAGCTGAGCATCTGAGTATGGTTCATTTATTTTGTAGAACTCATTTTATTCTTTCTTTCTCTTTTTACTAGAGCTCCAGAAGAATTAGCAGTTAGTATTCATCTCTCATGAACAAAATGAGGTCCACAAAATAATAGTCCTCAGACGACAGCGCACATTCAAGCCGTGTATGCCCAATTTAATAGAAAAATCATAAGTCGATAGTGGGTGATCTCCTCATCTCGCGCTTCAGGGCTTCCTCGCGTTTGACTGCTACACGCATGCGCGCTGCTTTCAGGTGTCTGGAAAAGATAAAAACACTGAATATAAATAAATACACTACTCGAAATAAGTAATCCAAGATATTGATTCTGCTGATGGTTTTGATTATTGGGCTTGTAATCATGTCATTAATTTTGTATTTGCATATCCCAGGCTTCTGTACAAAATTATTTTGTAAATTATTATTAGAAAAATAACACAGATAATGTCAACCAGTTATTTGATTTGCCAAGGCTATTAAACTGAATACTGTTTATACCTTTGTCTAATCTTCTCAACAGTTTCAGGAGAAGGTTCCCTCTTAGTGACGGCAGCATCACGGATCATGTTCCTCAGCTTCTGCATGCAGTCAGCAAGGTTCAGCTGCTGGGAGCGAGTCGTGTCTGATCTGATGATCAAGTAGCCTTCTTTTGATAATTTGTTGCGGTGCTGAAAATTTATAAAAAGTTACTTAGCAATTTTATATTATTATGATCGTAAGCAATACTGTTTGTTTTTAATAACATACCAATTCTATTAATTTTGTTCTTATGTCTGGATGTAGCCAGTCTGCCTCGCTGGGCTTAAACCTCAGGTCAACCTTGGTATGCACCTGGAAATAATTTGTGGTTTTAGTTTAGATCACGGTTGGAGTGTAGCAAAGGGTGTATTTAATGTAATGTTTGTTTTGTATATTACCTTATTGACATTTTGCCCTCCGGGTCCAGAGCTGGCACTGTACTTAATTTCTAGTTTATCGATCGGTATGTACCCTGAGAACTTCTCATTCGCGTCGGAGGGTTTCTGTAATTAACAAAATATTATGGTATGAGTAAATAGTATTTGATGAACCAGATTCAATTCGGAATAATCTTAACAAGCACTTACAAAAGCTGGGGTTGTAAGCTTTAAGGAACTATTTGGATACAATGTTTCTAAAGAAATTGCACTTTTGTATGCCATCGGCCTCTTCAGTAACGTTGTGTAGTTGGCGGACTGCACCATTTTCTGCAGGAAATTGAAACGTAGCGATGCAAACGCCATGGTTACGATTTGTTAATCCTTTTACATCAATTAGTAAAGTATTTGTTTCATCATTTGGTAAACTTAGGTTTTTATATAACCTCAAAACTAACCACAGTCCACAGTCTTGAAAGACATGAAAGTGTCAAACTGTCGTCATGCGTCACTGTCATCTGTCAGTGGTGGACTTCATTTAGTCATTTCATTCCACGCAGGCTACCTCAAGAAATATCTTTATTAAAAAAAAAACCAACACACAACGTGTTATTTTTTTTTTTACAAATAGACTAAAATAGCGAATTTCTTACTGTACATCGCTTTAGAGGTGACCAAAAGGACAGCGATTTACATCTATTAGGTCAAGCGCTCTTTCAATAGTAGCGCCACTCTACATTCACTGCGTCGTCCAAAAAAATAACAAACTGTTCGGAGAGGGCCGCTGTTCTGAAAGATCAACCAGAAACGCAGGACTTATATGTATAGTTTTATCTACCACAGTAGATATAGGTAGCTCTGTCTGGATACACTTTGTGTTTAACCAAATTGCAAGTTTTAGTTACTTATCGTCCAGAAAAACACGAGGCATAAAATGCGCGCGCATGTCACGCTCCAGATAATTTAATTAGGATCCCGTTCCGCTCAGTAGCGCCCTCTCACAAGAGAATATTTAGACAAAAAGTATCAAAGGCTGGATACTAAAGACACTTAACAGTTTTGATTTGACATAATTTCCCTTTTGAATCAGAAATTTAATTAATTACCAATTAGGTCTATAGGTACATACCTACCTATAGACTGAGCAGAGCAAATGTTCCTTGGAGCTGAGTCACCTGTCTATGTAGTTAGTAACTTAAATGAAATGATACTTGCACATTAGAATAATCATTAAATTAATGTAAACTGTTTTCACAGAGCGTATCTTTATTGTGCATGAATTAGAGAAACAGCTTTCTAAAGGAAATCAAAACTAGACGCAATACGTAAATGTTTTTTTTTTTATTTTAACTTTAATTCACTAAGTGCCAGTAAGTATATGTATAGCTTGATTCCTTTCAATGACGGCAACATAAGTAGGTACCTACTTATCTAGGTTTTTGAATGTCGTATGTACGAATAGCAGGGTATTGTTCCCTACATTGTCTCATCCGCTTAGCTTAGCTGTAACGGTTGTAACCGCCGACCGTATCGACTCTTCATTATCGATAGTCGATGTGGATTATTATTAGCAATTAACTATCGACTAATTATGCCGCGAGGCGTCAAAGAATTTTTTACTAACTAGATAAGTGCACGGTACAATCATCTAATTAATTGAATTAAAGTGCAGGAATGGTTTATACAGGGGCTATGTTCGAAATAATTACTTACATCAAAATATCGGGCATCCCAGATATGAATGTACGAATTGCTTACTATTATTCATACAAACATTATCCTTCCAATTGGCAGTTCTTGCCATACAGAATAATAAAGAATTAATAGGTATTTCTCAGAGATTTATCTTGCGTATGATATGTATCGTATAGTCCAGTAGCAATAACGTTGTTTAGAAAAAAAAATGGAATGCGTGGCATGGCAAAACATTATTTTTTGTGTATCCTTATCCAAATACTATCTAGAGATAAGTTTACACGCGGCACTAATTAAGCAGATTTTTAATCCGAAGTGTAATGTGTGCGCACAAAACTCGCGTTACAATAGATACTCCACTGCTTTCATCAATTATGATAATGCCCCGTTGAGGAGCACCCGCGCACGCGACAACACGCCATCGGCTTTCCTAATTCCGAGGTTTAACGATGCTTGTCATCGTAAATTCGATGTTATATCGATTATAATTGCATGAGATTTGTCGCCGAGGTGCTAATAGCCAAGAAATTAGGAGCAACTTTGCAAGGCACGAATGTGTCCACCGCTGTTTCTAGATTTCTAATTATTCGTACCGAGAAAGATGTTATAATTTCTAAGCCTTCTCTGCATCAATTTGTCGAGAATAGCACCTAATTATCATTGTTGCTTTTGCTGAGTTTAGGAGATATTCCTTTGATAGAAAAGGTTGATAAATAAGCAAATATTTGTATTATACAAACTTCATTTTATGATGTACCTAAGTGAATGTATTAATTATATATTGAAAAGGTCTTTTATGCTTCAAACTGTAGTAGTAATTTAGGCTCGCTGCACTATAAAAAAAATATGGAACCGTTTGCAAACGGTATAGCTGCATCTATTTGAATAAATAAAATAAAAACAAATATAATTCATTATAAACGTTATATTTGTAAGGCATCTCTCCGCTTTCCAAACATTAGTACAATTTCTATGAATCATATAAGTCAAAATGAAAGCGCATAATGAAATTAAAATTCTTAATTAAATCGCTCACATACCGAAATTACACCGCCTTCACGCTCTTCTTAGTTGGCCTACAATAAACAGGTATTTAACTTGACCCCTGAAAATGTTCAGCATGTCCCCTTACTCCTCCCCCTACAATGTGTTGTGCGGAGGCGAGGGGGACCAAGTAAGGCTGGTGATGTAATTACTGAGAAACGAGAACATTTTACAAGTTTAACGGGAGAAGTAGCAGTGATAATTGGCGTCTGATGAAGACGTTTTATATGTCCCGCTACGCTTTCGGCAGTATTTATTGCTTATTTTGTTAATCGCAAATGAGATCGGGTGCATTGCTCGACAATAACTGTTGTTTTTATAGTTTTATTTAAATGCAATATCTGGGGTAATACTGATCTGTTTAAAAACATTGTAATTGCAACTCGAAGTCATTCACAGACCACAGCAGAACCTCTTCTTATTTCGTAACTATAAATATCTTAGTCCTGAAAAACGCATTTATGTAGATAATCGTAATGTATCTAACTAGTTCCTAGCTAATTAATCACAAGACTAATAAGAACAAACGTCTACTTATTCCTCTATGTGTCGTTCCGTTTTCGCTAGTTCCGCTGTTTGCCAGGTGCAATGTAAGTATCGCGTTTCATAACAATTTCCGTTTTCCCAGGCTCAGGTAACACAATACGTAATTAAAACTCCTTGCATAGGTCAGTAATTGACATGACGTTAGCACTTTTCAACAATCGAATAACGATGAAAAGTTGTAAATTAAATCAAACCTAATTATGAATTGAGGCACGTGCCAACAAGTTCTGTAGAAACGAATATTAATGCTTTAAAAAACTTCAGGTAGGTATAACCTTTGTTAGGGTAAAATAAAAAGAAACAACTAGCTTTCCAAATAACTGGGCTCCAAGTTATCGCACTTGATCATAGTTTACTCTAAACTACGCAGCACGCGACTAGCACGAAAGGTTTTACAACCTCTCACATACAAGTACTTCATAAACTCTCTCATAAACTGCCTCGTTGGTCTAGTTGTCGCATAGCCGACTGCTGATCACGAGGTCTCGGGTTCGATTCCCGGGACGGGCCGAAATCGCTTTGTGGGTTTTAGAAACTTTCATAAAGCAGCCCGGAGTTGGAAGTTGGTGATTGATACACCCGTGCATCGGAGAGCACGTTAATGTCGGTCCTGCGCCTGATCTCTCTCCGGTCGTGTCGGATTGCCGTCCCATCGGGT
>NWSH02000019.1:12516132-12526327 GCA_002382865.2 Heliothis virescens
AGCACGTTAATGTCGGTCCTGCGCCTGATCTCTCTCCGGTCGTGTCGGATTGCCATCCCATCGGGTTATGAGAGTGAGGGAATAGGGAGTGCACCTGTGTCTGCGCAAATGCTTGTGCACTATAATATGTCCTGCGCAGCTGGCTGATCTCCTTATATGAGAACAGCCGCCGTGGCCGATAATCGGCTAGGACGCCATTATTATTATTATTATACTTCATAAAATATGCTCGTAAAAGCTAATTAAGATCCAAAAGAAAAAGTGAAGTGCTCACATTGTTAAGGCAAACAAGTCGGAAAACAGAACGATGAGAAACGTCTGTGAGTTCCTACAGGCAGCTAAGAGCTACCTGGTGTATGACAGACAGCTATTACAGACAGCTGCTGACACAGAAATGATATCCCTGGCTCGTCTCGGTGAGAAACAATAACGGATTGCGTAATTAGCGCCTCCGACATCTACCTGTACTTAATCATTGTTCCGCAGCACACTGTGTTTCGGCTAATTGCTGACATTTGCATGATACCTCGAAGAAATTGATGTAAAGTAACATGATCTTTCGAGAATATTTTGAGAGTTTTTAATGTTTTTTTTTTCTTAAAAAAATTGCTCATTTTAATTTCAATAAGTGTAGATTATCAAGAGAAAGGTGAATAGGTAATTGTGGAGAAATTGTAAAACGAAAGTTATGATCTGTGTGTGTACGATTGAGATGTATCATATCAACCAAATCAACAAAGTATGATTGAGCCATTGCTGAGTAGGTACCTACACAACTGGACACCCTGTTCAAGAACTGGCTTAACAACGACATTTAAATACTCCTCCACTCTTTAGGTCATTAAATACTTAAGTACTAAGTAGCCGCGACAGCTCGATAATCTCCGTCCCCATTCCGAGCGCGTAGAATCCCCCTTATCCCAGCATCAGAGCGGCTGCGTGCTATCTGGCAATCTTTCCGTTCCACGTGGCGATGCTATCACACGCCTTCAATTAACGCATGTGCACTAGAAACCGCGGATCAGACGGATATTTGAATAATTTGTCCGTAAAATTAATTTATTGTTTAGTTATCTTTACGGAAGTACACAAGTGGGCAAGTGGGCCGCTGCTAAACACTAATCACGGGGCTTTGGATATACTTAATCTATTTATTAAATCCAATGGAAATAAATTTGGAATAGGATTTGTTGTAGAAAGAATTGGGGATGCGGGATCTGTTGGTATTTACTGGTAAATAGACCAAAAGAAATACTTCTCATAGCAGACTGATTGAATTGCTTAATTTTATTAATTCTTAATTTTTATAAAACCTTTCTTTCAGGGGTATATCTTCCTCATGACTGTTGGAATAAAAAAGGTGCGATATTCTTTTTATTCCAAAGACGATCGGTGACGTGTCCATAGAGCATGAACGCGACGATTGATGGGCGATCGTCTGTGATATATCGCGACGGTTGAGGATGAGGAATTCGCAATAATGAACCAAGTTACCGAGCAACGCTCAGGAATCCGACCGGACGCGGAGAGATTTTTCAAATCATTGCTATATTTTTTACGTTCATTACTTCGCTGCATTTGTTAGTCGGATAAACCATACAAATTGGCAATAACTTACCCATGGGTAGACGTGTATGAAGAATCATGAAATTGCGAGACATACAATACAGCCACGAATATGACTGATAGTTCTTAGGTGCTCGTGATATTCATCACAGATCAGAAGTTTACATAGCAAAATTATGGATATGGAAATGGTCGCTAAATTACTACATCACCGCGAGATTTAGATAATAAAAGAACGCGATAATTTAAAAACACTTTTGTTTCTCCAAAATGCAGGTCCAAAAACTAATGAATATACCAGCACTTTCTAACCGAACAATTTTTAAATTGTAAGTACTAACATGTTTTTACAGTAATTAAAACTCTTCGAAGTCATGTTATACCATACAGACTTGCACGTGGTGCGCTGGCGCCGCTCGCAACAATATTCTCCCTTATGTTTCCCCATAAAATACTAGTAGGCAAATTGCACCGGGCGCGTTTGACGTGGCCCGTAAATTTGCACGCTCCATCAACTTCCCAGTGATGTCTGATATGCATCAATGGTCTTCTAATGGTATGTTACAGGGAAATATCAGTTTTTTAAGACGTGCTACAAGGAAGGGGCTTCTAGGTTTCAAAGGCCCCCTCTTTTACTCTTTAGCAAAGAGCGTCAAGATTCTGCGGATAGAATTTAGATCATTGCGACATTGACGAAGATAGCTGTGTATCTAACCGGTGTATTAGAAGTTACAGTACCTAATGATATACTCGTACCAACTGCAACCACATGCGCCTCTCAGGAAGCAGTTTCCCATGGTACGGAGAAGACATAATTATCCTCGCGTTAGTGTTTAAAGTGCTGACATTTGCGGTCGCCTCCCTAGCCGCTAGTGGCCGCTAGTAGCCGCTATCGCTTACAGCTGTTAACAGAACTGCCGTTTAGCTAAGACACCGTTGTGCTTGGTTGATCTGTAAGAAGGCCTAGGGAAAAATATGAAGTTAAGTGACCCACAGCAGAGTAGATGGGCTAATTGATGTCGCAAGTAGAGTCCCCTTTCACGCAAAAAGTATCGAATGGATTCTGATGGAACTAGGCAGAAATATAGCTAACCCATCAAAGCTACTTTTTACCCGGGCGCGGGATATAATTCCTTCAGGAAACAGGTGAAATTCAGAATTTAATGAGTTATGAAACGTTTTCAATAATAAATCCGTTGTCAATGCAATATCGGAAATATAAATCACAATATCGGAAAGTGCTTAGTGCTTAATTATTACTTGCGCACGTAATTGCTTTCGTTTCCGTATTTTAGAAGCTTTCATTTGCATGGATTAAAAAATTACAGTTTGTGATAATACCTTCCACGTTTTATTTAGTTGTCATGTGGATAAGGAAACGGGTCTTCCAAACAATACGACGATAAAAAGCTATAAAATTCCCATGAATTTAAACCGTGGTTTCATTGAGTTACATTTGTGATCTAAGTCTATCCTAGCGGGTCGTGCCTGGGAGTGCCGGCGGGTCAACTACGTGTGACCTGCGAATTTAGCTGCCCGTCACCATCTGGCACAAGCCACAGAAACCCAATATCTAGGTACAGACGACAGCACATCAAGTTAACACAATCTGTTAAATTTCTGCAACCTTATCATATCACAATGGAGGTAGGTTAATGTTTGACTGGAAAAAAAATACAGATTCGGGTACCGTGATCCGCTGTTGTCTGTATGTAGGTACATTAAATCCTATAATGAATTAAATTGATGAATTAATTGCCACAGAGTTTAAAATAATTTTCTGTAAGTAAAGTAAAATCTTTTATTCGCAGAAACATGGTACAATAAAGATGGTAACAGTAATATAAGTAGCTTAGCACATTTCGCCTTCAGTAGGCATGCGAAAACTTAAAGTAACTATGAAGTTATTATAACATAAAATTTATTTTCTATAGTTAAAATATTCTTCTAAGGTGTAGAAGCACTTTTCAATAAGCCAGTTTTTCAGCTTTCTTTTAAATTTCGTAGTAGGTAGCTCTCTTATTTCTTTAGGAATATTATTATTATCTGAGAGAAAAGAAATGTTTCAAATATTTATCTTTAAAAGTTCAGATGAGATCTAACTCTCGTTTTGCTATTCAATCCGCTGCCATGACTTGACTAACATATTGAAATCCGCACTTAGTAGTGAGTCCTGTGGGCCACTTAGGAGGTCTACCATTCACTGGAAAGCCATAAAGAGATTGCTCTCATAAAGGTTGTTTTTGCTAAGTATGCTTGTACCTACTCACAAAAATTTAAGGATATTTTTTCATGGACGATTTTCTTATGGGATTTTCAAGAAGCTGTATCTCCAAGGAAAATGATCGTACAGCAAAAAGAAATCCAGGAAATTATAGATTCAAGATTCTAGTTTTCAAATCTATCGATGATTCTTTTTTTAAATCACTAGTTTTGGAAAAGCACTAAAGAAACAGGGAAAGAAAAAAATTACAGAATTTTTTACAACTTTGAAAAGCTACAAGTTCATAAAAAAAAATTTTTTCTTTATCTCACTCCAAAGCTTTTCTTGAAAATTTTATGCGCTTTCATTTGATGTAACCGGTTAGTTTGTACGATGATTTTCCAAGGAATGATTGTCAATCAAAGCAAAAACGATCTCGTTCACTTTGTTTATCAATAACTCTGTAAATAATGATTGAATAGAAAATCTAAGCAGAGTTTTGAAATCTACACAAAATTTCCAATAAGGAACCATGGATAGATAATGGCAGTACCACTTTTTTTGGAGTAATATCTTCGTTTGAAAAAAGGTCAAAGAATGACATATTGAAGGATATTTGGAATACTTGCTGTAACTTTTGATGCGATGGGTGAACGAAGGATATCGGAGTTAATTTTTTAACATTAAGATATCCCGGAATATCCCTGAGAAATTCAAACCACTGCGATTTGTTTTTCTTGATGTTCGGAGGCTTCAAACTTTCAGCTATCTTAAAAAATTACAATTCTGAACGAGTTACCAATTCATACCGATTTTTCCAATTAAATTAAGTTTTACTCTAAAATTTTAATTTATTTCATCAAATGGTGAATTCTCGTTACAAATATTCAGTTTTTTTGCAATGTTTTTTCTTACCTAACTTTTATCCCTTCTGAAAAGGAGTAATTACGCGAGTCACATTTGTTGCATAACTCCGACGAGGCACGTGAAAAGATGAATTTTGATAGAAATGATTTCTTACTGTGCTCGTTTACGTGCAAAAAAATGTAGACAAAATAAAAAAAAAGTTGTGAGTTTTTTTTTTTACTTACAATTTCTTTTTTTTTATAAAAAATCTTCTCTTCGATTAATTTTCCATTTTGATCGAATTAATAAAGATTATGGAGTAAAAAAAAATGATTTTACTGGAAAAATCGGTATGAATTGGTAACTCGTTCAGAATTGTCATTTTTTGCGATAGCTGAAAGTTTAAAGCCTCCGAACATCAAGAAAAACAAATCGCAGTGGTTTGAATTTCTTAGGGATATTTCGGGATATCATAATGTTAAAAAATTAACTCCGATATCCTTCGTTCACCCATCGCATCAAAAGTTACAGCAAGTATTCCAAATATCCTTCAATATGTCATTCTTTGACCTTTTTTCAAACGAAGATATTACTCCAAAAAAAGTGGTACTGCCATTACCTATCGATGGTTCCTTGTTGGAAATTTTGTGTAGATTTTAAAACTCTGCTTAAATTTTCTATTCAGTCATTATTTACAGAGTTATTGATAAACAAAGTGAACGAGATCGTTTTTGCTTTGATTGACAATCATTCCTTGGAAAATCATCGTACAAACTAACCGGTTACATCAAATGAAAGCGCATAAAATTTTCAAAAAAAGCTTTGGAGTGAGATAAAGAAAAAAAAAATTTTTATGAACTTGTAGCTTTCCAAAGTTGTAAAAAATTCTGTAATTTTTTTCTTTCCCTGATTTCTTTAGTGCTATTCCAAAACTAGTAATTTAAAAAAAGAATCATCGATAGATTTGAAAACTAGAATCTTGAATCTATAATTTCCTGGATTTCTTTTTGCTGTACGTTCATTTTCCTTGGAGATATAGCTTCTTGAAAATCCCATAAGAAAATCGTCCATGTAAAAATATCCTTAAATTTTTGTGAGTAGTGTATATTGTACATACATATATATGACATATATGCTAAGTAGTCTTCCCTATTTTCCAAAGATTTCTGGCGTGAAATCATAATTATTGGCTTGGAGCTAGGTCGTTATTATTTAAGGCTTTGTCGTTAGACTTCCTTTGCTTAAATAAAAATATAGTAAAACAATTATCAAGACTCTAATAGAAAATTGGACTGGCAAATAAAAAATAATTCTTTCAGCAATTAAGCTATATTTTAATTTTTATAAATGAAAATGTAAACTGCGTAACATACCCGGAAACTTAAACCGTTAAATCTTATTTACCATAAGTAATGAACTAGGCAGAATTTATTTGGTGAAATGTTTTAAATTATAAAAATAGAATAAAGATGAGCCTTTTTGAACTTTCACGGGCAAAATTTTGGCGATAAAGCTCGATAACCATTGGCAGATTTCATTATGTTCAGAGTCGTACTGGATTCTTATTGGAGCAATTTCTAACGGGGCTTCCGCAGCTGCATTCACTCGCGTCCCTCCGCCCGCACGCAAAGCGCCATCTTCAAACCGGTCAGTCCGCCGCGAACTACCGTGGGGGTAACGTTGTTGTTGCAACGATTTACGCAAATTATCTGAACCGGACCAACAATACCGGTATACACTATAATAAATATAAAATAGCTATTATAATTAAAAATCAGTGTCAAGTTAATTGATGAAGTGCTAGACTTAATCCGCCGTTCACGAATATAGTGCAACCTGTGATTTGATCTCGCGATCTCCGTGGCTGCATTTCTTTGGTGGTGTGAGTTTGCTGAAGTGTAAAAAGGTAAGTTTTTATGTTATTATGATCGGTAGAATGTGCCGGTCGGGTGTGTGGCCGGGCGGCGCGCCGCTGGGGGAGCTAGCGGCTCCCGCGAATCGATTGTCCCGCCATGGGATGGGTAGGTATGGCGTGTAGCTGCGGGGACCGGGAGCTCTAGGGCTGCACACCCTCGCTCTCTCGTGCCCGCCACTCGGCGTATTGTCGTTTCATGTGGTGATCTTGAACTAGCTAGACATGGCGCGCCGGTTTTGTTGTGTGCATGAATTATTTATAAACATTCTTCTGTAGGTACACCGCGGCGCTGTTGTTTTTTCAGCTGCACTCAGGTGGGTACACTTATCTACGTGGATGTAGTCTACATCGTGTATGTTTTGATGATTCACCCTACCCTCATAACATAACACAACGAAATCGTAAGCTCATCTTGGAATTCTAATCAGATTGCCAGTCGCACATTTTTTGCCAATGGCGCATTTTACCATGGTAGCCTCAATAATGCATTTTCGAGATTCATTAGATGATAAGTAGGTACGTACTGACCTCAAAAACAGCAAGAAATGTCATGGAAACCATTTACCTACCTACGTAGATTCACAGAAAGAATCTGGAAAAAATACACCGTGTCTCTGCTACACGAACCATGAATAATAGGATTATAGGTACGATGCTTTGAACTTCCTCTCTGAATAGGTAGGTATCCTATTCATTTTAATAGCCGGAATAGGTAGTTGCATATTTTTTCCTTACTACTTCGGTCGCTCTAAATTAGTTTATCGACAGGAAAATAAGCTGTTAACACTTTAAAATAGTAAAACAATGCTTCGGACTGGTTTCAAACTTGGATAATTATGATGCAGTTACCAGTTATCTAAATACAAACGTCGAAAGAGTCGATGCAAATCTCTCTAAAATCTAATCAATAAACAATCAAGGGTAGGAGATTTTATTGCGCTAGAGGTCATTGACGTAGCGGCTTATTATGATGATAAATTCGTAGGTACCTACCTACGAATTTATCAATTGAGGTTTCATGAAAGACAATTTTGCCTTCTCTCACGCTAATATAAAAGCGATTTATCCAAAACATGTAATTTTTTTTTCTAAATATATTAGGTATATACTATTAAAC
This sequence comes from Heliothis virescens, assembly GCA_002382865.2. Classification (NCBI taxonomy): domain Eukaryota; kingdom Metazoa; phylum Arthropoda; class Insecta; order Lepidoptera; family Noctuidae; genus Heliothis; species Heliothis virescens. Next base: position 12,523,780 of record NWSH02000019.1, read on the forward strand.
TTACTAAAGTAGAGAGTATGTAGTTTGTATGGAGAAACGTTCCTGAGAACACAAAATCTGGGGGCACGGCAGTGCTCCCGCCAAGACGAGCCTAAGCATTTTATTTACGTTTTCTGAATTACACTAAATCTTAAAACTTACTTTTTACAACAAAATCTGAAAAGCCATTTGATATTATAAACACCTCCATATCTAAGATATACGCTACATATACGAGTAGGTATCTATAGCCGTGAAAGTAAATGACATTCAGTGTATAATCAGTTTAATAACCAGGCACAAGTATTAATCATATTATTCACCAATGAATTATTAATAAGTCGTTCTTCTACATGTTGTGCTTTATATTATTTCTATACTTTCGTTTTTGAATTATTCATGACGAACACGACGCTATTACGTATACCATGTTCATTTCATTAGGACTCTTCAAAATCAATTCTAACATTTGGTCCTTATCTCCGCGAAACGAATAACTTGCTTATAAAGTTACAACAGAATGGAATGTTACTCGGTTATATGTAGAAGTAAATAAGCGTAAGCAATATTGATTTTTATTTGTCTACCAACATTATTAAATTTTAATTCCCATGAAGAAGTTACAAATTGTTACAAATAGGCTATGCAGTAAGTTTATTAACTGCGGAAATCAATATTCTGTCTATCTCTGGATTTGCTTACTAGTGATAGGAGTTTGACATTAGACCCATACAAGTAACGTCAAATTTCTATCTCTGGTAAGCAAATCCAGAGTAAGATAGGTTATTGGGAACGGCCGTAAGTAAGCGAAGATCGAAGTATGGCAGAATTTTATTTTCCGATAGATGTGATTGTCGGACCACGAGTAATCTCGAACCCTCACTGTTAATCCGCTGAGTTATGAAGATCATAAAACATAATTTCGTTCACGTTGGTATAACTTATCTGCACCTCGAAGTCATTAATCATAGGGATTTAAGCTGTGTAGCCTGGATTTACGTCTGAGTCAAATTTTTCGCTTCATGAACAAAACAAGGAATCTGCATCCTTTGGCCATGTTTTGAGTATGCCACAAATGGGCAGTCCTAAATGTATAAGTAAGATTTGAATTAATAAAACCTCGAATTTCTTGCTTCGAATCTTCAAATTCCACGCCGGCTGCACACTCAAAATTGCAGTCTCCAAGAATTCTAATGATCACTTACAGAAACGCAACATTTCCGCTGACGTGACTACAAGTCGGTAACAAAGATGCCACATTTTTATTAAATTACCGTTGCGTGTACACAAATTATTTGAGCGGACACGAAATGCTAAGATGACTAATAAATGGTCAGAGAAATTGAGCTCGGATCTAGCCTGTGTGATTTACGGGCGTCTTGCGCACGCGCAGAATCAGACCGCGGCGCGTGAGCATGTCCTCCCGCGTTGTATCAAGTGTCCATCTGACGTGTTCACACCTCATTACCGTCGGGCGGAGGCGCACGCCCGATGCGCCACTTGACACTAGTTTTTGTCTCTACCGAAACAATTAATGATGACAAAATGTGTGTTGACAGTCACAATTAATCACCAGCAATTACTAGTTAATCCGATTTGTTGCTTGTATATTTGATTGCACAATAATTGATGAGCTTCAGTAGCGTCTAGAGCAGGGTTTCCCAAACTGTGGGTCGCGACCCACTGGTGGGTCGTGAGCATAGACATATTAAACCCAAGATTCACAGTCTCGAATAAAAGTAACGCTCAAAAGTGTCCCCAACACTGTTTCTATCTCTTTCTATACGGTACAAGCATATGTTATTGCAAGTTCAACTTTACGCGAATTGCTTAAGGTCGTTATTACAACGCAGTGCCTAAAGCAATAAAATTTTACGACCGAATGTGGTCGGCTAGGACAAGGCATTGAGTGGAGACGAATATGACTTTATTTTTTTTCATTATTAGTTCGTATTTTAAGTTTGTAGAAAATGTGTTTTAAACACATACATATACTTTTATTTTTGCATAAACATGTTTTTGGGCAGCCTATGGATATATAAAAAAAAACAAATAGTAACTGTTATAATTCTTTATTTAAATATTTGGTTCAAAACGGTACCTAATGATTGATGAATGGTATTTATTTGGCAGGCTAAAGACAACTAATTTTGTTTAAATTAAAATACAACAAAATTAAGTGTCCATAGCAAATATAAAAATCCTGCTATGAAGTTACAATTTTAATACGACGAAGATCGCAGCTCTGATAATATAATTTTAAACGTCAAACAACAAACAATATTAATAATACTTTTATAACATTCTGAGAATACTGCCACCTGACCCACACTTTATATAATGTACAGACAACAGCAGGTCAACGTACACGACCCGTCAAATTTTACCAATCGATTATCGGATTAACCTTCCGCTATTGTGATAAGGTTGAAAATCTATTGCAGAATTTTGACAGATTGTGGTAACTTGATGTGCTGTTGTCTGTACGTAACGTAAATATAATTAATCAAATCAAAACCTACACTCAAAAAACTTATATATTATTTTACAAATTTATTAACAAAAAAAA
>NWSH02000019.1:12528179-12568889 GCA_002382865.2 Heliothis virescens
TAAACCCAAGATTCACAGTCTCGAATAAAAGTAACGCTCAAAAGTGTCCCCAACACTGTTTCTATCTCTTTCTATACGGTACAAGCATATGTTATTGCAAGTTCAACTTTACGCGAATTGCTTAAGGTCGTTATTACAACGCAGTGCCTAAAGCAATAAAATTTTACGACCGAGTGTGGTCGGCTAGGACAAGGCATTGAGTGGAGACGAATATGACTTTATTTTTTTTCATTATTAGTTCGTATTTTAAGTTTGTAGAAAATGTGTTTTAAACACATACATATACTTTTATTTTTGCATAAACATGTTTTTGGGCAGCCTATGGATATATAAAAAAAAACAAATAGTAACTGTTATAATTCTTTATTTAAATATTTGGTTCAAAACGGTACCTAATGATTGATGAATGGTATTTATTTGGCAGGCTAAAGACAACTAATTTTGTTTAAATTAAAATACAACAAAATTAAGTGTCCATAGCAAATATAAAAATCCTGCTATGAAGTTACAATTTTAATACGACGAAGATCGCAGCTCTGATAATATAATTTTAAACGTCAAACAACAAACAATATTAATAATACTTTTATAACATTCTGAGAACAAACAATAGAACATTCGAAACAAACTTAGGACATTCGGTACAAGGCATTGTATTGGTGGAATCATACGAGATGGATAAATACAAAGTTTAATAAAATAATCAAAACTGATATGGATATAAAGATTTTTTTTTTAAATCTAACTCAACAACAAAAAATACATTAATTCCCTTGAAATAAGTTTAGTTTATTAAAGAGTTGCCTTTTTGAATTACATTTCAAATCTTCTGTTGTTTTTTTTGCGATGTAATGTAAACGAACGTCTATAAACTTTTCTATAATAGCTTTTATAAGACTTATTTTGTGATTAAATAGAGCAGGTTGTTGTCGGGAGTGTATGTCAATACCAGGAAATATATTTAAATGGGAGATATGTTTTAAAACTAAAGAGCATAAATAGCCCTTCGTAGTGTTTTTGTTACTATTTATGCGCTGTTCTCGTCTTATAATCTCCTCTGTTTTTTTACAAACAGTATATACATCTTCACTCGCATAGCACAGACCACCAAAATCCTTAATATCTATTAATTTATGAAACCATAATTTACTACGTGCCAGTACAGAATCATTGCAGGTGTCGCATTTTATCTTTTTCAATATATATCTGACCACAAATCCTGCAATATAGCCAATAATTTGGCAGACATATTGTGAGTTTGAGTTATTTAAAGAATCTGACAGAATATCACAATTATTTTGATATGTCTCATAACTACTGTCCTCGTCTGGCAAATATTCATTTTCAATTTCATAACGATATCCAATACTAGTATTGTTCATATTTGATACTGTTGTGCCGCAATTCAGTATAGGCACATTTTCTAAGGGAACAGAATTTCCTGTAAACTTGGAACTGAGTTCCAAATGCATTAAAAGTTTTTTATATGCGGATTTAAATTGTCGAGAATTCGGATTATTATTGAATCCTCCTTGACTCCTAATATTTCCGAAAAAGAGCTCCACGTGATCCTGGCTAAACTTATAGGCTATGATGAATCTTAAATAACCTGTCTCCACATAACTAGTGTATAAACGTTGTACACTTTCAATACAAACAAGTAAACCAATGACTCCTGTATTTGCTTGGCAATTGTATACGTATACCCTTTCTTCAGAAAATGTTACTATTTTTTCTCCCTTCTTCTTAACAGTACGTTTCCTTTGGACTTTAACGAATAGTGACAGCAAATAAGATTTCGCAGTCTGGAAAAACCTAAAAACATCATTTGATGTCATGCTACTTATGGGTCTTTTGAAACCACCGCAGTTGAAGTTCCTTGAATTTAAAATATCAAATAAATTATTTAACACTAATATGAACTCAGTAGTTGGTCCCGAATTCGTGAAATTTGGAATGTTTAATTCGGTATCACAGAAAGTAATTGCATTTGCCACGCTGCGACTTAAAAGTTGAGTCGCTAGTTTAACTTTCATAATAGAATTCTTAAACCAAATGTGTTTCTGCGTTAATTTATTGGCCAAGTGTAATTTATGTTTTTCTTGAACTTTATGGAGGTCTTCAACTAGTCTCCATTTTATTTGGTTATTATCTTTATTGTAAATTATTTTTTTTGATTCAAATAAATTTCTCATTAATTTAATCATATGGCATGCGTCAAGAAATACAAAAACATCGTAATCAGCTGTGGGGTGTTTAAAAAAAGGCTTTAAATTATGAGCGTCATCCATATTGCACCCTAACAGTTTCATAGCAGATAAGTTCGTTTTACATCCATCAAATGTTAATGATATAACTTTTATTCCTACGGTGTGGCATTTTGAGAGTGCAATTTTTATAAGATTGGATTTATTTTCGGCTGTAAAACTATTAATGAAAAAATAAGCTATAGGAATTTTCCAGGATTCATTAACTGACACTAATAAAAATACGTATGCCTGTGTAGCTATTTGGTTTGAGTCGTTACTATCTATACCTATATCAACTAAGCCCTCATACTGTTTTCCAGTCCAAATTTTCTGCTGTCGAATTGACATTTCGTCAACCACTAGAGAACATAATAGAATTTTGTTTGACATTTTAACCTTTTCTGACAGTCTATCGAATGATTCTTGTGTGAAACCTGGCTTTGCTTCAACACTTTTGTACCAACTATATATTGTATTTGTGTGAGGTAGACAAGTGTTGTACATTTTTCTGAGATATCTGTAAGCGGCTGTTGAGTAAAAATGTAACGTCAAGGCGAATTTCCGGACCACCGGAGGATACTTTAAACATCTCTTTTTTTTTGTTACAGTATTTAAACAGTTTAAATTAAACAATTCTGTTGGTTTTACATACATATCCAAGTCTTGAGATAAATTAGAATCTAATTTGAATCTTTTTGTTAAAACTTTTACCGCATTCTTCAAAGAAATTGTCTTTTTAACAAGTCTCGTATTTTTTTTTCTTAAGTTGTCAATAACTTTATCCTTGTTCAGCAACCTTTTGCGGCATTTCTGAAGTTCACTTTTTACACGAACTTTTCTAGGTGTATCCAGAATTGACCCCGTGCTTAGAGAAGTGGTGGGTGATTTAAATTTCTTTTCAATTTCTGTATTAACCATTGAACTGGAACAACACACTTCAGTATCACCACCGTTATCCAGTATTTCAATCTGTAAGCAATACCAAAATTAATAAGTATGTATTAGCATATCAAATAATATTTCAGAATATAGTAGCACTTAGGTTCCGTGCGTTCTTTATCGTAGTTACTTACAACCCCGAGGTCCCGTGGAGTCATATCCTGTAACGATAACAAAAAAATATATAAGTATATTGAATGGAGGTAGTACGGTTTTTGACAAATTCAGTTTGCTTGCTTATGAATTACTTACCACTACATTAGGAACAGCCGTTTTACGAAGACGCTTTATGCCTTTTGAAGTTACATACATATCTTCCTCTAAAAAATGCTCGGAACAAACGACGCTTGACTTATTTGGCTTAAAAAAATCTTCTCGCCTTTGCTCACTAATAATTGATGACCATTGTCCACATCGTATCGGATCACGAGGAAAACTAAAATAAAGAAATTTGAAAACTTATAATATTTAGGAAAATAAAAAAAAATACTGCCACCTAACCCACACTTTATATAATGTACAGACAACAGCAGGTCAACGTACACGACCCGTCAAATTTTACCAATCGATTATCGGATTAACCTTCCGCTATTGTGATAAGGTTGAAAATCTATTGCAGAATTTTGACAGATTGTGGTAACTTGATGTGCTGTTGTCTGTACGTAACGTAAATATAATTAATCAAATCAAAACCTACACTCAAAAAACTTATATATTATTTTACAAATTTATTAACAAAAAAAAATAACACAAATAAAAAAAATCGACTCCACTAATATTAGAACAGGGTCATTTTATAATGCGACGGAAATAAGAAGGTCATTGTAATGCGTCGTTCTAACACTGAACAAGCGGCCATTGAAGTTGGCCGTATTATTCTGTGAGCGTTGTATTAAGTTTTTGGAAAAATAAATCAAAATCAAATAATGCTTGCTATAATTAGTCATAAAAACGACAAAAACTAATCAATTAACCATTGTACTTACCGAAAATACGATATCCCATCCTTTTTTAATCTTCTCGACGTGATATTTTTACAATTCCTCAAAGAACACTTCGGCATTTTTGACGACTGCTTACAGACGCGAGTGACGCAATACTATTTGAAATGAGCGCACAATTTAGAATGTTGCGCTCATTTTGTGCGGACGTTTTTGAGACGTTGAGTGTGGGTCTTGGCTTTTTAGTACGTCAATGGTCGTGAGCGAATATTGAGTGGGTCCTGTCTTGGTGTAATTATTTAATTAAGTAAAAAAAAATATGCTTAAACTTTGTAATTTCTAAACTCCTGTATTCATATCGGTAACGGTTAATTTCTCAGTGATGGGTCCTGTATTGTTAAAGTTACATAAGATGGGTCGTAGCCCAGGCAACTTTGGGAACCACTGGTCTAGAGTCTAACTTAGAACAGATTTTTAAGTAAACAGCACTGCCATCGTTTGCTTTCAAAGACACATACGTAGTAAGTAAATATTGAATCAATTTCAAAGCAATTTGGTCTTTACTTTCTACATGGAGTGCCACTACGCCTGCAGCTAGACTCTTCGTCTGGCTAGAATCAATAGAGAATACGAAGTTTAGTCTAGACGCCATATATTTAATACAAGTTCCGTTTGCGGACGCTTTCTCTTTGTTAACATGCAAAACTATGCGTCTTAGTTACAAAACTACAGGTTTACTTTAGATAAATGTTATTTCACTTATAAACGAAAACTGGTCCGAATCTTTCCGAATATTCAAAATAAATCAATACAAACACCTGAGTTTTCGGAATAAACTGTTAATTCTAATAATCCGATAGCGAAATCCGTGTCGTGGAATCGAAGAAAAATCATCTCGCGATCGTGGCTTGTGCTCATTAAAAATGTGCTGTGTAATAACACGAGTCATCACTTTAACTGTATTATTTGCATGGTGAAAGTCTGGTTACAATTTAAAATAAATATTTAATATTAAATGAACGCCTTCGACCATTCATCATTGCTATACTTTCCCAAATCCGTGATAGACACGGCATCTTGCCGACTTTCCAACGGGTGGTGATGTTATCTGTTTCATAAAAATGAGGCTCATTTAGCTCGAGCAACAGATATGTGGCCATTTCAGTAATTAAGTGCTCTTTGGTTTAATTATTCTGTAACGCGACCACCGGAACGTGTATCCGAACGTAGCCGCCATGCTTCGCGTTCTCGTTGCTAATTCCAAATTCTGAATTTTTAAGACGACTTTCAGAGAGATTTGTGTGAATAACCTGTGGTACATGACCAAATAAGTTTCATTTTAATATCAGAATAATTTTACATCGTAATTAATAGCGGTATTTGAAATGTTATTTATTCAAAGTAGATAAAGAGGGAGGTGACCTGAATCCAAAGACTTAAACTAGATGAATAAAAAATCCTAGTCTAATTCTAGCATACCTTTTTACAACTTTCTGTCGATTCTAATCAAGAAAGTATCGATTTATTATGGCGATAAGTCTGCGATATCCAAATTGTTTGTTATTTGGACTGCATCTCAAAATTTTCTCACCACGTCTGACATACAATCGTTATCTGCCGATAGCTTATCGTCCTATCGGCAGATCTATTACGTTTTACGTCGGTTATTAGCATTTTCGAGAGGCTTTCATTGCGATACATTCAGATATTTATAATTTTATCAACCTGGATGGATAGTGTCAACAATGAGGTTAGCTTATCTCCATTTTGGGAATTTGCAGGTGCTTTCAATGGCAGGTGAAGAACTATATGTTTTTCCCTCTTAAGTTGTCAAAAATACTTAATTATGTAAATGAAACTTGAAACACGAAAAAACTGACGAAACTTAGATATTCCCTTGTCATCCGAATAACAGTTCTACAATAACTTCATAACCGATACTATTGTTTACCCGATCACTATTTAAACGCCTCATTGTTATTACATTATATTGTAATGAAGGCAATTGGGCGCCGAATTTCCTCTGCTCATCAATACGCGAATGGTGCAGCAAGTCATGGTATGGGCCTAGCGAGCTGGCGACAATACCCCGTGATTACAGCCAGACATCCGTCCATTGTTGTCACGTCACTTGCGTATGCGCAACTGTGCTCGTACTGACATGGTCTGCGTGGGGACCATGTGAAAATTGCAGATTGTAAAAAAATACAATTCGTATGTAAGGACCAGTTTTGGTCCTTGTGTTACTAACATGTGTCGTCATCAATAACAACTATAATTTTACTATAAGGTCTTCGATTATTGTAATATTTCTGGTCGAGTCATCTTCTTCTTCGATATTGTTTATACATATTGCGTGTTAGCTTTCGACATGTAGGTATTCTAATTAGAAACATTCAGTAGAAATAAATTTATTCTAAAATGATGACGTTTGACTCTCACCGTCTATCACTTCGTAATAAATCAATGTTAAATTAATTCAATATCTGAAGACTTAAGCAGGCGTGAGTCTTTAATTCCACGCTCCTTCTATGCAGCTTATGTTAATGACGTAAGAAAGTTTATCCTTTCAAACTCACCATTTTGTAAGGTTTGATGATGAAGCAGATGTGGAAAAAGTTGTTAAAAAGGATGGAAGTTCCTGGATCCCATTTCACTGTCTAGGCCCTAGACAGTGAAATGGGATCCAGGAACTTCAACACCCTAGACTCTAGGGTGTTGAAGCAATATAGTCCAAAGTTGTGTTTGTGGTCGTTATACTGCATATGAATGCTCTATGTCTATAGAGACCAGTCGCATCAAGCACCTAAACCGAACAAGAAAGACGATTTATTCAACTATCTGTCATAAACTTTAAAAGCAAACATACAAAGAGAATACTAATCACTAAAGTGAATACTTTTAAGCAAATCAACCAGCAGACTGTTTCTACGAGTCTGTTACTGCAGATACTGGAGTTCTTTATTGCCTTAGAAATAGGAACTACATTATCGTGGCAAATATCAAGTTTGTAGTATGGTTAGTTGTTTACTCAAGTGAGACGCGTCGCCATCACAATCGTGTTGTGCATACGTTTGTATCGCATCTTCCCGTTCAGTCACTAATGAAGTGTTCGAAATCGTTGTTAATTAATGCATGAGGAAGATACCTACTAATGTGATTTATTGGAACAATTCCAATTGTATCAGACGGCATATTGTTATTTTACAAATATGGAATTTTGTATTGGTTATGGAGCAACCGAGTTTCATGGGTAATTTGATTACTCATGTCTGAGTTTTTTCTCCATATACGGGTACCTACCTATTTTTATTAAACCTCAATTAACTTGAAGACTTCGGAACAAAAACAATCGTGACGAATCTCGCTTTTGCGGAGCGAAGTCGATCCAGCACAATAACAATACTTTATCTGGATAATCGCAATAGAATGTGCTAAAAAGTAAAACAAAGCGTTATGGCTGGCACCACTGATTGGTGCAGTGCGGTTTAATTTTAGCACAGACGAGCTTGGCTTGTGTGGTTTTCCTTTTACGGATGCCATCTTGCATGCTCTTGTGTGTTTATTTAATATATCAGAGTGCTTCGTCTGAAGTCTACATGGAATTGGTTCTTCTGCTCCAATATTTGCGACTGCACATGATTTACCTGAAATGGTCTGTTTTGTGCGCTGCCGGTGATTCAGTTGTGAAATGGAAAATTGACTAACATTGATTAACTCTTGGTAAGTGGGAGTTATTGACAAAAAGAGTTTGAAAAGTAAAGTTTTTCAACAAATATACCGATGCAAATTGTTTGAACAAATAACTTACAACCCATTGACAATTCGCAGACCATAACACTTGTTATTGAAAAGTCCTCTGTCGCCATATGGCCTGAAGAAAAAAACTCTCAACAAAACACTTGTGTCGCCCTAATCTTGCATCAACGTATGGCGGTATGGGCACAACTCGGCACAAGGCACAATGCTTCGTTCACTTTGAATGTCTTCATTGTGATGCAGTGCAGGCTAGCGAGGGCCCATCCCGCCACATAGGATATGCTTTTAAATGTTGTGATGAAAAAATGCACCGACTTTTCTGTTCGGACACCATATCTCGATAGGTAATTTTTTTTAGGATAATTTCGGTAAGTCGAAAAGTAATAAGGATAAAAGTAGGATAAGTGTAAAAAGTTGTTTGATAAAGAGCTGTCACACATCCGATGTAAGTTTTAGGACGTTTGGACATCAGGTTAAGACAAATGATAAATCGGAACTCGAAGCTAATGATTCTAAATATAGAAGCAAGTTAAAGAATCAGAAGCTACAAGTAAAACAAGAAATCTCAACAAAGCAAATAATGTTGACAGCGCAACAAGCGGCTAATGAACTATTGTGGTTCCCCATGACCATAAATTTCCATATTTTATGTGACATAGACATAGTTTACGATCTTCGTGACGCTCGCTTTATGATGATAATGGTAATCGACACGGAACATGGCCGACCTTTCAAAATCGCTCTCGTTTTGTACAAAATCTTCCATATTTATTGCAAGCGAAAGTTTATGATAAATCGTCTTCGTAGTTTCACCTACTTTGGCATTAATTAAGCATTTTTTATTTTCGTCATTTTCATAGATTGATTGAGTGAGATTTGGAAATGCCCGCTATTCATTTCCGGGGTTAGTGACCTCTTTGACAATGTTAGCGATCACTGTATTTGACTCATTTAGAAACTTGGCTTGCTACTCAGGATTTTTATTATTTCTGTTAAATCCATTGAAGGTTGGTGCTACGATTACAATTCCGTTCTAGTACAAATTACATTAGGCCCAGTAATTACACTTTCCGTTTTGAAAGTGTCGTGTCTGGAATAAGCAGCGCGTGGTTTGGGTCGCGCCGCCCGATGTCAAGGTCATGGGCGCATGCGTGCCGCCGCGCCGCAGTCGCCAGTATCGAACATTTTATTTTTACTGCTGTCGAACCAAACGCAGCTGCACTCGAGTATTTTTATTATCATGCTGGAAGATTGATTTATTTAACGTTGTCTCGTGTGCAGTTTTGGATGTTTAGGCATGTTAAGATATTGGTCCTTTAGTTGCTTCTGTTCTGCTGTATGGAATCGGGTTATTCTGTTTACTAACGACCGTGTGAAGCTTCATAAAACAAATGCTTTAGATGTTTATGAATTAAAGGATCTCCCTTCACTTACGAATGTCTTTGATACGTAAGTAAAGGGAGACCCTAGGGAAATGACAAAAGAGCTTTTAAAACTGACATCATAGCTGATCTTTTCGAAATACGAGTATAGTCTCTTGTTGGTCTCTTGTAAAGTTATGTCGCTGGACAACCCATCAATCCATTTTATAACTCGGACCTATCCTAACCGTGCGAGCTTTACGATGACACAAAATTAAATGCCGGTCTTTCGGTCCGGAATAGAATGCATCGTAGGAATGCACACTTATTAATATTATTGAACATAAAGCGCAACAGATATTGAACCGGTTGGAAAGCGGGAATTAGAAACAGCTGTTTTGTCCAATTAAGTGGCTTATGATTGCAATTTAAAACTGTGTTAAGCTGAGCTCCATAAATAACTTATCAATCCTGTCGGAGTGACGTCAGCAACGCTTTCTTTTATCAACTGTTTATTTTGGGAATCCTACGTAGCATTATCTGCATTTCATGAATAAAAAGCACAACAATTCTCCAGTTTAAATCACAGCTTCCCAAACCTCCCATTTAATCACGCTAGGGTAAAAGGACCAAAAAAATCATGGCTTCTATCATCAACACCATAGTTAAGATAATTAAATTAGTCGACACACGCCCGGAACAGTTAAGTTTAACGTTAATTAGACAGACAGAACGTCTGTTTATGTTCCTTTTATTTTAGACGTTTGTTTGTTTCGATATGCATAATTGTTATTTGGAGTTTTATTTAGGATCGGGATACAATAATGTGGCATAAGCGACTTTACAGTTTAGTTTGATAAATGGGACGTTAACAATAGATCATTTAAATCCCAAACCAATATAATTGCTCTTGTATATTTTTTTGTTCGCAAGTAAAAGGCAAAGACCAGTAACCTCTCAGCCAAGTCTTGTAATAATTAATCCAGAATAATGTTTTGCGAGATTAGCGAGTAATTTTTTTGTTTGTGTGTGCAATAAGCGAGACGGCTTCTGCTGTCACGCACTGATGGCTCAGCGCTGGTCACTTGGATTCGGGTGCTCTTTGTTACAAATGGTCAAACAGAAAATGCTTTAAAGTAAATTAAAATTGTATTTCTTGATATCATAATACGAGCCTGAAATAGCCATACTTACCACTTCTTAGGAATGGTGGCTTACTTTCATATAAAATGTTGTTTCAATTATATCTGAGTTCTTCGCATTTCTTTCAACTAGCGGCCCACCCAAGTAAACCTTACAATGAAAAGTAAACCAAAGAAAAAGCACCTAACCTCGTATGGTTATTATAATAATCTGTCTAAGAAGTGCATCTTTTCCCGCTCATCCGTTATAAATGAACCGAACCGGGTCGTCGAACCGTGCTAACGGCGCTTCACATTCGCGTGATCGCCTTTACACGCGAAGGGACAACACTAACACTTAATAACACATCATTTAACTAGTAAAGTGTTATGTTTTGCGTGAACGAAGTGATTGAACCAATTTTAGGCAGGTTTTTGGGCAATTATGTGCTTCACGGCTTATTCATCCTAAAAGCAGGTTGGTGACCGCGAAGTTCGTTCTCGCACGGGTAGTGACGGTTTCTGCTGCCCGTTAACGTCACGCATGCTGTTTTCTTTTTAATTAATTAAATTATTTATTACCAGCCAGTGATATCGACAGACTGACCGAAAAATGAAAAGTATGTCGGATAACTGTTTAGACTACAGTAAGATTAAATATGCATTTAAAACGCTCTGAAACTGACAAAAACAGTTTTGTGAAAGCATCTATCAGAATAATTATAATAATGTAGATAATTATAATAATGTAGATAACTTTCTTGGACTATAGTTTAGTTTTTTCATGATAATTTAACTGCGGAATTCAATAATCTGTCTATCTCTGGATTAGCTTATTAGAGATAGAATTTTGGCATTAGCANTGAAAATTGCAGATTGTAAAAAAATACAATTCGTATGTAAGGACCAGTTTTGGTCCTTGTGTTACTAACATGTGTCGTCATCAATAACAACTATAATTTTACTATAAGGTCTTCGATTATTGTAATATTTCTGGTCGAGTCATCTTCTTCTTCGATATTGTTTATACATATTGCGTGTTAGCTTTCGACATGTAGGTATTCTAATTAGAAACATTCAGTAGAAATAAATTTATTCTAAAATGATGACGTTTGACTCTCACCGTCTATCACTTCGTAATAAATCAATGTTAAATTAATTCAATATCTGAAGACTTAAGCAGGCGTGAGTCTTTAATTCCACGCTCCTTCTATGCAGCTTATGTTAATGACGTAAGAAAGTTTATCCTTTCAAACTCACCATTTTGTAAGGTTTGATGATGAAGCAGATGTGGAAAAAGTTGTTAAAAAGGATGGAAGTTCCTGGATCCCATTTCACTGTCTAGGCCCTAGACAGTGAAATGGGATCCAGGAACTTCAACACCCTAGACTCTAGGGTGTTGAAGCAATATAGTCCAAAGTTGTGTTTGTGGTCGTTATACTGCATATGAATGCTCTATGTCTATAGAGACCAGTCGCATCAAGCACCTAAACCGAACAAGAAAGACGATTTATTCAACTATCTGTCATAAACTTTAAAAGCAAACATACAAAGAGAATACTAATCACTAAAGTGAATACTTTTAAGCAAATCAACCAGCAGACTGTTTCTACGAGTCTGTTACTGCAGATACTGGAGTTCTTTATTGCCTTAGAAATAGGAACTACATTATCGTGGCAAATATCAAGTTTGTAGTATGGTTAGTTGTTTACTCAAGTGAGACGCGTCGCCATCACAATCGTGTTGTGCATACGTTTGTATCGCATCTTCCCGTTCAGTCACTAATGAAGTGTTCGAAATCGTTGTTAATTAATGCATGAGGAAGATACCTACTAATGTGATTTATTGGAACAATTCCAATTGTATCAGACGGCATATTGTTATTTTACAAATATGGAATTTTGTATTGGTTATGGAGCAACCGAGTTTCATGGGTAATTTGATTACTCATGTCTGAGTTTTTTCTCCATATACGGGTACCTACCTATTTTTATTAAACCTCAATTAACTTGAAGACTTCGGAACAAAAACAATCGTGACGAATCTCGCTTTTGCGGAGCGAAGTCGATCCAGCACAATAACAATACTTTATCTGGATAATCGCAATAGAATGTGCTAAAAAGTAAAACAAAGCGTTATGGCTGGCACCACTGATTGGTGCAGTGCGGTTTAATTTTAGCACAGACGAGCTTGGCTTGTGTGGTTTTCCTTTTACGGATGCCATCTTGCATGCTCTTGTGTGTTTATTTAATATATCAGAGTGCTTCGTCTGAAGTCTACATGGAATTGGTTCTTCTGCTCCAATATTTGCGACTGCACATGATTTACCTGAAATGGTCTGTTTTGTGCGCTGCCGGTGATTCAGTTGTGAAATGGAAAATTGACTAACATTGATTAACTCTTGGTAAGTGGGAGTTATTGACAAAAAGAGTTTGAAAAGTAAAGTTTTTCAACAAATATACCGATGCAAATTGTTTGAACAAATAACTTACAACCCATTGACAATTCGCAGACCATAACACTTGTTATTGAAAAGTCCTCTGTCGCCATATGGCCTGAAGAAAAAAACTCTCAACAAAACACTTGTGTCGCCCTAATCTTGCATCAACGTATGGCGGTATGGGCACAACTCGGCACAAGGCACAATGCTTCGTTCACTTTGAATGTCTTCATTGTGATGCAGTGCAGGCTAGCGAGGGCCCATCCCGCCACATAGGATATGCTTTTAAATGTTGTGATGAAAAAATGCACCGACTTTTCTGTTCGGACACCATATCTCGATAGGTAATTTTTTTTAGGATAATTTCGGTAAGTCGAAAAGTAATAAGGATAAAAGTAGGATAAGTGTAAAAAGTTGTTTGATAAAGAGCTGTCACACATCCGATGTAAGTTTTAGGACGTTTGGACATCAGGTTAAGACAAATGATAAATCGGAACTCGAAGCTAATGATTCTAAATATAGAAGCAAGTTAAAGAATCAGAAGCTACAAGTAAAACAAGAAATCTCAACAAAGCAAATAATGTTGACAGCGCAACAAGCGGCTAATGAACTATTGTGGTTCCCCATGACCATAAATTTCCATATTTTATGTGACATAGACATAGTTTACGATCTTCGTGACGCTCGCTTTATGATGATAATGGTAATCGACACGGAACATGGCCGACCTTTCAAAATCGCTCTCGTTTTGTACAAAATCTTCCATATTTATTGCAAGCGAAAGTTTATGATAAATCGTCTTCGTAGTTTCACCTACTTTGGCATTAATTAAGCATTTTTTATTTTCGTCATTTTCATAGATTGATTGAGTGAGATTTGGAAATGCCCGCTATTCATTTCCGGGGTTAGTGACCTCTTTGACAATGTTAGCGATCACTGTATTTGACTCATTTAGAAACTTGGCTTGCTACTCAGGATTTTTATTATTTCTGTTAAATCCATTGAAGGTTGGTGCTACGATTACAATTCCGTTCTAGTACAAATTACATTAGGCCCAGTAATTACACTTTCCGTTTTGAAAGTGTCGTGTCTGGAATAAGCAGCGCGTGGTTTGGGTCGCGCCGCCCGATGTCAAGGTCATGGGCGCATGCGTGCCGCCGCGCCGCAGTCGCCAGTATCGAACATTTTATTTTTACTGCTGTCGAACCAAACGCAGCTGCACTCGAGTATTTTTATTATCATGCTGGAAGATTGATTTATTTAACGTTGTCTCGTGTGCAGTTTTGGATGTTTAGGCATGTTAAGATATTGGTCCTTTAGTTGCTTCTGTTCTGCTGTATGGAATCGGGTTATTCTGTTTACTAACGACCGTGTGAAGCTTCATAAAACAAATGCTTTAGATGTTTATGAATTAAAGGATCTCCCTTCACTTACGAATGTCTTTGATACGTAAGTAAAGGGAGACCCTAGGGAAATGACAAAAGAGCTTTTAAAACTGACATCATAGCTGATCTTTTCGAAATACGAGTATAGTCTCTTGTTGGTCTCTTGTAAAGTTATGTCGCTGGACAACCCATCAATCCATTTTATAACTCGGACCTATCCTAACCGTGCGAGCTTTACGATGACACAAAATTAAATGCCGGTCTTTCGGTCCGGAATAGAATGCATCGTAGGAATGCACACTTATTAATATTATTGAACATAAAGCGCAACAGATATTGAACCGGTTGGAAAGCGGGAATTAGAAACAGCTGTTTTGTCCAATTAAGTGGCTTATGATTGCAATTTAAAACTGTGTTAAGCTGAGCTCCATAAATAACTTATCAATCCTGTCGGAGTGACGTCAGCAACGCTTTCTTTTATCAACTGTTTATTTTGGGAATCCTACGTAGCATTATCTGCATTTCATGAATAAAAAGCACAACAATTCTCCAGTTTAAATCACAGCTTCCCAAACCTCCCATTTAATCACGCTAGGGTAAAAGGACCAAAAAAATCATGGCTTCTATCATCAACACCATAGTTAAGATAATTAAATTAGTCGACACACGCCCGGAACAGTTAAGTTTAACGTTAATTAGACAGACAGAACGTCTGTTTATGTTCCTTTTATTTTAGACGTTTGTTTGTTTCGATATGCATAATTGTTATTTGGAGTTTTATTTAGGATCGGGATACAATAATGTGGCATAAGCGACTTTACAGTTTAGTTTGATAAATGGGACGTTAACAATAGATCATTTAAATCCCAAACCAATATAATTGCTCTTGTATATTTTTTTGTTCGCAAGTAAAAGGCAAAGACCAGTAACCTCTCAGCCAAGTCTTGTAATAATTAATCCAGAATAATGTTTTGCGAGATTAGCGAGTAATTTTTTTGTTTGTGTGTGCAATAAGCGAGACGGCTTCTGCTGTCACGCACTGATGGCTCAGCGCTGGTCACTTGGATTCGGGTGCTCTTTGTTACAAATGGTCAAACAGAAAATGCTTTAAAGTAAATTAAAATTGTATTTCTTGATATCATAATACGAGCCTGAAATAGCCATACTTACCACTTCTTAGGAATGGTGGCTTACTTTCATATAAAATGTTGTTTCAATTATATCTGAGTTCTTCGCATTTCTTTCAACTAGCGGCCCACCCAAGTAAACCTTACAATGAAAAGTAAACCAAAGAAAAAGCACCTAACCTCGTATGGTTATTATAATAATCTGTCTAAGAAGTGCATCTTTTCCCGCTCATCCGTTATAAATGAACCGAACCGGGTCGTCGAACCGTGCTAACGGCGCTTCACATTCGCGTGATCGCCTTTACACGCGAAGGGACAACACTAACACTTAATAACACATCATTTAACTAGTAAAGTGTTATGTTTTGCGTGAACGAAGTGATTGAACCAATTTTAGGCAGGTTTTTGGGCAATTATGTGCTTCACGGCTTATTCATCCTAAAAGCAGGTTGGTGACCGCGAAGTTCGTTCTCGCACGGGTAGTGACGGTTTCTGCTGCCCGTTAACGTCACGCATGCTGTTTTCTTTTTAATTAATTAAATTATTTATTACCAGCCAGTGATATCGACAGACTGACCGAAAAATGAAAAGTATGTCGGATAACTGTTTAGACTACAGTAAGATTAAATATGCATTTAAAACGCTCTGAAACTGACAAAAACAGTTTTGTGAAAGCATCTATCAGAATAATTATAATAATGTAGATAATTATAATAATGTAGATAACTTTCTTGGACTATAGTTTAGTTTTTTCATGATAATTTAACTGCGGAATTCAATAATCTGTCTATCTCTGGATTAGCTTATTAGAGATAGAATTTTGGCATTAGCACCATACAAGTAATGTCAAATTCCTATCTCTAGTAAGCAAATCCAGAGATAGATAGATTATTGGGAACGGCCGTTAGACAACTAAAACGTAGATTCGAAGTCGCAAGTAGGCTAGAGATGCAAACATAACAGTTCAACACTGAACAAAAAGTTTTCTTTCACTTTCAAATTAATTTTGACTCTTTAGAGTTAAACGAGATACTTTGCTATAGAGACTTGTACACAAAACCAGACGAGGTGTTACTACGCCGTGAAACCCATGTGCAAAACTTTCGCGCCGTCTGGCTGAAATAGGTTCCATTCAATTCTCTCGAGGGATGTTCCACGGTGACATTATCTTGCCGCGGTCTTCCGTTCCGCATCCTAGTCCTTAGTTCCGCACTACACTATAAGCAATGTATAGCTGTGATGTGGGTGCAGACAGTTTTCAAATACGCAAACTAAATGAACACAAAATGTTTGCTACTGTCAACAAAATGGTTATCGTGTGTCGTGTTTGCTGGCCAATCCTTTGCATTAACCCAATTAGGGGTGACCACACTGCGCGAATTTATTGCATTGCCTTTATTAAAAGATTTCCCTATTTTGCTATATTCTTCAATACTAATGCGTAGCACTTAGCAGTCGGGTAATAAAGAGGATTTTTTTTTTCTGTTTGTTTGAACGCTAAAGTTTTTTTATGAAGCCCCCTAACTTACACATTCGTTTTAACTTTATATATTTGCTGCACTCGTCAAACTTTGTCCCAACGTTTATTTAACTTTTCAGAACAAGTCTCTTTGTAAATGGAGGTGAATAACTGTTGGCTCGATGCAATGTTATAGCTTTTTTTGGTTGTAAACAAGAATTAGGTTCCCAGAACGTTTCCATTGAGCGGAGACTTGCTTATTATTCAGAAATTTTATTTCCTTTCTCGGTAGCATGTAAATTAGGTGAACATGTTATTATATTCTCTGTTATGTTTGATATTACAATACTTTCTAAGACACGTATAGGTACGTTACGTTATGTATACCAAAAAAACTTGTTGACCTGCCTCCTGGCACATTGAAGCCGCTAAGAACATTCTACGCACAACAATTTTAGTTTTCTGAAATTAGGTCTAGGAATAAGACCTAATTTGAAGTCTGAAAATTTTTGACTTTTGCCAAATGCGCAAACAGCCAAATGGCTAGCTTCAGAGACGCAGAGTTATTTGGCGATTTACATGAATTAGTAGATGCCTGCCGACAGTGAGAGGACATAAAGCACCGAACCACAGACAATAAATGAACGGCATCTGCAAATACCGTTTCTTTCCGGTACCGATAATACTCCGGTTCGACTGTCATGTCAGTCTAAACCAGTTTGCTGATTATTGTAAGCTGACCATAAGCTTAGGTACGAGAAGTTCAGGAATGCGAACGTGATGTTTATCGATGTAACCAAATGTAGATGAGTGCTACGGTAGTAGTATACCTACAAATTAATTTATTTGATTAGAATTTCCCTATTGATTCAGGGACGGGTTGTTACTAATTGTAACATGCATGTGTTGCATGCATGTTTACAGTTCTTCGGCTATTTGCGAGGCTACCTGCCGAGATTTTTACAGTAGACTTCTTATATTCCTTAATTTGTATCCATAAATTTAAATTTCCTAAATCTCAGTTTTGAAAAAAATATATAAACTTCAGTAAATTACCTGTCTATCGCAAGTTTGGCATAACCACAAAATAATTTCGCTGAACCGGTTTAAAGCTAAGTCCCGGTTACATTGTCACCATGTAAGTGTGCATGTACGGTAACCCCTCGTATAGTGAACTTGCCAGAAAGTGAAGCTGAACTGGTCGGGGCACATGCATGCGCCCACGCAGCCTTGCACTGTTTATTTATATTATGCTGATTTATGTACTGCGAGCTTGCGGACGAAGACCTTTGAACTGAGCTTCGCGCTCCATTGATAAGCTTATTTATAAATCATGAATCATTTATTGACAAGGGGTCAACAACTTTTGCGAAGTTTGTGTTGCAGTTTTCTGAACGTGGAATGTGGGAAGATTTGTGGAATGGTCTCAGGTGGGTCAGTTGGGTCGGACGACAAAACTACTGAACACCATCCCCGAGTAATAGGTTATAGTCCGGGTACAGGAAGAATTTCCCCGGCGCGGATTAATTATTGTACCTGATTGAGTAGGTACATAATTGGGCTAATATTTCTTCAAATGCATGAAAATTTCTAAGTAACAAGACATCCATGGTTCGTTAATACAACTTCTTGTAAGTACATAAATATTATTTGTCCTGTATTATTTGTTCCCATTATTAGCTACAAAGTATGTAGTGATGATAATTTTACATAACAATAAGTACATGAATAACTTCAGTGCGTAAGTGTGAAATAACAATTATCAGGCCGCCATATTGCAAAAACGCGGGAGTCGGTCATCGACCCCAACGCGGCGCTTAGCCCCCTGCGAAGGAATGCCAATTTATTTATTTATGTAAATATTTTAATGGGTCATCCAAATGTATGAATTTTATGAACTTTAATTGAGCTTTTATTAATACACTTTACCGAGAGATAAACATCCCCAGGGGTGCAGTTTATTTAAGCTTAAAACAATCTACACGTGTTTGTGTTTACAAGAACATAATTTTGTACAAAAATTTTGTCGCAAGGAGTTTCATACATGAAGCAAAAAAAAAACGCCTGACATGAAAGCTCAACAAGAAAGTTAAAAGTTAAGGTGAATATCACAATAACCTTGGCCGGTGAACTGATCCATACTTTAACCTGAAAACCATCTCGTCATCACAAAAATAGCGGCGGAACAGTATGGAGTGATAAGGATATTTTAAGCAGCCTTATCAACATTTTACACTAAAATAGGACCATAGATAACAAAGTATACGTTTGATGACGTCACAACCGACTTCTAAAAAAGCTAGTCTCTGCTTACGGACGGTAACTTTTAAAGTTCTTCAGTTCTCCAATGACAGTTATTGTACAGAATCTGTAAAATTTTACCAATTGAACATTAACCTTCCACTATTGTGGTAGCTTGTTGTGCTGTCGTCTGTACGTACTTGGGCAATAAGTTAGCTGGACTCCGCGTTATCAACAGGCTTCTGAGACATTTCTTATCTTAGCTACTTTGTGTGGCGACGGCAAACCTATCTTGTGGTTGCAACCGGTCTGGGAACAAAACAAAACGATAGCAAATAAAAGTAAAATAAGTGTGCATTCTAGTTTCTACTCTCGATCAAGAAAATGTATCGTCTGTGCATCTTTACACGAAGTAGTGATCATAGTACAGATGCCAGCACATTAACTACCACAATCTGACTTTCTTCAATGGATTTTCAACATTATCACAATGGTGGAAAAATGTTTGATTGGTAAAATTAGTCAGATTCGGGTAGGTAGATCTTCTGTACATAAGTGAAAATTAACTACATTCGACATATCAATAACGTTCAAAATACCCTTTTGGTGTAATCAGAGTCGTGTTAAACCCAATACATCGATAGTACCACAGATAACTATTAAATATCGATTCCCCGAAACGTTTTGATTACACCATATCCTCAATCTCGTTTATGGAGTAAAACAACATGACCGTTTAGATAAAACAAGGAAAAGATGACCAAACAAAACATCAAATGACGAGAACAACGGAATGGAATACGGAAACATACCGTCATGGTGTATATTAACACCTAAAAATAATAAAGTCACTTCTTTACATGGACATAAATTACTAGGTAGTTGTTTATCCAGTGTCCGCAGAGACACAGATTTACTCACCTGAATATAGAGTAAAGCCTCTCCGATAAATGGGTTTATCTAACACTGAAATATTTTCGCCAAGAAAACTAACCAAAAAAAAAGTTAAGTATTTATTAGTAGTACAGAGTTAGAGATCTTTCTATCAGTGAATGCGTAGAAAATCATTTCGCAGTTTTGGTTTTGCAGACAACTTTTGTTTCACTACATATATTATGTGTAGCTTAGTTTTAAAATTATAAACAAAAGAATCACGAAGTTTCAAACAACGATTACTGGCGGCAAATACACGATTACATTAGCTTGCAGTCAGGAGCGGTGGTGCGGAAACTGAGCGTGGTTCTTCATAAATACTATTATTATAACGGTGCTGTCTAGACGTCGGAAAAACTGTATCAGGAACTCTTTTTCTGTTCACAATCGATTAGGATTACCCGGTAGTTGCTGTGCTTCTATTACTTTGGATGGTTTTACAAAACATTTTGACTTTTTGAGAGCGTGTAACCAGGGCCGGATTAACCTGTCATGGGCCTGTAGGCAATACAATTTTCGGGCCCCTTTTCTTACCTACTCTGACTGATTAAGTAAATCATGTGATGTATTTTTTTACCTTCTTTCCACATTCCTTAATACAAATCCTGATCTAGATATGGATGACATGACGTCCTAAACTCCTAACGCGGATTGGCTCCATATTAGTACAGAGTACAGAACAGAGTCAGCCGCGCAGCCCACGCGTAGAGTACGCGTACGTTTGTCTAGTCAGTCTATTCTACTTCTATCAAGAGTTTAAACACACACAAAGTACAAAGTTTTTCCAATTTGCTGTCGTAAAACGCTCCTGCCTAATAGCATCCAACGAATCGGGGATTTCCTCAACGTAAAACGAGGTAAACCGTCCAAACTCGTTCCAAATTTTTTAAATCCGTGTTTTTAAACCTTCTTCATGGCGAGACCTCCTTTCTATGATGAAATATTTCGCGACTCCCCTGTGTTTGAAGACCTACGATTTTCACGTACACCAAATCAAAAGTATTTAAAACAGTGTTTTTGAACGCTTTTAAAGAGGAGTTGCAAAAGTTTGGGAAATGCCTTTCAGTAGAAAAACAATGAAACAATTTTAACTAGTTAACTAAAGGACAGACTAATAGATCGCAAATTGACCATGTCGCAGTAAGTCCAAATCACAAAATGTCTACATAGCTGTTCAGTCTTCGTCTCATACAGTGGCGTAGCGTGGCTATCCGCCACCGGGGTCAGGAGACCAATTTGCCTCCCTCGACTTTAGATGTAGTACCTATATGTATGTGTACTTTAGATGCGTACATTAGTGCATCTAACCTTTAAAAAAACGTTGTGGGCACATCACAAATGAGAAGAAAAAGTTTGGAATTAAAATGGAGGGAGCGAAGCGAGTGCGGGATTTTTTTTTAATTTTGAGATGAAAAGGTAAACTCTGTAAGAGAAGTGTATGATAGAAAAGTTGCGAGCGAAGTGATAGCGAAATTTTTCCAGTTTCAGGATTAAAATTTTAAAATAAACAACCTTTTTTTTAGTAAGACTGTATTGGTTATTCTCAAAAAATATACATCATTTAAAAGTTTGTGCGACTTTTTTACAAAATGCCCTCAAGTTGTTCTCAGGACTAAACATAGAAAAACAGTAGGATGTAATTGGAGGATGCGAGCGAAGCGAGCGCCACTTTTTAGGGTTCCGTAGCCGAATGGCAAAAAACGGAACCCTTATAGATTCGTCATGTCTGTCTGTCTGTCTGTCCGTCCGTCCGTATGTCACAGCCACTTGATTCCGAAACTATTAAGACTACACAGTTAAAACTTGGTAAGTAGGTGTATTATATTGACCGCTTTACGATTCTATTACAAAAATAATAATATTCGGGGGGGCTCCCCATACATGAAACAGAAAGTAAAAAAAAATATTTTTGTCAAACCTATATGTGTGGGGTGTCTATAGATAGGTCTTAATAAATGGTATGGAGGTTCCTTATACCATTTTTTTTGTGGAAGTCAATCATTTCAGAGTAAGACACTTCCAAAGTACTAAAACGTGTGTCCCCCCCCCTGTAATTTCTAAACTACCAATGTGAAAAATCTAAAAAATATATATGTTATAGATCTTAACAAAAACTATCAACCAAAATTGGTTTGAACAAGATACAGTCAGTGGTTTTTGAGATATAGCACTTTTTAAGTAACCGAAAATTATAACTTTGTTATTCAAGTATTTGTATGAAAAACAAAGTTATTTTTTGTTGTTGAGAAAAGTTTGTATTTTGGCTGATTGTAGGTAATAAGTACGTTTATTTTTCATAAATAATGAAACGGAACCCTTCGTGTGCGAGTCCGACTCGCACTTGGCCGGTTTTTTAGTTGAATGGGCAAAAAAAAAGAATAGGAAGTAAATAGGGGACGCGAGCGAAGCGAGCGCGAAATTTTTGCAAAAATCGGTTTGCAACTTGTCTTTATATAATGTAAAAAAATGAGAGTAACTTTGAAAAGTTCAGGGCGATTGTAATTTTCTGGTAATGATTCAGGGGCCCCTGGGCACAACCCCGGTTAGCCCCTTCGTAGCTACGCCACTGGGTGTATGTATGTGTACTTAAATCGTAAGTCTTCAAACACAGAGCATACAAAATTTTTTTTTAACTCATATCACATATTGTAATTAATTACAATATGTGATATGAGTTAAAAAAAAATCTTTAAAGATTACGTAGGTATTTCAAAAGTTTGTGAACTATTAGGCTACAAATTATTATAACGCTACGAAAGCTTACAGAAAGCACCCAACGAATCGGGAATTCCCCCAACGTGAATGAAGTCCAGTTGCGTTCCGAAGGATTATATTAGTTCTAATATTAGATGTTAGATGGTTTTGTATGTATAAAGTGTTACATGCGTTGAAAAAAAAGAATAGTTTTGTTGATTATCATTTTCGTTCGATCCATAAAACTTTTTTTGCGGACTGCATTGCTGTGGGCGGGGCCCCTGTCGGCGCTGGGCCCCTAGGCAGTTGCCTAATCTGCCTTAAGGTTAATCCGGCTCTGCGTGTAACCTTTCACTTAGATGAGATATCGGTAATCTAGTGTTGAAAGCTAAAAAATTAATAAAAAAATCCTCCCTATGATCTCAACTGATTGTGGTACGCTATGGAAGGATCAACTACCCACCCATCCAATTCCTCTTACGTCATTTTATAGAAGAAGAACAGCTTCTGTACCTGCTTCACTGTCAATGTTTTACAGATTGACCCAAGTCTTAAAACTGGTCCGTTAGCTAAAACAGAACAATTTGTTTCAGCTGTTTTGGGTTAAAAGCGAACTCATTAGCTTGGCTACACGACAATTTACTTGCGACAAGCACATGAGTAGAAAAACGGAACAGAGACTAAGCTTCCTAAGAACGTGCAAAATTGTTACCTATTTTGGTAGGGTTGTCACAATAGGTTAAGACATATTAAACAAAACATTTATTAAATAGTTTTATTAAAATTTATAACGCAACAAACATAAAAAGCAGTCGGATTGAACCTCCTCCTTTTTTTGAAGTCGATTAAAAGACGCAGGTATAAAAAATTCAGCTTAATCAGACGTCGGGAATAAGTTCAAATCTTTGCTTACAATACTTAAACTTAACCCAACCTGGGTGGGTTGGGTTGTAGTAGGTAGGTATGTACACACTTACAATACATACACACTTACAAATGCTAAACTTGTCATAATAATGAAAGGTAAAAACAAACCGTCTACAATTTTCTTCTTGTTAAAAAAGGACCTAATAAAATAAACGCAAGTGGGTACTTGAAAAAGTAATAATCAAAATATTTACTCACCTATCGTACTCCTTGGGATAGTTGAAGTATGATATATTTTTAGTTTTTCTAGTGTTATTCATACACACAGTACAATAAACCACCATTTTTAACAAAATATTACGTTTAATATTAAAATATTCAAACTTGCAACTAAAAAAACAGATAACGTGCGTCGCACCGACCCTGAGGTTGTCAACTGCCTGTGCAAGCGCAACCCGGTCTTTTCCAAGAATCGCTGCGTACGCGACAAGCGGCCAGTGGTCACACACACATGCCCCGCGTACTTGTAGTAGTGCAATCGATTCGCGCGCTTGTTCGAAGCTTAGTCTCTGTTCCGTTTTTCTACTCATGTGCGACAAGGCTGCGTAGTACATACACAGGTATAACAAGTAGGCTTGTCAGTGGGTGAATCATCAGACGATGGACTGTATAGTGTTACTGTATCACGCGGCTGCGGTTTCTGTTTATTCAGCTTTGAGATATTCAGAATTTTGTACGATTGAAAATATGGTACACCATTTGAGCCGGCTTCGGGTATGGCGTCCTTTAAAGTCGTCGGAGATCACTACTTTGAGCTTTTGAAAACAAACGTGGAGTTAGCTGGGGCTAGCTGTTCAAAAAAGAGGAAACGTTATCAACAATGTTAGTTAGTTATTATGTTAGCACTACTTTATCAAAATAGTTTCAAATAATTGTCCAAACAATATTACGCGTAATTATATTGAGTTAGTGGTGCTAACTTCCCGTTCTCGGTCGCCTATCAATAAACTACTGCAGTCAATTAGTACTCCAAAACAAAGAACAATTACATTAACGACAGTTCGATAAATAAATATCATTTTATACCAATTTTAACAGATAAACGACATCACTTTCTAAGTTCGAAGAAATTTCGAACTAGGTTAACAACCTAGCGTAACAGCGGCTTCTTCAAGAACAATATTCCTATCTAAAGTCTCTTTTGTACCTCCGATCTAGATTTGTTGAAACACGACAGACTGCATGTTGTTCTCGTAAAGAAACCCCCCAGTATTTGCGTTAGGAACGTCAATATCTGTCATCTTCATCAAGATACCATCCGCTTTCTCAGGAAGCTCTACTATAATAGATTACTTTCTAAAACAAACAGCATTCGTGTTTGTAAACATAGACGAACAACTGAATCATATTTACGTTCATGGATTGATGGGAAAATAGCGTCGCCAGTTCTCTCCTGTAATGTGTTGAATTTGAGACAAACATTTTCAAAGACATTCTAGATCTAAGCGTCTTTTTCTATAATTGACATCTTGCTAAAAAAACATTCATCATAGTTTCTCTAAAAGGCTTATTACCTAACAAGGCCTGATCTGCATAAGAATGAGGGTTGCCATGCCTCCTGCAGGCACACCTTGACATGGCCAGCCTGTGATGATGGATGTCAAAGCCATTACGTTCGGCTGGTTGCCGCCAAAACAATCGCGTATGTAAATGATGGCTGGACCGTAGATAAGTGGCTATTGTTTATTTGACAGCAGTTTACAGATTATAGATTACACGGTATTTGCAATACATTTGTTGGAATTTTTATTTTAGAAGAATTTGACTCATATTGTTTGTCATTTCCATTGTTGATCGACAAGTTTATCTTGTGTTGTGATTCATGGTGTTACAAATGAGACGTTTTCTATTATCTCTTTTAACAATCTGTTGGAGGTACTTGAATACTGGCTGGATTTACGCCGCGCCCTAATGGGCCATGGGCGTATTACAACATAATTAAGGGCCCTTCCTGTAAAGTTTCCTATTAGAGTACAATTAGTAATAAAGCAACTAACATGTCAATCCTCGACCACAACAATCGTCTCGTCATTCACGTAGCCGCGCCTGCGTGTGCGCAAGTAACATTATACGGACGAGGCGCGGTGGCTTTGACCTAGTGGGACCTTGGGCACCTTGGGCTTCCACCGTGACGGTTGCATCCTGCCAGCCTATTGCCATTTATAGTTAACTCCTATTTTAGTTGTTACTGAATTATTTAATTATCATTGTATACCATTCCCACATCGATTATGTAAAAATGAGAACGTTAACAAGACGGATATGTAAATTGGTCTGTCTGCGATATTGTTTAACTTATGTACTTGATAGAAACAGAAACCTGATGTTTATTGCCTCTTAACCCCTATTCACACTAGTTGGTTGGTTTCAAATTGCATCTACTTTGATTTCTAACTACACTTTATAGACATCCTTTTAGTATGTGATGCGCAGCTGATTCTAATTTACCAACAAAAACTATAACTAATAATAGGATCGTCTACTATTTATTTACCAAAACGGTATCCTCAATTATAAACAAATCTTCTAATTAACTTAAGGCTTCCCTTAACGAATTTGAATAACTAGGTACTAAACTGAATACGGAAGCCTATCGGCCGGACGCGGTTAAGTCCAGCACAGTCAGTAAAATACTCGTAAAATGGGCCAACTGCTCGTCTAGACTGTGCTGATGACCCTCCCGATAGCATTCAATAGTTAGATAGCTAGCAGATACATAACAAGACAGCTAAGGCTTGGCAACCGAGTCAGTCTAGTGGAGAAAGAATCTACTAGTTGTAATCCGGTTTAAATCTTTCTATCTCAAGTATTTACTATCGATGACGATATCATCGATACAGTTAGATGGATTAAAGATAAGAGGAGATAAAAGTGACGCACATGAATATTCGTCCAGTGAGTCGGAAACTACCGTTTTATTCAGCTCACAGGTATTCGTCACGCTATGCCTGATCCTAATTACTAATTCAGCACTGCCATACCTGATCTCCACGTGTTCCCATAATGTCCACTAAAAGGCCCAGTTTGTACCACAGGAAATTTTCTACTCTGTTAAACCGTATCTACAGGCACTCCCAATATATTCAGCCTTAACGTCGGCTATTGTCTTCAAACAAATGAGCTGTCAGACAGCTGTGAGATGAACGATTCTTGCTTTATTTGCGTCCTGCGCCAAATGAATTGTTTCCTCACGGATTTCGCGCCCGTCATCTTTCAAATCAACGAACGAAGGATTGCTCTCAGACCGCTGTTATGGACGGAAGTATTTTTGTTATTATCTGTGTTTCATAACTTAGTGGTAAGTCGTGTTCTTGTGAGAACACAAAATTGCTGCATAATGTTCCGCGCAACTTAAGGTCCAGTATAGGGTTAGATATTAAAACAATCTCGAAATTGTTTTATCGAAATTAGCATGTAAACCCAAATAGGATTTATAAATTGAAGTAAACTTTACAGCAAAAATCTAACCAGTACCATTTCTTCCCCAGAATAACCATGAACGGTCACAGCAACGGCGACATGAACGGTGCAGGAGACATCATCACCCAGAACCAGCAGCGAGGCTGGTGGACCATCGGGCTCATCAACTCGCGCTACCGCTACCTCACCGCCGAGACCTTCGGCTTCAAGATCAACGCTAACGGCACCAGCCTTAAGAAGAAGCAAATATGGACCCTGGAACCTGCTTCAGGAAATGCTAATGACAGTAAGTAGATGCCATGTCCCAAAGACATTTGAGTCATTTTCAATCTCAAAAACCTCATCAACAATTGATTGAATTGTTGATGAGGTGTTTGTGTGACTGAAGTGACTTATAACTATTGCCCCGATGTATAAATCTAGTCAAGAGTGCAGGCTAAAATATACTTTGCACGAATTTCATCAAATCGGAATTCAGTCGTGAGCTAAACTAATAAGCATAATACATCTAGATAATCGCCACATTTTATTGTTACGGCTTCACGGAAAGATCATCCAGTCAATCCTGGAATCCACTTACTCCGAACTAGATGGGCTTACGATCCTGAATCAATTCTCCATAATAAGCCTGTCGGTTATAGTGTCGGCTGATAAAGGGAGTTTGCAATTTGTAATCTTCCTCGGAAAATTGTGATTCGCTACGTGTTGGTTAACGAGACGTCTCCTGAGGAAGGCGAGATTGCTATTTCACGCTGGATCGAAGGTAGCTGATGGTTTACTGAATCGGTTTATGACTGAATACTGATTTGGTGTTATGTGTTTCGTTTTGTTTCTGTTGTTATCTTTTGGATTTTTGTTGGGTTACTATTTGGGTGTTCCAGTGAGAATACTAGTATTTATCCAATTAATATAAATCCTGTGGTCATCAGTTAATCAGTGTGATTTTGTTCAAGTCATCAAGTAATAATCCCTCTGTGATGGACCAACGTGATTTGACCGAAGACTGACCTCGATTACGCGAATTAATAAGATTTTACTCTTTGAGAAATTCCTAGCGCAAGCTCCGTTAGCCTTAATGAATACTTGTGATTTATAATTATTGCCATGTCCATGTTATACTATGTCTGAGCAAATTGCTGCTTGTGCTAAATCTACCAGTATACATTTATCATCTATCAATGATAGTAGTAGTACTGTAAATTGTGAATTATGTATGACATTATATTATAACTTTCCGATGGATAAGTATCAGTGCTTAATTTTATTATTCATGCAAGTTAACTAAACACTTATTTCTCTTTCACTTATTATCTAAATGACATTGAAATCACATCAGAACAAGACCATTTTCTGTCTAAAGTCCTAACGTTTGAACTTATACCTTACCATGATACTATCTAACACATAACTTTATCTGCGTTTTTTGCCCTTGGCGCCCGAGCGTTGAACTTACTCAATTACAATAACATTAGCAATCCCATGGCGATCTATGTATGACTCACTTCAGGTGCTAGTATTTTTTTAACCTGACTTCCTTTCCACTTATATGGACTAAGGCTCGCCAACCGCCAGGAAGGAAACTATACATTCTAAAAACTTAATTATTTCACCCTATAAAGGTATTAAGAGTATTTTTAGAAACGACCGTTAAGGTAATTGTTGGATTCTTTATGTTATTTTTAGTTAAACAGTGTGTGAATCGCTTGATACAGATCAAATTCTTTACAATGTCCGTCATGCATCACAATTTCATTATCAGCGGCTGACGTGTGGTGGTTAAATGAAATTCACGTGACAAAAACATTGGTGTGTATGTGCTCAGCGACAGTTTTGTCGCGGTCCCCTCCACTAATTGTCGCAAAAAGTCCCTCGCACACGAGCCCTTAATTACACCGGTGTGCAGAGGGGTCTGTTAATTGTTCCAAAATCAGTTTGTGCGAGCTAACGAGCTCAATAGATGTGTATATAGATTTCTGTTTTCTTATAAGCACGTTTTGTCCAAATAGCCGATTGTGCTTAATCAGCTCAAATCTTTATCAATATACTCTCAGTTATTTCTTGTTTAGTTTCAATTAGATCCATATTTTTTCAAACCTATCGCTGAATGCTCATTAACATAACATGAATAGGAAAAGAAGAAGACAAATCCCAAAAAAAAATCTTTAGTAAACCAATATGTTCAAGCTCAATCCTTCCGAATTGTACAATAAGTTCTCTTTCATTCCCTACAAAGCATGCACTGCTATAGCACCCGCCCCGCCGATTGCCAAATTACGATCCAATCAGAGGGTCGCTCCCCTCGCTGATAGGTTTCAAGGTCTAACAGCTGGCCCTATCCCACCTGATATATTGTCAATTCGCATGTGCTTGTTTAGGAATAACATTATTTACATTTGTTGAAGTTTGAACCTGAAGTTGTAAAATCAAAATTAATACTATTTATTGCCACATTTTGTAATTCTGTTGCTGTTTAGTTTTCATTCCTGTGAAGTTTCTCTTGTATGTGTTCCATCGTGTTAATGATGACAATCGCGCTCTCGAGCTATTTGATCTTCATACAAACAAAATGTCTACATTATCAAAGCCTATTAGCCGAAAGCTAACTACGACTTCAGAGACAATGAAAAAGAAGAATATAACATCTCAATATGAGCCATACATCTCAACACGCAGTTGGCAAACCGTTTCCGTACGGTACCACCGATCGGCCGAAATGTACCGATGAACGGCGACGCGATTAATCTCTGTTATCTAGTCACCGCGGCCGCAGCAAAGCTTTCTACTTCAAAAGCTAAGTGCCTGAACTAAGTAGTGCTTCAGTTATTCGCATTGGGGCTTGTTCAGCTGGGTTTTGCGGTTAATCTTATCTTTTATAGAGTTGAATAGAACGTTATCTTCATCATCTACTGTTTCGAATTCAAACATTATGTAGCATCACGCTAGTTGTTTATCTTGATCATTACTTGCAGTTTTTTCAGACCCGTGCCAAATTCCTCTTAATATAGTTCAAAGCACCCTGTATTTTATGACTTGTTCTAACAACTAATGTGTGTTCCACCCAGGTATGATCTACCTGCGCTCTCACCTGGACAAGTACCTGGCCGTGGACTCGTTCGGCAACGTCACCTGCGAGTCGGAGGAGAAGGAGCCTGGCAGCAAGTTCCATATCAGGTGAGCACATTCAGTTTAATCCTTATTCAATGTAAATAAGGTGCATATTGCGACGACAAAGACCAACATATTTAAGGGTTATGTACTTTTGCACGGAAGTTCTTATTAACCAAAATCTGGAATACATTAGTACTCAGTACGGTAGAACTGTAGATTTGCTCTCACCAGATTGTAATTATGAAATTGTAGATCCATGTAAGCTCAGGATATTACGATGGGATCAAAGGTGCTTACTAACGATAATTACAAACGAAAACAGACGTGCTTAAAATTCACAGACGGGTTAATTTAACAAGCCCAAAGGATTTGAGACGTAGCTTTATTAAAATTCATCAGACACTCTCATGGGTTCGCTATGTTGCTTTGAGAAACAACTGACATGAAAATAAAGTTTAGTATTGTAATATGTACACAAAATTTTTAACAAATATGGAAATGTACAAGAAGGTTTGCGACTCAAACATTACTACAAATATTTGCTTTATAAATCTGATCTGATAAAGAATAAAGACCCACCGACTGGGATCAAAAGAAGCTTATCTTGGTCGCAAACCTGTGTTCCGTCTAAGACAGCACAAATGCGTCCCCTCGCATGCTAATGCTATACCCGTGACTCACCGGAACCTTCTGAAGGCAATATATCCTTCTTTTTTATAGCCGTTTGTCTGTCATATTTGCCTTATTACCAAAACGATTTATGAGGGCTCCCTAGAAAAACTTTGCTGTTTTTGACGGGCACGTCTGCTGAATAAGTGATAAGTCTGACTATATTCCTGCATGAACAACATAAAAATTATGAAAGGTACTCTTCGAAGAATTATTAAGTCTTCATGATATGGAATATTAGAAAAAAAGTGTCGTAAGTTTGGGGTCTGTCTCAGTTCGTAAACGAGAACGTTAAATAAATGATGCGTAGCTTCCTCGTATTGGATCACTCTCCATCTAAGATAACATACAAACAAATACAAGCAGTTAAAACAACAAATCGAACAAGAACGTGTCAAAATTATAAATGACTGTTCCGGGAGTGTAATGGCGCCATCCAGAGTACTTTTTGGAGAAAAAACAAACCCTGACTCACATTACTTCGCAGCTTCCAAATAAAAGGGTGGGATCGTGACTCAAACTCATGACTCAGTACTTGCACAAATAGCTTAGGAATCGTTTGTTAGCGAACTTTCAGAACCCTGAATTTGATGCCAGTTTGCTGTTAGAAACTTTTGAAAATCACCTCAGTTTTGCTTTACTTTTCTTGGGTCTAACGGTACGTTATTAGTAAACAGGTTCAAAATAAGGGTCTAAATCATTATAACTCTCCAACGCCGCCTTCGGAACCCTTGTAAAGCTTCACAAACATTTTAATGTAGTTCTGAAGTATGTTCCCTCAGCGGAGGTAACCCCAAAATTATTGATCTCCCGGTACAAAACACACCGGGCATTTAGAGGGGAGTGAGCGAGGGTGCAGACGAGACGACCTCAAATAACATTCAACCTTAAATCACCGCAATAAAGTTTATTTCAGCCTGTAACGTCAAAGGGTACGTGAAGGTTGTACGGCTGGTAGCCAGCGCGTGCCGAAATAATGTCTGTAAATTGTTTTGAAGGGTCTACACAATTGTTATGGAAATTATTTAGTTAGCACTGTTTTTGTTGATTGAGGATGACCTAGGAGGGATATTAAGCTTTATGTTAGGCTACAAAAAGTTAAAGACTTCCAAAAACACAATAGAATAATATTATGGGACGTGCCAACACAACCGGCATCGCAGCTTTACACAAAAACTACATGAATTATAAGGCCGATAAAATGTCACATTCTCATAGTGAGCCTCTTACAAAAGACACCTTCCTCTTAACACGATATTTCACCGACATTTTCATTTTACCTCGTTGGCTGTTCTACGTGCAAAACTGCATTATCCTGCGCTTTGAAAGCGTCTGGCATTTAAATTGAGTGTCGCTTTCAACCGCTTGTTCCGACGCAAATGTTAAATGTTAAGCTTGAGCATTTTACCTATTGACATTTTAAAGCGCACATTTTAACCCATTCATGCAGTGTTTTGAAAGGAAAAGTTTCTCTCTTAGATATATTCAAGTGTTCTTTTGTCTATATTATAAAACCGTATTTACAGTAACTCTGCTTTCATTTTAACATAGATGTCTGTATTTTTTGTAGAAACCGCAGATGTTGATTGGATCTTTTCAATATTGTGGCAATATTAATAAGATAGCGATTTAATGTCATCTGTTGATGCTCTTTTACACAACTAGGCCAAATTGCAAACCAGTCTAGATCTAGTCCGTGGTATTTAGAAGCCATAAAACTATTTGCACCGCGTTCCAGCCTGACACTGCGCTATTCTGAACTAGGACAATCTAATATCTTGTCTTATTTATGTTAGTGAATCACAGATATAGGGACACCTATAGTAAAGAAAATTAATGTTGATACTAGAAAAGCGAAGCTTACAACAGCAGTCTTAAAGTTTTGTATCTGATTGCTAGTTCAAAGGCCAACAACAAACATTATGTTTAAGATTTTTAGATAGAACAAAGTAGACACGGTAAAAGTAAAAGGTATCGAAAGAAATTGACAGCGATTTTTTGGAGAATGTTTATACAGAACTTATTGGTTTTGGACAGGCGATATTCTCAGAATAAATTGATATTGATTTCAATCTCAGCTCAGCTATTTATAGTATCTAAGGTACCTTTATTCAAAATGGAGAAAATTTGGACTCATCAAATAAGTTGTCTTCTTCTAGCAAATATTCCAATAGCGCAGACGTATTGGTGTATAAAACAAAAGACGGTCGCCGTGCACCCTCCTCTCTTGTAGTGGTTAATTAAAATGCACCTCACTGACAAGGGTTCCGAAGCGTCCCTTAAGGGTTCAGACGCGTCTTGTGTATGTTCGCTATGTGCAGTTCTATTTAACGACAAGAGTCTCATTGTTATTCTTAGACTTGACATTTTGTGGAATAATTGTTTCACCTTAACTGTTGTGCC
The DNA here is from genome assembly GCA_002382865.2 of Heliothis virescens. Classification (NCBI taxonomy): domain Eukaryota; kingdom Metazoa; phylum Arthropoda; class Insecta; order Lepidoptera; family Noctuidae; genus Heliothis; species Heliothis virescens. The sequence continues at coordinate 12,561,356 of NWSH02000019.1, forward strand.
TTCCGCTATAAAGATATTATTACATTCAAACGACACTCCTAGGCAAAGTTTACATTTCCTTAGATTATAACAAACAATTAATTTAGTTTATGGCCTTTCGTCCAGAGCATGAAAACCTTTGTCTTCTCCAGTCCTAACCGTTTAGACATCGTCTTTCAATAAGTTCTTGTTTATAAATATCACTAATTAAATAATTGCGCGACTCCTAATTGGCGAACGTCTCGGTGCCGGCGCTTTTTCCTCGAAGCCATCCCAGGAATCCATTGTTGAAACTAAATATTATCTGTATATGAATATAAGACTTATAACTCAGTCCCTAAGGTCTGGATTTCTATAATTTGATGTCATCATTTATACGATGAAAAGTGTTGAAAAATTGTATGGATTTCATGCTCATTTTGTAAATTTATTAGATGTCGCCGAGATTAATGGCAGTGCGCCGATTGCAACAGCCGGGTATATTAAGGCCGACTACAAAGTTAGGATTCACGATTATCTTTAAAATTAACTGTCAAGCAACCATCAGACGACAATTTAGACTGCAGTACACGTCATGCTAACTCTCATTCTTGTCTGCAGCGTGTCAGATGACAACAGCGGACGCTGGGCGCTGCGCAACGTGGAGCGCGGATACTTCCTGGGCTCCAGCTCCGACAAGCTCACCTGCACTGCCAAGGTGCCTGGCGACGCTGAACTGTGGCACGTGCATCTTGCTGCCAGGCCTCAGGTAACTCAGGAAACCTATCGGCACCTTTATAAATCCACATGTACTCCCAGATAACTGAAAATACGGGCCTTACGTATGTAGTAGTGTTGACTCGAAAAGAACAGCGACTTAAATAGAAAGAGACGCTTTAGCATCTCTATGGTATTAGGCGAAAGTATTCGTAGCATATGTATGATGCAGTGGACTACAGTCATTGAATTTTTAATAACGCAATAATTCAATTTCAATTTTCATCACTTAAACAATCAAGCGATGAACTCTAATGTAAATGTAGGTACTCTATTGCAATTATTAGTTTTCAGTAAGTATTTGATGGAACAAAAATACATATTCCGATAACGATCAATTACATTTTCAAACCATGTTCCCATCAATTAGTGCTAGGTTCCGACGTTAGTAAATATTTTAATATTGCGTTTAGCCGTTGTTTAAATTCTATGAAAGTTTCCAGACTGTTTTGATGCCGCACCAAAAACGTTGGTCGTCTGGTCATTGACTCCTAAACACGGGAACAGTTTATTTCTCAAAGAGGTAGTAACAAGAACATTACTAGAATAGAAAAGGATATAAATTGAGTTTCATCGGACAATAGGGGTTGAATCAATTTTGTGAAAAGGTCCGGATTTTCTGCATTTCTCTATTAGACGGTAAAAAGAAATAAGTTTTCCGCATTTCTAGTGAGAACTAATCTGTGGAATATGATACAAATGACACATAATAAAGATAATGTGTGGTACATTGATTCCGTGCCGTATCGACGATCTCTCCGCTCGAGTGGTCTCCTAGGGGGGTGAATAACGCTGCTTTTTCTCCTTGTGAGGTGTCTATGGTGAAAAAAGATTGCTGAAAGAGATTACCTTCTTTATTCAGAAAGGAGGGAATATATTTTGATAAAATATTAAATAGGTTATCAAAGAAGTTAACAGTTCAACCAGCATGATTCAGGATTTCGCGGCTGTCTTAGTTATCGCATACCCGTATTTAGTTATACTAGCACAACTAATTTGATAGACATACTAACGCCGATGTGTAAAGCACGACTTACTCCATTATCCCACGCATATTTGAAGGACGGTTTGAATTCATCATGATTTGGTTTAGGATATAAACTAGGAGTCCCAATCTTGGGATTCGTTTATGAGACAATGATTTAGTATAGACCCTGCCAAAAAAATTCTCGTCTCAGAACATTCACGCGTGACTTCAAGAAATCATGATATGCCCTATGAACGAACAAAACATTACTGCGTATGCGCAAAGTAAAATTTCATAGGGTAAAAGTATTTTGACAAGACCTACCCCTTTTTGAAGAAATTAATCATCCATTCAACCATCATCTATAGGAAGCAAACCACCAAACTAATCCCGTTTTCCCCGCAGGTGAATCTCCGCTCCATCGGGCGCAAGCGTTTCGCGCACCTGTCCGAATCCCTGGACGAGATCCACGTGGACGCCAACGTGCCGTGGGGGGAGGACACGCTCTTCACGCTGGAGTTCAGGGCCGACGAGGGGGGGAAGTATGCCCTGCACACCTGTAACAACAAGTACTTGAGCGCTGGCGGCAAGGTCAGTAGAAAACTTCAACTCCGTATGTCCTGTTTAGATATACAAATTAGTTGTTTTTCGCAGTGCAATGGTAATTTCATTTTAAATGAAAGGGAAAGGAGCAAGGTTGCTTTAAGTATAGCGTTCTTAAGGTGAAATCGCGGGAAACAGGTGGTATAATAAAAAGTAAAATGAAAACTGGCACCTCCGCATGTGAAGCACAATGTGTGAGATTTGGCGAATGTGTACGAGTTACACAAACCACCAGCCGTTTTCTACCGTTTGTAACCTTATTTGACTGATCTTTGCTTTGTTAAACCGTACAATGTCAAAATTGAAGAATTTTAATCTGTTTTCAATCTTTATTTTATTTATCAGCTAGTGAGCTAAATTGATTAGGCAAAAAAGTAAGTTTTTACAGGTTTTAATCACACGCCATATTTTACTAATTAACTGGAGATGACAATCTAGCGCTTCTTCGCAACATATTCCCATCCACGACGTTGCAGTTTTCAATACAATTAGCAATGCATCGGGTGCATAAGTTGTGCATATTGAGATACACTCGATGACATGCCGCAAAACAAAGCGACACTTGTACAATGCGTTATTTGTTGCAAATTGCGTACGCGCATCTGTTGTAGGGTTGCCCCTCATTTATACATTCACTTATACCCCACACTTTTATAATGGCTACAAACTTGCGGACTAATAAAGTAAAAATATAATCGGATTGAATTCATACACATTAGATTGTTTGGCTTAATTAAGAAAACTCAATGTCGAATAGATCAAAATAACTCAATCTCACATTTTGTTTTTGTTGGCAACAATCACTTCGATCTTACGACCTACTAACATAAGAAAGCACGTTTGAAAACTTTGGTAACTTTAATAACAGTATTGTATTCAAGCTCTTATAGAAATAAGTTTCAATATATGCCTATACGCAGATCAGTAAATGTAAACGCGCAACGATCATCCCTAATATCATCCCAGTTAGGTGATTTAGCAAACAATGGGTGTTCGGCCGCGGTTTCCCATGGCGTTCGCACGTGGGAACCCGTCGATACCAGCCAACCTGACGCGTGGGACTAGCTCCTTACACACAATGGCGGAGGAAATCAAACCTCTTTCGTACGCAAACTGCCGAACCGGCCAGTCTCATTTGACTTAAATGGCGGATGTTGAATAGGTTAGCGCATCGCATTGTTGGTACCCAAAGAGGTTGGAAGTAAATTGCTATTAGGCTATGTAGGTACTGATTGGACTGCTTATAAACCCTTTTGAAGTGTGGTGTATTTTATTGCTCCCACTATAAACAGTATAATCTTTGCTGTAATTGCGTTCGTGACCAACAGATAATTGATCTGGAAACCTTAAACAATTGCACTTGAGCTGCCGCAATTCAGTGCGACCCGAAACCCTAAACGACATTTACAACCTCTGATGATATACCAAACTCAGCAATTAAAGTACAAGTTGTATGCCAATTGTCTTTAATGGCTCACTAGCTATTTCCCGCGATTTCACCAGTTTTTTAGGGAACTACCTACTTGATGCAACAAATTACTAATCTGCAAGTTCTATCGCAATCCGTCTTATCGTAAAATCAAACCAAAACGTCATTCGTTAGCATTACCATTTAAACCATGAGGATCCTTACGTTAACTATTCCCCACAGCTGCAAGAGCAGTGCACATCAACGTGCCTATTCAGCGCGGAGTACCACGCGGGAGCTCTGGCGCTCCGCGACGGCTCGGGCGCCTACCTCGCGCCCATCGGCTCCAAGGCCGTGCTGAAGACGCGCTCCACCGCCGTCACTAGAGACGAGCTGTTCTCGCTGGAAGACAGCCTGCCACAGGCGGCCTTTGTAGCCGCGCTCAACGAGAAATATGTCTCCGTTAAGCAAGGTGAGTTCATTCATTAACTGATTTAAATTTCCTGTGAATTTACGGATATTTTCAATGTAGTCCAAAAAGCGGTAAAAATGTATTGGGTCTGGGCTGGACACGTTAGTTAGCCGAAGGCATCCAGAGATGTGGTACAATATTATCACCCGGTGGATACCCCAAGGCGGCCACCGCAGACGCCTACAACCGTTATTGGTGGGAACACTCGAAGGATCGAGAGGTGTGGAGCAGCAGCCTTTGCCCAGCAGTGAGACAGTTTGGGCAAGGAAAAGTAACAACTATAAATCATGTAAATAATGGTATTTAAAATAACTGTCTTATGAAACTTAATCTTACAGCTCAAGTAGGCTTCTCAAGTGGGCTTATGTACGCATATTTTATTTTATGATGGATTGGCGTTAATACAGATTATCTTACTAAGCTGGTTTGACATGACGAGGATAAACGTTTTTAAAATACCTAGTTACAGAATTAATTAGCAACTGGACTAAACAGAAGTGTCGTTAAATGTATCGTTTAGTAAATTATATCTCATATTATCACGAACTAACAAAACAAAAATGTTTTTGAAGCTTCAGAGCAACTTCTAAACAGGTTTATACTATCTCAATTTTGTTTATCTATTCATGGAATAGCTGAAATCGCAGCATAACGCTCAAACGCTCATAAACGTAATGTGCACTTCCTTCGCTGTAGTTTCCTGCGAACTATTAGTGAAAGTTAATGGCATACACTGGGGACTCATTACTGGCGCTTCCTATTGTCATCAATGGGGGACCGGCTTTGTCTTTACTGATCTAGATACGTTTACTGCTTTGTTATTATTGTATTTTCTCCATTTTTTTTTCGATCTGTCTTCGTATTTTGAGGTTTATGGCCAGTCCATAGAGTAATTTTAGACAAGTTCTCTTAAATAAGCTTCAGCTCTGTATTAAAAATGTCTTAGTTGTACTTTACACGGACAAATCAATAAGAAGAGTCTTTCCCCATCATAATCCAACAGAACATTATTATTTAACTGTCCAACTAGACTACGGAGATGGTCTATCATAAAAATGTGCCCACAAAATGACATAACGACTGCCAACTTTGTCAGCATCAATACTTAAGCTTCTCGAGTTCTCCGCATCTTGTCGTGATGACGCGAGCTGATTGTTGCTGAGTTCCCAGAAACTGTGTGTTGTGAGAGGTGTGCCAATGCCCGAGATTGTTCACCCGTATTGTTTAGATGCGCTGTGTTTGCATACTCGCTGATGCTGTCTTTCAATATTTTTAACCGACTTCCCAAAAAGGAGGCTCTCAATTCGAGAGTATATTTTTTATGTTTTCGCGGATATTTTTGTCGTTTATGAACCGATTTTGATAAATATTTTTTTATATGAAAGGGTAAGCTGCTAGGGTGGTCCTGTTGCCATCACTTCAGGTAGGTATAGTCCCCGAAAAGCTAAAAACAGGGGTGTATTTACCCTTAGGCTAGAAGGGCTATAGCCCGGGGCGGCAGGCCACGAGGGGCGGCCGGTAGGGCGCCCTTGGTGGCTTGATGGCCGCCCTCACCAGAAAAATTTGTGACGTATTTATTTTCGTTTCGCCAATCAGGTTTCATCATCTAACTGATAAAAATTTTCGCGCTCGCTCCGCTCGCGCATTCATATTGCATATTGCCTGTTCCTCTTCGCTTCATGCCTCCACAAATAAACTACAACTAAATTAACCAAAACGGCAACATCAGCTTTCAACAAACCGCACTCGCTCCGCTCGCGCCCTTTTCTTTTCGATTCTTAGACGTCAAGCTGAAAAAAATATTTCGCGCTCGCTTTGCTCGCGCATTCTTATTTTTTCCTATATATTCCTTGGCTTCATAAACTATACATCATCAAATAAAATTGTGAATTGTTACTAGAGCAAAATTGTATAAACCCACCGGGCACAAAAGCTGGTGAGGCCCTAGGGCGTCGCAAACTTGATGTCGCCGGCGTACATATTTCGTCTAGCGCCGCCACTGCTTATGCACATTGATATTTAGACATTATGAGATCAGTCGGGCAGCGTGTGGGAGTCAGGCAAATGCCCCGGGTGGCACTTTTTAGGGGGCGGCATAATTTCACAAAAAATAATAAAATTACGTAGTTACTGTAAAATTTTGTATCTTCAAACGAAAAAAATTCGCGCTCGCTGCGCTCGCGCCTTTTCAATCTGCAATTTCTTTTTTCTTTGTTTACCTTTTAGTCTTGTAATAAAAAAAACGGGCTCGCTTCACTCGCATCTTATCAATCTTCCAGTTTTTTTTCGGTGTCTGCGTTTCGGACTCCAAACTAACAAAAAAAATTCGCGCTCGCTACGCTCGCGCCTTTTCTTCAACTTTCGAAGTGATTATTTCACAAAATATTAACACTATCAAAAAATTATTGAAGTAAACTCCTATTAATTTTTAAATATCTATTCAACAATATGTGACAAGTTTGGGTTGGAATGAAAAAAAAACTGACTCCCCACAAATATTTTTTCTTCTTTTTAAATAAGCGTTCCTAGTTGACTACGGAAACTTAAAAACGGCTAATCAATTTCATAATTTTCAACATCGAAGCCGATTTAACAAATGCAATTGACTATGACGATGTATTAAACGAATTTGTTAAAAATGTTGTCCACAGAAAAATAGTGTAAAATATAAAATCTATAAAAAAAAATCTTTCATTCCTTGATGGGGCGGAAAGCTACAGGAGCCCGGGGCGCGCAATCTTAAAATACGCCCCTGGCTAAAAATAACAAACTTTTAACAAAAACATAAAACCGATTTCTATAAAAACAAAAAGCAAAAAGAAAGCTACTTTTAGGTGTGTCAGTCTAGTATAAAAGTCGGTATCGAAATAAACATGGCTGCATCTACTAAACACCGACTTTTAACCCGATTGCTTTTTAGCGTTTTTCACGAGGAAAGGTAGCGAGATATTTTATTCGGCGAATTCAAAGGTTTTAACCTTTGAGTTTGCATTTCAGATAAATAAATAAAAATGTTTTATGTAAGTATTTCACGTAATTCGCGTATCATTCCGTCATTTCTAATCTATACTAATATTATAAAGCTGAAGAGTTTGTTTGTTTGTTTGTTTGTTTGTTTGTTTGAACGCGCTAATCTCAGGAACTACTGGTCCGATTTGAAAAATTCTTTCAGTGTTGGATAGCTCATTTATCGAGGAAGGCTATAGGTCTTTTTATACGGGTGCGTCGAGTAGTCTTCTATCTTCTTCTATCTTCTTCTTCTTCTTCTATCTTCTTCTTCTTCTTCTATCTTCTTCTTCTTCTATATAAATTAAACTCATAGTCCTGACTGATTCACTGACTCAACATC
>NWSH02000019.1:12569232-12586254 GCA_002382865.2 Heliothis virescens
TTTTTGAAATTCGTGTCCTAAGGGGTTGAAATAGGGGTTGAAGCTTTGTATGGGGAATGAATATTAATTACGAATCTCGACATGAAACTTCGTGAAGTTACTCCTTGAAATAAATAAGTAAACACGTGTTTCACCATTTTTTTGAAATTCCACCCCTAAGGTGGTAAATAGGGGTTTAGTTATTTGTATAGTAGGCTTATGGTTTTTGAAAAAAGTGACATGAAATTTTGAAGATAGGTTTGTCTTAGGGTGTAGACATCGCATCGCATTTCACGAAAATATACTCCTAGGGGAGTACAAAGGGGGTTGACAGTTTGTATGAAAGTCCTATGTTTTTGGTGTGTTTACCTGATGCAGAACCGCAACAGACGAGCTAAACTATAAGAGATACAAGAATGGTGCCATTCTAAAATTTTTTCCACGTGATGAATTTTTTCTGCTGAGATATTTAATTTGAAGATCTAGAACACCTTATGTGGAACTTCAAGAGACCAGCTATACTATAACACGTGTAGGAATGATGTTTTAGCAAAAGTTGTTTAAACTGGTGTGTTGACTTACAAAAATGAAAGTTCTGAATCGCTTCGCATATTCAGTCGCTACCGGGCTCTTAGAATATGACATCAGATGCTTCAGATCTTTAATTTTGACGACCCCGTTGTCGCTGGCATAAGCGACATGATCCGCGTACGAAGTCGCGGGCAGAAGCTAGTAGAAAAATAACGGTACGACTCAAAAGGTCTTTCAGTGAAAAGTTGGCTAATTTACCTGCCATGGATACTTACAATAAAAATGAGTAAGTAATATAAATAGTTTCTGTGTTGAATAAAGGCCGCGGCTATAAGGAAGCCATAGCCGAGTACCAGGTAGTCAGGATTCTTGAGGAGCTAACGGTGGCTCGACCCGCCCTCACCTCACGTATACTATATACATTCTGTTGCACGTCTACCTACTCTGTGTAGCTTTAATGTAGCTTGAGGAAGGTTATGGAATGTTGGACTATTTGTAGAATAGGTGCAGACGTCAGCAGGACAACCTACCCGAATCTGTAAAATTTTACCAATCGAACATTAACCTTCCACATTTGTGAAAAGTTTGAAAATCATTCGAAGAAACTTGACAGATAGAGGTGGGTTGATATGGCGTACATCAATACAATTTATTTGAAATCCTCATCATCGGGTATAGAAAAGTTATCTAGACACGAGATTTGTGCAGTATTTACAACGCCATTATAAAAATCTGAAAGTCAAGTTTTTCAAAGCGGCTAGCACCAAATGTCACGAACTCTGACACGGGTTCAAATCTGAGAGCACCGCAGTGTACGCGAGAGGACGGCACGTTATGCAGAATCACGTCAGTTGATTATGGACGCCAGTGTACTGAGAGTAACTGTGAATATAATGGCTTGGCTGTGTTGATGAGGAGCCTGGCGTATGCAATGTCACGGCTGTTAGGGCTCTGCGCAGAGGTAGTGACGAGGTGGTACAAACAAATTGCCATTCAGATATCGTCGTCTTACAGTGAAAACTTCGCGAAATGCATTCTTTCCATTGCTGTTCTGGGAAGATAACTTCGTAAAGTTCTTTTATCTTCCTTCCGAAAAGTTAAGTCTCTTACACTTTTTCACTCTAATGCGTCAATATAATAATGCTCCAAAAAATTTAAACACAGTTCAGTCAAGTTGATTTGATCTTATTGGTATCCCACAAAATACACAAATAACTGCATTTATTTAAAACCGAGATGAATCGATGTATATTAGAACTTGTAGATTAATTCACGTAAGTGGCACAGTTTTTACAGCGAGTCGAATGATACCGTCACAATATTGATGTCAAGATGGCTGATATTGTAAATGTCAAATAACAAAAGAATGACAAGTCATCAACATAATGTTCTGTAGCTACTACAGTTATTGGTGATCATTGTTTGCTGGGATACAAAAGTTTTGCCGATCTATCATCGTTTTTTTTCTATAAGGAAAAACTTAGATGTAGACTTTATTTCTAACGGTAAAAGTATTCAACATTATGTTAATATTTAAAGCTGCAATTAAAAATAATGAGTCGTGAATCAGTCATTGGTGACTTTGACTGGCACTAACCTCCATCCATATTTACGTAACTTCTCCCATAAAAAAACTGACAGTTTGAAGTAAATTACCGCCAAGACTAACACAAATGTGAGTTGTGGTTAGCGAGTACGCGCCTCGTCACGATCCAGACCTTGCTATCAAGCGGCCGTATCTGTCGGTCACGAGCTGTATAGAGTTACTGACACTACCACTACTTACTACACACTTATACTATTTGTACATAGTAAACTTGTAGGTACTACTGCTGTAGTAATCATGGTATAACGGGGAGAGTCAGTCAAAGTCAATAGTTTTTATTTCAAGGCAATAGGCCTTTGTAGGCCCAAAAAGTGGGTTTTATTGAGAAGAATTGCTAAAAACTCCATGGACAGTCTTTTCAAAGGGAGAAATGTTGGATGTAGGTACTATCTTTTGTTTATGTTTTGTGGATTACTCAAATAGCCTCAATAGTAGTTATTACTGGGACAAGTGAAGAGGGCATTTTCATGGGGATAGATTAGGGGCCAAGAGAAACCACTGCAAAATGTTGCAGAGTAATTTTAGTACGTTATGAATAAATTGAAACTCCTAGCTATCTAGACTATAAATAGTATGTACATTATATTCTGGTCCCATGTCGCAGTCGGGCGAGCATGAATATGTATGCGTTGTTACTTGATACGGACAGACAGACTGTGTTTTTAAACATTGCCGTGTATAATGCTTATTATTACTGCCACCAACGAAGCTCAAATTTCTTCAGATGTTTTCTTTTTAATTATTAGGTTTTAGTTTGCTGGTTTCCAAAACTTTAACGGAGTACTGTAGTGACATATGGTTCGTAAGCGGCTGCGTTACTAATTGCGCATCTCACTCGATTTACATTAGTAATCGCCTCTCCAGAGGTGCAAAGACCGAGTAATACGTTATTAAGACGCTAAATTATAATAATTTGCTCGTTAGCCGTCGCGTGCTATATTGGGCGTAGCAGCTTCTCTAGTTTATTGTGTAAATTAAAAATATATGGTACGATGCACGCAGATTACATAAATCTGCATAATATTGTGGAAGATATCCTCAAAACTTTCCACGTATCTTTCTCTAATTGGTAATCTCCGCAATTATTCAAATCCGGAATAAATGATAATATTACCGCCAAAGCTGGCGTGTCGCGAGGTGTCACCGTTACTGATCGCACGTACCGCTAACCGTCCGTACCGAGATCTATTACACTAAGAAAAACGCATATTATAATCGGATATGCATGATAAGTTTCGTTCAAAAGCATGCCAATTAAGAGGTATTCAGCAACGTCAAATTGTCAACGGAATTGGCTGGTGGCGGCGCGCGCGCAACTATTCCGCGCAAAAAACGCTCGCTATGCTTTCTACCGTTTCTAATGCACGGATGCCTGCACCGCGCCGCGATCTCGCCACATCACTAAACTTTATAGTTTTAATTAAATTTATGCTCTGGGTGGCCGGTAACGGGGCACCTCGTGAAACATTATGTCTTTTTTAATAATTTAAAAAGTAATTACTCGCTAGTTTGGCTATTTCGTTGTATTTTAAGTGATTAGTTATGCAAGGCAGTACCTACTTTATGGTAACTTTGAAATAATTATAATTCAGCAGTAAAATGCCAGTTACATGCACACATATAAATTAAAATAATTATTTTAAATTATTAGATTTATTTTATGGCTGTTGCGACTAGACTCCGAAACTTATGACGCAATTAAAAGAAAATAAGTTTTGTAACTTTGATCATATAAGAAAAACAGCCAATATAATTATTGTTTTATCATGCACCTCTGGTATTTCACTCCTCGTCAGTCATCCTGGGAATTCCTAGCCATACTCGAGCAGCTTCTATTTAAGCCTAACGCCGTGGCACGCAGCTCTCACACGTCGGTGATTACTGGATGCTTCTGCAGACCATAAACTGTCTCGGTATGTGGACGTCTACATACAGCTGTAGAATTTATTGGAGAATTCTCATTAATCTGTCAGCAGTTACAAAGAAGCAAGGATTTTTAGCTGTTGATAGTATAATTAATTTGATTGGACTAAACATTGAATTTCATGTGAAAAGCAGATTTCCTGATATGTAGGGCAAAACCAAATTTAAGAGCAACTCAAAATACGAAAATCTTTCAGGCAAATTGAAACTACATGTGTCTCGACAATATTGTCTGGAGGTTCCTGCTGCAGGCTAAAACAGGACAGGCTAAACTAAAGACAATGAAAATGTAGTACACACATCAATCATTAGCGTCGATTGTCGCCACTCCTGGCCGACAGTGGAGTGCGGTAACATCTGTCATTACTGCGCCGGCGCCTACGCGTGTAATGTGCGCGCGCTGTGTGGACACCGCGGGCGTGGCTGTGTTACACGCTCCACCACCTGCGATCTGGTGAACACTGATTGATGATAATTCACTCAAAAAATCTTAATGGTTGTTAAGTTACTGCATCTTGATCTGCCTCAGCTCAGGATGCTGATTACACAAAAATAAGTCATCTATAATTTTTAGCTTGGATTGGTTGTGATTGTGGAATGGTTGGTGCACTAGCACTAGATAATCAAGCCTAATTAAATTTGAAAATTGAGTTTGGATTTTCCTTTGCAACTTATGCAGATAATATAAAAAGGCTTATGTTTAACGGACCACCAAATATAGTAACTTTTAACAGACAAAAATAGTAAATGATCACCAAAACTAGTACCCCCATTTTAAAGTAAAATGATCACCAAAGTTTTAACATCTCACTGTCCTATTTAAGTAAAATATCTCCAAGAAAATCATTTTTAACCCAAAAATAGTTAATGAACACCAAATTATTACCGACATTTTAATATACAATGATATGCAAAAAAATAACATTTCAGTAGCCTATTTAAGCAAAATAACTCCAAGAAAATTATTGTTAACCCAAAACTAGTTAATGAATACCAAATTATGAACGCCATTTTAATATAAAATGACACGCAAAAAATTTTAATATAAAATGACACGCAAAAAATAACACTTGCTATCCAACTAAAGTACTTAGATTACCCGAACGCGTCCGTCGAAGCCGTAGTCTCCGTTCGTATTACGCTTTCACGGGAAAACGGCTGAACCGATTGAGATGAAATTTGGTATGGACCTAGATACGCGATTTGGAATTGCACTCTAGGGGTAGAGCAGACAAGACTGCGTGGAGTCGGATTTACAGCAATTCGTTTCTGTCATTAAAGCTGGAAACATAACTAAATATGGCATCATAATACTTTATTTGGTAATAAGCCTACATTTTATGGTAATCACAGTGGTTTATTTAGGGAGTAATAGCGCATTAATTTGGTCGCTAAGATTTGGTGATCATTTACTATATTTGGTGTTCGAATACAATTTAAAGTCAATTTGTGACTAAAATAGGTAGTACTATTGCAATTTTAGGCTTTATTTTTTTGGTGTTAAGTAAATTTTTTTGGTGATAGATCTAAGGGTATCACAACATTTTTTGGTGGTCGTTATATTTGTTCCCATTTTAAAATGAAAACCAGCGTCTTGAATATTGCAATAAAACAGATCCATTTCCAGTATACAAATAAATCAGTTTTAGATAAAAACTGGCGTGGGCATGTCCGTTAGAACACGAATAATGGCTGGCAGTGCATCTACGCTGAGAGCGCTAGCGGTACCGTGCGCGCGCGCCGGTCATAGCCCGATGATAGCGCACGATGCGGTGTAGGGCTGCCACCGGCTTTATTGAAAACTCATTAAACTACACACTTATTAAAAGGTTTGGGGAGTATCTTCTGTTCTTTTCCTTTATTTCAAGTCGTCAATCTTCAATCGGCTAAAAGTCGAGTCTAAAGTGTATGTTTCTAATGACTTTTATGAATCTATCACTAAACTAACGTCTTTCGAATGTTAGTGTAGTGGTGGACGATACTGGACATAGTCCTTTAATCCGCACCACGTCGCTTAATCTGCAGTTATGCATCTATCTCCGTCTTGCAGTCTTTCACAAACATTATACTACGTTAGCCGTTACCAGCTATGGTAGTCGCCGTGGTACGGGTAAATAATAATGCAACATAATGACGTTCACTTCTCAAGTTAATCCCATGAGTACTACAGTCTTACTTTGTTCGATTACAAATAGGTAATCAAAATCACAGTTATCCATCGTGCAACAAAAATAACGGTTGAAAGAGCAGCAACGGTTGTCGTTGTGGTTCATTGGTTCGACCGTACATCTGATGCAGTCACAATAAACGTTTTAATTCCCATTGTGGTATCCCATAAGTATCTGCATAAGGAAATAATCAATGACTCAATTAGTACCTTCCATCAGGGAGCCACAGTGAAAGCGTTGTGTGAAATGACTTTCTTGTAGGTCCTGATAAAAACATTCTTGTATTGCAATCTTTTTGTCCCTATTTAATTTGGAAGCACAACTAACAGATTTCTACATAATTAATTGAAGAGTTTTAAAACCTACCACCCCTGTGTACCAGCCGTTGCGCACGATCGCTTGTCAGCCGCGCGGCAAATCTTTAGCTCACAGCGAGCGCTTCCTGACTACATCGCAATACCATTACTCCCAACTCCTGACTTTATGTTCCTCGCTGCCTCGCCTTCCGGGAGAAAACTACAGCAAATTACTTCATACTAGCCATTATATACGTGCACTAAATTATAGGGGATGTTCTACTACCAATAAAAACGATATTAAATCTGATAGGGAGTGCGCATGCAAACAATATGTGTTTAATTGTTGTTGTGATTCTATCGCGTGAATACCATGTAGGTAATATCAGTAATAGCTGGGTTCTGCAGTTTATGTGCGTTATATTCACTTTCGAAAAATCTTTATCTTTTAACGCAATGAGGAGAAGTTACGTGATGTAGACCTTGTCTAAACTATGTTGAGAGAGGGTACGGAAAATTCATTCCATTGTAAAATGTCTGCAAAACCAATCTTTATTATAAGCTGAGCACCGTTTGAGCTTACATTGCATTAGTATGCACCGCTCAATTACAATCTCTACTGACCCGATGGGAGTGAGGCGTGATCATACTTACATGACTCCTGCGCCTCACGGGTATTACTTTTATGGTATTCATTAATTGTATGTCTCCCAAGAGACTGTACCGCTTTGATTGCCAATAAGTTTTGTGTGGGATATAATTTCCTTACTGAAACAAAGACACTTTCTTAAAGGCTTTAAAGTCAAAGTAGTCTGTATGATACTGCCTCAACATAATATATTTTTTTAAAACATCAGTACGTTTTTGATGTCAGTTGTACAGACAGTCCTAAAAAGAGTCAAGAGTCGAGAGCTTGAGCTAGTCAGCTTAACAAAAAAGGTCGAGTGCTAAACTAACAAACGGGCACGACTAATTGTAAGCCTCTTCAGTAGGATGGCCGAGATAGCTCAACTATTTGTTTACGCAAATATAAGATTTTTTACTAAAAACTAAATGAGTTAGCACGTTTTCCAGGTTTTCTCCAATATTCCAAAATTTTCCCTGATATATTAAAACTTTAGTAAGCAGAAGAGAATTTAAAAGTGTCAATTCTTAAGTGTCTTTGGGCCACACATTTTAAACCATTCGATTTTGCCTCAATATTTTCATTCCCAGTTTTCAAAGCCTTGATCAAGATCTGACGTTTATCCTCTTATTTCCAGGTGTTGACGTGACAGCCAACCAGGATGAGATCTCGTCGCACGAGACGTTCCAGCTGGAGTTCGACTGGGCCACGCGCCGCTGGTACATCCGCACCATGCAGGACCGCTACTGGACGCTCGAGACCGGCGGCGGCATACAGGCTTCTGGAGACAACAAGTACGTTTTATATGACCAATATTGTTAGTTAAGTTACACACAGAGGCTATTATTCCAAAGATTCTTTAGGATGCTATATATGCCTGGCTACGCTTTAAATGCTTAGGTATTCTGGAGGTATGAGAGCAGAGAGGATAGCTCACCATACTTCGCAGAAAAGGGAGGATGTCACTACAGTATCAACGACTTTTCCATACACCAGATAACGATAATATAATAATAGTTATATACAGAATGAGATAATTGTAGTTCAAGTATAGGAGACCATTACGACTACTGGAGCACCAATTAGCCCAACTATAAGCCCATCACAACTAATTTCATCATACTTCCCTTTTTCATCACATATCTTTGTCCTATAATAAAAGTCTTGGCAGATGATGATATTAACAAGAAATACTTGTCTCCCATAGGTCATCGAATGCCCTGTTCGAGCTGGAGTGGCAAGGCGACGGCGCCGTGGCGTTCCGCGCCAACAACGGCAAGTACCTGATGACCAAGCGCTCCGGACATCTGTACGCCAACGCAGACGCCATCGACGACAACTGCAAATACTACTTCTATCTTATTAACAGGTGAGTACAACATGGACGAACTATGCGAGCTAAAAAAATATTTTTTCATATTAAAACAAAAGTCATGCTTGATTCGTTCATGAAACTTTATGTCGAGCCGAACTTTAGAATAAAATAAAAGCGTTGATTTATGAGTCCGTGACAAAAGTCAGTTGATAACTGTGACATTGTTCGCAGACCTATCCTGGTGCTGAAGTGCGAGCAGGGCTTCGTGGGGCCCAAGGGAGTGCGGCTCGAGTGCAACAAGGCCAACTACGAGACCATACAGGTCATCCGCGGACCTAAGGGCGCTGTCTACTTCAAAGGTGAGCTGAAATATGCTGATAATTTTGTACAACACCAGCTAAACTGTCATATAGTAACCATTCAATTTAGTTGACACATTCCAGACATAATTTCGAGTCTTTCAATGAAGCACTGATGTCATGTTCATATATTATTTCCAGGACAAAACGGCAAGTACTGGCACGCGGACAGCGAGTCGGTGTCGTGCGACGCGGACTCCCCGCAGGGCTTCCACCTCGAGCTGCGCGAGCCCACGCGCCTCGCCATCCGCGCCGCGCAGGGCGGACACTACCTCGCCGCCGCCAAGAACGGCAACTTCCGTCTGGCCGGCCCCGACCTCAGCACCGCCACGCACTGGGAGTACTAAGCCTGCTCACTCACTGCTCACCCCCTCATACACCACACGACAAATAACATTGCTCGAACGTGTGCGCAAACTACGCGTGAGGCATCAACTGCCTGACTTCGAGCAAAGTTATCTGACGTCAAACGTACTTCGTCAACATAACAGAAAACTGCCAATTTTTCTATAAAATTTCGGTTATGTAATGGCCTAATGGCTCCATCTCAGGTTTTGTAATATCTCACCAACAGCAGTCATTCATCATCATTCATGTCATCGAGTGTTGTTCACGGATCTCTCATACAATCGTACTCGCAATACTGTCGCGAGGCGCGGGACATTGTGACGTCACGAGGGCGCGCGCTGCACTGGCGCCATTTTAGTTCTCTTTAGCCGCCACCTTGTCGAAGCGTGGCGGCGACGAACGATCCAATCAGCTAATTCTGAGACGGAATCTGCTGCCAATGGTTTATAATTATAATATTAATAAAATGGGAATGTTAGTCAATGCCCCTGCATTGATGATACACATTTCGTACTAAAAAAAAACATTAAAATGCGTCCCCGCAAGGCGCCGCCCTGTTTTGCATTTAGTACGATTATGATGAAAGTATCGCGCGATGTGCGCGAATGTGATCATAATGAAGATATCGCTTCACCTTTATTGTAATCATAGATTATTTTCTTATAACTTGTAGATCTGCCGTCACGTTGCTTATGTCGAATTATTTTTATATTTAAATATTTTGTGACCGTCACTCGTATCGCTTCAATTATTTATTCTAGATTGTATGGTATAAATTTAGTATGGAAGACATTATTCTGAAATTTTTCGAAAAATATTTATTGGATATTGTAGTGTCTAGTCGATGGTTTTTATACAATTTTTTATCAGCCCCCAGTACTGTACTACCGTCGTATCCTGTAGGTTAGTGAATGTTAACACCGTGAGACTGATGCCTACAACACACCGCAGTGACACTGTACCGTAATTACTTTAAGTTAATCAGGGATTGCCGCAATACCAGACGAGTGCTCCCTCGCGTCTCACGCGCCGGTACATGCGCCGCGCCGGTCTGCACTTAACTCTGCACAACACACGCCCAACAACATCGTACCGTACTGATATACTCCGACACACGAGTGCAATCTACTAAATAAGTTATCGTTATATGCTCGCTAATAAGTTCACTGTCTCATGTTGTGCATAGTTAATTTGACAGACTTATATTTTCTACACACTGGCGACATTAGCTCCATCTATAGTTCGCTTGAGACCTGCGACAGTCGCCGGTGTGTAGGATGTGTACTCCGCACTAAGTCTGGCTTCTAATTAATGAACATGTAAGGTAGGTAAGTTATTGTAAGTTATCACGTTAGGGTAAGCTTGATCCGCTCCCAACTATATAATCGTCCATTCCATGCTTTTAGAATTACGACATGGGATTCAAAACCATTTTTTATTATTTTTTACATGAAAAACAACGGAGATTTTTGTAACTGGTGCATAGTCTTGTATATAAATGATTTCCATTTGCGTATGAAGTCTGTACTTACGATAACGTTCGGGAAGCGTTGAAACCTTTTTTATAATGAACAAAACGAGAAAGTTTTTTTATCGAGGGTATTTTGTATGCAATGCTGATTCTGAAATATTTGTACGATAACGTCTTTGTAAACTATTAATGAATAAATTATAATCATATTGTAATATGTTGTTTTACTCACATCTTGTTCCTTCTCCCGCTACATTCACACACATACGGATTAACTTCATACAGTGTGCTGTTTCTTACGAATATGAGTTTCACTATGTAATGCCAGTTTTATTGAAAGATAACAGTAAATGAAACACATTGATATATTGAAAAACTTATATATTTTAATTAAATAGTTACATTAATCTTTACAGTTTCTCCCTAGCTAGTGACACGTTGAATTAGCATCGATGCATTTAATGGTCAGGAAATAATATTAAAAATAATAATTTATCTAAATAACTGATAAACAATAACCACATCAACCTGCTGGATATAAGCCATAAAAAAACAAACGCTCATGTGTTGCCAGCGCAGAAAAACCGAGGGAAAACTGTATATTTTCTTTAACATGGATTTTAACGTAAAATTGTTATTTAAATAAATGCGATTTTTATCTGGCAAGTGGTGATTTTCCTTCGCGCATAACAACTGAGCGTGTAAACTAACCGTACATAGTTTATCTAATACGTTGAATACTACAACAATGAGGATAGCAAATTATTACAAACATATTGACAGTAAACCTTAATCGTTTGTATGTAACAAATGCATACTTTTTGACTAAGTGGCAACTCGAAACAAACTCAGTGTGAACAGGCTCAAAAATATAGTAAATCCACTACATACCTATGTAACAAATAGGCTTTAATTATCTGTGAAATGTGTTATACCAACTCAATTGTATTTATTGAAGAAGTAAAAAACATAAGGTCAGTGCTCCCAATCAAATTGGTATTGTTAATTTATTGCATAAAAATTATACATTTCAAGTTGGTGTTTTAGAAAGCAGTCAAGAGACATTTTGAAAGTAGTCAACTTGTAAAAATTCGTAGTCAGTATTTTTATGACAAATAATATTTTTATTTCAATCTGAAGAAATTATATTAGTATACATTTATCTCCCCAAGGGGTTAGGCTCCAAGAGTTCTCTTGAAGTTAAGTTGTGACTTTAGATAATCTAAAACAAATTGGACACATTTCATTGATCATGGGTGTAACTGGGATTTTCAAGGACTTATCACCTAGAAAGTCAGGAATAATTATTTATGTTAGTAATTTGGACAAAGTTATAATACTAGATGACTTAATAGTAGGATGTCCAGGTTTACCCATTTTCTCAAATTATTATCCCGAACAACACCCACCCGGTCCCCTTATCATAATGACTAAGATATTAGTAATGTTACGAGCAGCTAGCAAGTTACCCCATGACCGTAAATACAAGTTTAATGGGGAGAAGAGAAATGGAGGGCGACAATACAATTACTGTAATACAAAACTTTACTAAGGCACGAATAACAACTTGTCACCTTAGTCGTCGCGACAAATACTCTTGTTGCACAGAATTGATGCGACGACATCATGCATTCAACATCACGGTCCATTTAAAGTTGTAGATAGCTAGTTCTAACAAATAATGCCATATATGAGTAGTCAAAATTAAAAATATTTCTGTGGCATTATCTGTCAGATAGCTATCAAGAACTTTATCTAGAACCTGTGAAACGGGCCCTTAGAGTATTAACATTAATTATGTGCAACAGAGAGGCTTACCAAAACCCTTAACACCCGAATTAGTTTGGGGCCGAGCAGTGACGATGCAATAGCTAGACTTAGATGCTATTTTGTCTCTCAGATTTGTATACTCTCACACGTTACTTCTAATAACGTTAATACGTTGGAACTGTCGGTACATCGTCACTGTTCACGATATACGAGTATTCGAGAACGTTCTGTCGCGTGGAGTGCGACGGCCCCAACTCTTTAGTTAGACTATTGACGCTATCACTAAGCTACGATCTATATCTCCTGTATGTTTGTATGTGCAGTGTACTCCTTACAGCCTAGTCGTCTGTGAGTGACCTAGCAGACTCATCTGAATATAAATTACAGATGCTATGTAAAGTGTTCATTTTATTGCTTTATCAATTACTTGTTACTTCATGACACGCAACTGCCAGTTTGTACAGCTCAGCCCTTACAGCACGAAAACACAATAATTTTATTAAACTACATTTTATTCAATTGGAATCTGTACAGTATCGAAATATTAGTCGGACATTTGTACAATATAAAATTACGAATAATTTCCTATAGATTACATCTATCGACATCTGCACACACAAACACACAGAATCGTCAGCTACATATAAACACGACAGCTCACAGCATTATCCAGTCTATTAATAAAAACATTTCATTTTACATAATGTATACTGCGTCTGTAGTTATTGGGTATGGACATATCGACACAAAAGATAATCTTATCTTTTGCAAAAGAAAGCACAATCATGACGTATTTTTTCTAATACAAATTTTATTCAATATATTATAATATATATTTTTTTTAAATAGCGTCATTCATTTATACATTTTATTTTAAACAAATATTTTTGTATTTTTTTTGTCAACAGAATAAGTTTGATTGTGTCGACACCCGATCTACCTACCACCTTATCGACTCCACAAGATAAACAAATTCACATGATTATACCACACACCGTTTGCGTAAATTAATTATTACAACAAATACAATTAATATACATACATTTTATTGGTAATCAAAATTGGTGATTTTATTTTATAGGACGTATAAAAAAATCAAAAATACTAATTCCATAGAAGCGCAGACTGAGGAATAAACTATTGTTCGATACGAGGAGACGTCGCGGTGACGTCACCGGGGGCGGATCACTCGCGCAAGAGTACAGTTACGGTTTGGTCAAGTACACGTAGTCGTGATAGTAGAACAGCTTGTGTGGGCGACCGTCCGCGCCGCCCGACCCGCGGCCCCCGCGACTGTACGGCGTCGGCCGCCTGCCGCCTGCCCCGAGCTACCTTGTACCCTGCAACGGAAATGTGTCATGAATGTCGGGTCATCAGTAACCTGTAAGTACTGAATAAGTATGAGACGACAAGCACCTGTGTGGTGTGTGGCTAGGAGAGGAAGGGGTTGGGCGTGTGCCGCGCGTGCGGCGGCGACCACGGCGAGTTGGAGCGCGGCGCCGGCACGGGCGCCCAGGGGTCGGCGCCTGCGCCCAGCAGAGGCGCGGGCGCCGGCGCTAGCAGGGGCGCTGGCGCCAGGGGGGCGGCGGGGGCGCTGAGGGCGGGGGCGCCGAAGGCGGGGGAGGGGGCGCCGAAGTTGAGCCCCGTGAGGCCCATTTGTTGCTGTTTCAACTCGTTCATAGTGAGCCGCGCCTGGATAGTACAAAAGAGTTATTAGACAACTTTTCTACTTTGTAAACCAATAGAAATTAGAGTAAAATATGAGTGAGTAGGTATACTTAAAAAAATTCACTACAGTGAATATTTTCTAAATATTTTGGTAATTTATTCAGCGAGTAGTATTCATCGAGTTCTATGCTCCATTTCTTTAGTATTGGTCTGATCATTACTAATTTCAAAGCCCTCTCAATCATGTGTAACTATGAAAATGATTTTTAAAAAAGTGAGCATCAGACTCACAGGTTGTGGTTGCGCGAACATGGGCTGTGGTCGTGGCGGCGGCTCGGCAGCGAAGGGGTTGGGCTGCGGCGGGTCGGCGGGCGGCGCGTGCAGGAGGCGGTCGAGGTTCACGAGCGCGGAGTTCTCGCCCAGGAACGCCGACGGCGACTTCTTGATCGCGCCCAGGTTGTTCGACACCGGAGACGCTGCCATAGGCGTTAGGTTATCACCTGTGTAGAAGAATAGAATAGGTCTTTATTTGCTTAGAATGTAAGTACATATAATAGGATGGTAAATTACATAATGGGATCCGAGTACATTCTGCCTTATTAGCATGCAAATATAAATAGAATTAGTAATGGATAATACAAAGACTAAAAAGATGTATCATCCAAGAAATCGTTCACAGTATAGTAACATTTATCTATTAGCAGTATACATCAGTTTATATTGAGGAAAAACCTACATTTATATTGTGAAGATGTTTGTGCAGAAAATTTATATTTTTACCTACCGATACAATTTCTGAAGTAAGAAAAAATCACAAACTAGTATATGTATTCTACAGGTAATAGCTACTCCACAATTGTTTATTTTGTGTTAGAAGTAAACAATCAAAAATATTTTTTGCGCGAAAGAGTAACAAACATACTTACATCCCCACAAAGTTTGTCATGTAATATAATATGAGTACATACTAAGCGCGGTGAGGTCGAAGGGGTCGGGCTCGGGCGCGGCGCGCGGCCGCTGCGACAGCGCGTCGAACTGCTCCAGCTCCGACGACGACGGCGACGACAGCACCGACGTCGGCGACTTGCCCTGCAACTGGGGTCACAAAAAAATTCAAAAAAGGTTTTCTTGATATTATTTTAAGCAAAATGGGTTCCAAAAATACTAAAAAGCAATTTAAAAAATCTTCAAGGTGCATAGGTCTAGAAGTCGGTGTCTAGAGAATCTAACTACCTATGCTTATGTTTCTAGAAGCCGGTTTTAGTAATATTTTTTTGTTGTTCAGTGACTATTTCAAAATTACAGAGAAGCCCTCGATTCCTCAGGGTTTCCATCATCGAATCCTGAAGTGACAATTGAGCCACTTAGGGAGCATACCCTTTCATATAAAAAAGTTATACTAAAATTAAGTTTTAAAGAGTTTATAGTTTGCATATATAGAGTGTTACGTACGGGTGCAGCGGGGGCCCAGGGGTCTGGCGGCGCGGCGGGGGCCCAGGGGTCCCGCGCCGGGCTGCCCACGCCCGACCACGCTTCCGACGACGTCTCCTGCGGACATACTACTTATTACACACATACATCAACAAGCATTTTAGCTTTCATATTGACATAGCGTACAAAAAGTTCACAATTAACAAATGTTTTAATGTACCACACAGCATTATATTCAGCTCTAGCGAAATACTGGTTCCACACGATCATCTTACCATCGAGTCGGCAAATATACCGAATTCCAACTGCATGGATAGAATGAAGCGTATATTAAAATATTATAACACAACCAAGTTATAATTTTACGGAATATAGAAGCATTTCAGAAATAAACGTACTATTTTCATCTTTTTATGTTTTATGATTAAAAAAACTTTAAGTTAGAGTTGACGCTAGAGCTAAAGGCGGAACCTCACGCGAGCACTGCGCAAAAACCATTTGTAGATACCGTCGCGGTCATTAATGCAGTAGCTACTTTCAAACCTTCGCAATTTTGTAGTGTAATATATTGCCTCAAGACAACGGATCCACCGGTTACACTAACACCTATTAGACGGCTAAAATAGGAACAATGGCAAGTTGACAACATTAATGACCCCTGACCGTAAGTATCGGCGGGACCGCTCATTAGCCGCCATTAAGTTTGGTGAGAAGCGTAATAGGTATAAATTGTGCAATACATACGGGTCGCGCTTGCGGCCAGGGCTCGGGCGCGGGCGGGCTGGCGAGGCTGACGTCCAGCAGGTCCAGCAGGTGCGACTGCTGACCTGACGCCTGGCTCTTGCTCTGCGCGGGAGGCAGGTCATCCGTCCTGAGGGGCACAAGAGAATGGTTAACTGTGTCAGAACAATAATTAAGAAATATAATGGGGTCCTGTGAAGGTAAGAACCCCGGTCCTTTAAAGGGAAGAACCCCGAAGATAATTTGGTCTAATACAATTCTATACTCTGTTCACGATAACATTAGAAAAAAGAGGCTCGCAGAAGCAGGAGTACGAAACCTTTTGTTTCAAGTTAAGTTCAAACAATCCAAATGCAGTAGAATCCGTATTTCCACAAAATGCACCGACAACACAAAATAAACAATTATAATTATAACCAAAGAAGCATAGCAATATCTAACAACAAAATCGCGAGAATTCAGCAAAAACAATAAGAAAAGGTGTAGCGTTTACAAGTAACTGCACAATATTTACGCTATTTGACGGATGGTTGACATTTTAAACCAATTAAATAAAATAAAACGTGCTGCCATAACTTATGAAGGGAAAATGTAACATTTTAGGCTTGGTACAACTATAGTGACGTGAAAACATTCCGGTACTGTTTACCCCTGCTTCTTTTAGATTTTTTTAACGTCGACATCACAACAGAATGTAAAAATAAACGATATTAAATGAAAATCTTGTAATTTTAGAAAGTAGGTAGGCTAAATATGTACAATTAAGTGTGACAGCTGTTATTTAAATTAAT
>NWSH02000019.1:12588184-12599199 GCA_002382865.2 Heliothis virescens
CTATACTCTGTTCACGATAACGTTAGAAAAAAGAGGCTCGCAGAAGCAGGAGTACGAAACCTTTTGTTTCAAGTTAAGTTCAAACAATCCAAATGCAGTAGAATCCGTATTTCCACAAAATGCACCGACAACACAAAATAAACAATTATAATTATAACCAAAGAAGCATAGCAATATCTAACAACAAAATCGCGAGAATTCAGCAAAAACAATAAGAAAAGGTGTAGCGTTTACAAGTAACTGCACAATATTTACGCTATTTGACGGATGGTTGACATTTTAAACCAATTAAATAAAATAAAACGTGCTGCCATAACTTATGAAGGGAAAATGTAACATTTTAGGCTTGGTACAACTATAGTGACGTGAAAACATTCCGGTACTGTTTACCCCTGCTTCTTTTAGATTTTTTTAACGTCGACATCACAACAGAATGTAAAAATAAACGATATTAAATGAAAATCTTGTAATTTTAGAAAGTAGGTAGGCTAAATATGTACAATTAAGTGTGACAGTTGTTATTTAAATTAATCATATTTATTCCACATCAATTTTGACTGTAATCATTTTTGTTGTAGTTTTATTTTAAAGTGGACGCCTTAAAGAACCTTATTTAACTTCTTTCTATTCCTATCGCGAACAGGGTATAAGCAAATATATTTTTGCTACAAAAGTTGGTTAAGTATCAGAAAAAAACGTCCGAGTTATTGGTATATCACATTATTATGACGTCCCGACGCTTAATAATGTGATATACGCGACGCTCGGCGTCCCGACGCTTAACATCGCGACGCTCGGCGCCTCGACCTTTAACAACGGGACGCTTACGTCCTGACACTTGGAATCCCGACGCTTACAGGTATCTAGACAGGAGCTACACCTGCTTTGGTCTGCGGTATTACGCGCGTCTCGAGAAAACTACGAAATACGATAACCAATCTATTTCACTACTCTTTAACTGCCTACTGCTCATAAATCCTGATGATAATTTGGTCATTTGGACATCTACGTTAAACTCCTACCGATCTACATTATGTCTTCATGCCCTACTTACGAATACTGTACAACAAGTGAGTCGGGACTGACTGTGGCGGCGGCGAGGCAGTCGCAGCAGCGGTGCAGCCAGCCGCCGCCGCACGTCGGGGCCAGCCGCTTGTACGTGTGCAGGTGCACTGCTTCCTCGCGGAGGTAGGACTCCAGTCTGGACGGGAGGGGGGGAGTTAGGAAGGAGGAGCTTAGGTTGTAAGAGGGGTGGGATGGAATGTAGGAATGATCTTTGTGGAACTACCAAACGGGAAGTATTTCGTGTCTTAGGAAACCAGTGGCCGGCTTTTAATGTGCAGTAACCCGCACTCGTTGGCTATGAACCAACCAGTCGATGCTGGCCGCTGCCAGCGACTGATATTCCGTTCTTGGAGTACGCGAGTGAATTAATATCAAAGTACCGCGCGACATGTTAGTGTCAGCAGGCACTAGGCACTAGCTACTCACTGGAAGTCCTGCTGCGACTGGCTGATGGCTAGCTGCAGGCGCACGTCGTCGGAGCGGCGGCGCCTCTCCTCGCGCGACATGTTAGTGTCAGCAGGCACTAGGCACTAGCTACTCACTGGAAGTCCTGCTGCGACTGGCTGATGGCTAGCTGCAGGCGCACGTCGTCGGAGCGGCGGCGCCTCTCCTCGCGCGACATGTTAGTGTCAGCAGGCACTAGGCACTAGCTACTCACTGGAAGTCCTGCTGCGACTGGCTGATGGCTAGCTGCAGGCGCACGTCGTCGGAGCGGCGGCGCCTCTCCTCGCGCGACATGTTAGTGTCAGCAGGCACTAGGCACTAGCTACTCACTGGAAGTCCTGCTGCGACTGGCTGATGGCTAGCTGCAGGCGCACGTCGTCGGAGCGGCGGCGCCTCTCCTCGCGCGACATGTTAGTGTCAGCAGGCACTAGGCACTAGCTACTCACTGGAAGTCCTGCTGCGACTGGCTGATGGCTAGCTGCAGGCGCACGTCGTCGGAGCGGCGGCGCCTCTCCTCGCGCGACATGTTAGTGTCAGCAGGCACTAGGCACTAGCTACTCACTGGAAGTCCTGCTGCGACTGGCTGATGGCTAGCTGCAGGCGCACGTCGTCGGAGCGGCGGCGCCTCTCCTCGCGCGACATGTTAGTGTCAGCAGGCACTAGGCACTAGCTACTCACTGGAAGTCCTGCTGCGACTGGCTGATGGCTAGCTGCAGGCGCACGTCGTCGGAGCGGCGGCGCCTCTCCTCGCGCGACATGTTAGTGTCAGCAGGCACTAGGCACTAGCTACTCACTGGAAGTCCTGCTGCGACTGGCTGATGGCTAGCTGCAGGCGCACGTCGTCGGAGCGGCGGCGCCTCTCCTCGCGCGACATGTTAGTGTCAGCAGGCACTAGGCACTAGCTACTCACTGGAAGTCCTGCTGCGACTGGCTGATGGCTAGCTGCAGGCGCACGTCGTCGGAGCGGCGGCGCCTCTCCTCGCGCGACATGTTAGTGTCAGCAGGCACTAGGCACTAGCTACTCACTGGAAGTCCTGCTGCGACTGGCTGATGGCTAGCTGCAGGCGCACGTCGTCGGAGCGGCGGCGCCTCTCCTCGCGCGACATGTTAGTGTCAGCAGGCACTAGGCACTAGCTACTCACTGGAAGTCCTGCTGCGACTGGCTGATGGCTAGCTGCAGGCGCACGTCGTCGGAGCGGCGGCGCCTCTCCTCGCGCGACATGTTAGTGTCAGCAGGCACTAGGCACTAGCTACTCACTGGAAGTCCTGCTGCGACTGGCTGATGGCTAGCTGCAGGCGCACGTCGTCGGAGCGGCGGCGCCTCTCCTCGCGCGACATGTTAGTGTCAGCAGGCACTAGGCACTAGCTACTCACTGGAAGTCCTGCTGCGACTGGCTGATGGCTAGCTGCAGGCGCACGTCGTCGGAGCGGCGGCGCCTCTCCTCGCGCGACATGTTAGTGTCAGCAGGCACTAGGCACTAGCTACTCACTGGAAGTCCTGCTGCGACTGGCTGATGGCTAGCTGCAGGCGCACGTCGTCGGAGCGGCGGCGCCTCTCCTCGCGCGACATGTTAGTGTCAGCAGGCACTAGGCACTAGCTACTCACTGGAAGTCCTGCTGCGACTGGCTGATGGCTAGCTGCAGGCGCACGTCGTCGGAGCGGCGGCGCCTCTCCTCGCGCGACATGTTAGTGTCAGCAGGCACTAGGCACTAGCTACTCACTGGAAGTCCTGCTGCGACTGGCTGATGGCTAGCTGCAGGCGCACGTCGTCGGAGCGGCGGCGCCTCTCCTCGCGCGACATGTTAGTGTCAGCAGGCACTAGGCACTAGCTACTCACTGGAAGTCCTGCTGCGACTGGCTGATGGCTAGCTGCAGGCGCACGTCGTCGGAGCGGCGGCGCCTCTCCTCGCGCGACATGTTAGTGTCAGCAGGCACTAGGCACTAGCTACTCACTGGAAGTCCTGCTGCGACTGGCTGATGGCTAGCTGCAGGCGCACGTCGTCGGAGCGGCGGCGCCTCTCCTCGCGCGACATGTTAGTGTCAGCAGGCACTAGGCACTAGCTACTCACTGGAAGTCCTGCTGCGACTGGCTGATGGCTAGCTGCAGGCGCACGTCGTCGGAGCGGCGGCGCCTCTCCTCGCGCGACATGTTAGTGTCAGCAGGCACTAGGCACTAGCTACTCACTGGAAGTCCTGCTGCGACTGGCTGATGGCTAGCTGCAGGCGCACGTCGTCGGAGCGGCGGCGCCTCTCCTCGCGCGACATGTTAGTGTCAGCAGGCACTAGGCACTAGCTACTCACTGGAAGTCCTGCTGCGACTGGCTGATGGCTAGCTGCAGGCGCACGTCGTCGGAGCGGCGGCGCCTCTCCTCGCGCGACATGTTAGTGTCAGCAGGCACTAGGCACTAGCTACTCACTGGAAGTCCTGCTGCGACTGGCTGATGGCTAGCTGCAGGCGCACGTCGTCGGAGCGGCGGCGCCTCTCCTCGCGCGACATGTTAGTGTCAGCAGGCACTAGGCACTAGCTACTCACTGGAAGTCCTGCTGCGACTGGCTGATGGCTAGCTGCAGGCGCACGTCGTCGGAGCGGCGGCGCCTCTCCTCGCGCGACATGTTAGTGTCAGCAGGCACTAGGCACTAGCTACTCACTGGAAGTCCTGCTGCGACTGGCTGATGGCTAGCTGCAGGCGCACGTCGTCGGAGCGGCGGCGCCTCTCCTCGCGCGACATGTTAGTGTCAGCAGGCACTAGGCACTAGCTACTCACTGGAAGTCCTGCTGCGACTGGCTGATGGCTAGCTGCAGGCGCACGTCGTCGGAGCGGCGGCGCCTCTCCTCGCGCGACATGTTAGTGTCAGCAGGCACTAGGCACTAGCTACTCACTGGAAGTCCTGCTGCGACTGGCTGATGGCTAGCTGCAGGCGCACGTCGTCGGAGCGGCGGCGCCTCTCCTCGCGCGACATGTTAGTGTCAGCAGGCACTAGGCACTAGCTACTCACTGGAAGTCCTGCTGCGACTGGCTGATGGCTAGCTGCAGGCGCACGTCGTCGGAGCGGCGGCGCCTCTCCTCGCGCGACATGTTAGTGTCAGCAGGCACTAGGCACTAGCTACTCACTGGAAGTCCTGCTGCGACTGGCTGATGGCTAGCTGCAGGCGCACGTCGTCGGAGCGGCGGCGCCTCTCCTCGCGCGACATGTTAGTGTCAGCAGGCACTAGGCACTAGCTACTCACTGGAAGTCCTGCTGCGACTGGCTGATGGCTAGCTGCAGGCGCACGTCGTCGGAGCGGCGGCGCCTCTCCTCGCGCGACATGTTAGTGTCAGCAGGCACTAGGCACTAGCTACTCACTGGAAGTCCTGCTGCGACTGGCTGATGGCTAGCTGCAGGCGCACGTCGTCGGAGCGGCGGCGCCTCTCCTCGCGCGACATGTTAGTGTCAGCAGGCACTAGGCACTAGCTACTCACTGGAAGTCCTGCTGCGACTGGCTGATGGCTAGCTGCAGGCGCACGTCGTCGGAGCGGCGGCGCCTCTCCTCGCGCGACATGTTAGTGTCAGCAGGCACTAGGCACTAGCTACTCACTGGAAGTCCTGCTGCGACTGGCTGATGGCTAGCTGCAGGCGCACGTCGTCGGAGCGGCGGCGCCTCTCCTCGCGCGACATGTTAGTGTCAGCAGGCACTAGGCACTAGCTACTCACTGGAAGTCCTGCTGCGACTGGCTGATGGCTAGCTGCAGGCGCACGTCGTCGGAGCGGCGGCGCCTCTCCTCGCGCGACATGTTAGTGTCAGCAGGCACTAGGCACTAGCTACTCACTGGAAGTCCTGCTGCGACTGGCTGATGGCTAGCTGCAGGCGCACGTCGTCGGAGCGGCGGCGCCTCTCCTCGCGCGACATGTTAGTGTCAGCAGGCACTAGGCACTAGCTACTCACTGGAAGTCCTGCTGCGACTGGCTGATGGCTAGCTGCAGGCGCACGTCGTCGGAGCGGCGGCGCCTCTCCTCGCGCGACATGTTAGTGTCAGCAGGCACTAGGCACTAGCTACTCACTGGAAGTCCTGCTGCGACTGGCTGATGGCTAGCTGCAGGCGCACGTCGTCGGAGCGGCGGCGCCTCTCCTCGCGCGACATGTTAGTGTCAGCAGGCACTAGGCACTAGCTACTCACTGGAAGTCCTGCTGCGACTGGCTGATGGCTAGCTGCAGGCGCACGTCGTCGGAGCGGCGGCGCCTCTCCTCGCGCGACATGTTAGTGTCAGCAGGCACTAGGCACTAGCTACTCACTGGAAGTCCTGCTGCGACTGGCTGATGGCTAGCTGCAGGCGCACGTCGTCGGAGCGGCGGCGCCTCTCCTCGCGCGACATGTTAGTGTCAGCAGGCACTAGGCACTAGCTACTCACTGGAAGTCCTGCTGCGACTGGCTGATGGCTAGCTGCAGGCGCACGTCGTCGGAGCGGCGGCGCCTCTCCTCGCGCGACATGTTAGTGTCAGCAGGCACTAGGCACTAGCTACTCACTGGAAGTCCTGCTGCGACTGGCTGATGGCTAGCTGCAGGCGCACGTCGTCGGAGCGGCGGCGCCTCTCCTCGCGCGACATGTTAGTGTCAGCAGGCACTAGGCACTAGCTACTCACTGGAAGTCCTGCTGCGACTGGCTGATGGCTAGCTGCAGGCGCACGTCGTCGGAGCGGCGGCGCCTCTCCTCGCGCGACATGTTAGTGTCAGCAGGCACTAGGCACTAGCTACTCACTGGAAGTCCTGCTGCGACTGGCTGATGGCTAGCTGCAGGCGCACGTCGTCGGAGCGGCGGCGCCTCTCCTCGCGCGACATGTTAGTGTCAGCAGGCACTAGGCACTAGCTACTCACTGGAAGTCCTGCTGCGACTGGCTGATGGCTAGCTGCAGGCGCACGTCGTCGGAGCGGCGGCGCCTCTCCTCGCGCGACATGTTAGTGTCAGCAGGCACTAGGCACTAGCTACTCACTGGAAGTCCTGCTGCGACTGGCTGATGGCTAGCTGCAGGCGCACGTCGTCGGAGCGGCGGCGCCTCTCCTCGCGCGACATGTTAGTGTCAGCAGGCACTAGGCACTAGCTACTCACTGGAAGTCCTGCTGCGACTGGCTGATGGCTAGCTGCAGGCGCACGTCGTCGGAGCGGCGGCGCCTCTCCTCGCGCTCGGCCTCCTCGCGCGACATGGCGAGCGCGAGCTGCAGCTGCAGTTCCTCCTCGCCCGCCGTCAGCGGCCGCGCCAGCTCCGCGTCCCGACCTGACCACTCCGCTGAATCTCCGCTTAGCTGGAAATGGAACGATCACCCTTAATAGTCTTCACCGAACCGCATATCAAACACGTGGAAATTAATTGGAATTTTAACAAGGTTACAAGTTGTAGTTAGTAAGTGCTCACCGCAGGGTAGGTGGGGCTGGATTGTGTGTCTAACGCGCCGTCGCTGCCGAACTGCAAGGGGACACAACAGCGGGTTACGAACAGAAGGTATAGAAAATTAAAACAGGCAAGTGCCGCAGGACGAGGCTAGTGCAACGATTACACAAAGTGATTTCATGAAATGACGTGGTGTGCGCGATGTGGGCGGCAGATCAGACTCGTGAAATATTAAAAATGCTCTTAGAAAGAACATTATACACAGAGCATGTTAGAGATTGTAATTGAGCAATGCCGGTTTGGTCACTCCTTAGGAACAGTGGAAAAGGGTCTTGCTGCTATCTAATCCACATTACACAATAGATGACTTATTATGAAGTTTGTTAAAACACAGAAATGAGAATGGAAATGTCATGAAGGAAAGAACAGAATACAGATGGGAAGAAGAACAACACGGAAGCCCAAAGCCGTAGATAGTGTAAGTTAGTATTACGTTGGTGACGAGGGCGCCACTAACCGCGGGGTAGGAGGGGCTGCTGGGCGTGTCTAGGGCTCCGTCGCTGCCGAACGCGCTGGCACTCTGCGCGAACCTCTGCTTCGCCTTCAAGGCACGAGCTCGTTCGTTCTTTAGCCTCTCGTCGTCTTTTAGAAGATTTACTAAAGCTTTCGCTTTTTCGCGGACGTTTAGACCTGGAAAGAAATTTGCAGTTTATAGGACTGTTGCGTCCTGGAGATCACAGAAACAATTCCGAATAGTAGGCGTTTTTATATATCTTCATAACTTGATTTCAAAGAGTTTGCGGTTCCTTTTTGAACCCCAGGAGACGCTAGTGGTTTCAAATTGAAACACAATAAAAAATGTTGCTGGGTATGATTATCGGACCCCTTTTACTCACTTGCCGATTATTTTACACGAATCGCAGTTCGCCTCACTGACAAAATAAGCGACTGTATTTAACACAAAACATCCCACTGCGGTTTAGTTGCATCTGTTACAGGGTTTGACAACATATGGGATTATGCCAGATAACAAATTGCATTCGTTTAGCATAAACTATAGGTCTCGTGTAAAAAGCTTATTGGTCCAATAATATTATTGTCAAATATGTTACTTTGGAACAATAATGTTATCAATTAGCTTAATACAGGAATCTAGGAATTACGCGTTCAAGACCTACGTTTAGCTTACACTCCAAACTTTTTATGGTACAAATTGCACATTAAAAAATCCTTCATTATTACTGCTAGAGTGCGAGGAATAAGTAACACAAGAGATTAATTAAAATTCAACTAAAACGCGAGGTTGGCAATCCCTGTCCATATCGGTCGCAGAGATAACGCAACGCCTACCATCCTACATACGATTAGCGTTTCGTTCGTGATTACCAATTAGGCTGACTGTACTGGATAGCTTTCGACGCGTTTCGTAAGGTGGACTTATGTGATTAGCAATGGCTAAATGCTACAAGGCTGACTAAGGTACTAGTGTACGATACTGTTTTTTACCCGATTGAAGAATAGAAGGGTTATGTTTTTGGCAGTACTTGTAAGGCATCATCATTATTCATCATCTGCCAAGCCTTTCCCCAACTGTGTTGGGGTCAGTAACCAGTGTTTAACAGACGACAGCAGGTCAACGTATACGAATCTGTCAAATTTTAGCAATCGAACATTAACGTGGAACGTTATATGGCGATAAGGTTGAAAATCTATCGCAGAAATTTGACAGATTGTGGTAACTTGATGTGTTGACGTCTGTACTTGTAAGGCAAACGTGTAAAATTTTTGATTTCTAAATTTCCAGTTGGAAGTGAGTTGGGGATGTACATATTGGTTTTATATTTCGTCACTTTTATGTAAAGGTTATTTTTACGCAAATGTAACAATAATAAATATTTAACGACTTTTATAATCAAGATCTTACATCAATAGAACAATGCCACACAATGCTACACTTATTCACGGGTATTTTAATTCTAATGGAAAGCTTATGTAACGTGTTACCATCGGCTAAGTTGCCTACCGACTAACGGCTGTTCCCAATATCCTATCCATGTGATGATTTGCTTACTAGAGCTTGAATTTTCACATTAGCCCCATACAAGTAATGTCAAATTCCTATCTCTAGTAACCAGATTTACTTTATGGTTAAAACTCACCCTGATCCTTCCCCTCCTCCATATACTGAAAGTCTTTCAGCGTATGTATTGCAAAAATATTCTCTTTGCACTGCATCGCCACCTTCTCACTGCCGGTCTTAATTAAATACTCCATGAGGACGAGCGCCTTGTAGACATGCCGCCAGTTCTTGCCGTGGTCGTTGAGGCGCTTCCAGATCATCTGCATGATCTCTGTGAAGGCCATCACGTTGTAGGTGAGGTCGGCGATCTCCGCCATCAGCGTGCTGGAAGGGCCCCATGGATCGTTCGATGTCGCCTCGCGCACTTTTACCTGGAGAGAACATTTCGCGTTTATGTTTGGAAGATTTTGACGTTTACGGTCCAAATAGTTATCTGATAGATAATGCCATACAAATGTTTTGAATGTTGACTTCCTTTTCTCTACTTTTCTATGTCATTATCTGTCATATAGTTTGTTCTAATTCTTTGTAGCTTAGCTTGTTTCTTACAGACCAGGTAGAAAATGTTGCATGTGTGGCCAAAATAGAAGACCACATTGTAAACAGAATATCTTGAGATGAGTTGCGAGATGAATTCGTAGTCGTACTTGCGAAAGTTTATTACCATAAGGTAAGGCGGGAGATTCTTTTCAGAAAGAAATATATTTTGAGACATTTTGTTATTATTTTAATATTATACAATATGTAGGTACTCTACCTGGGCATCGGAATAGTTGTGCGCGAGGTTTTTAATATTTCTCCTTAAGCCTGCCACGTTTACTTGCATATCGTCCCGGCCGCGGGGCATCTGAAACACAAACATCATTCAATGGCACATTGGTATTCACTGTCCACCGGCACACCTTTCTAAACATCTATTGCAAGCACTAACACAAACATAAATAAATAAACATGACCTTCTTCTACGCTATAATGAATGAAGTCAAATTCAAATTTCGTCATTTCTAAATTGAATTCAAATAATAAACAACTTTATCAATTTATGGTAGGTATATTTTTTTGAGCTCGTAATTGTTTTAGATAGCACCAAGACTGTCCTAAATCTGTTGTGTACATTTTGATGAACTCATAAACAAAGGAGTTCGTTATCTCGAGATTGTGGCAATATTCTTACGACTTTTATCGTGATAAATATTTGTGACACTGATAACATTGTTCGCGAAAGAAATTTCGTAAACAATATATACTTAAATGTTTTTAAACTTTCGCGATTTGTACACATATTTTAGACAACAATCCGGGTCTTATGGCCGGTTTCTGAGTCTCGCTATCGAAAGGTTATCTATTCATTTTTAAGGGAAAATGAATAGATAAACCACCGATAAAGGTGCTCAGAAACTGGCCATTACTCGCGATCACGCGCGTCACGGGAAGACTCCCGTGACCACGGTCGGTGCAATTCGGCCGAAACGTCGGGAAAGAAGAGGTATCGTAAAACCTTTTAATAGTTTGATCGCGAGTAAGACCCGGATTGTTGTCTAAAATATTTACTTAACGATACATCAATCATTGTTAGTTTTATAATCTATCTATGAATAGCATTTTTAAAATGAAGTACCCATAATTAAACCAAGAATTTCGGGTTGTTTGCATTTTGCTCCATTCTTTTGTTTAGCAAACTTTTGAAACACGAACATCGATTCCCAAATGCATCCACGGCTTTTCTATTTATAAATAAATATTACAGTAAAAAGGTACTTTTAAGTTTCATTTTGCTCCACGAATAATTTAAATAGAAAATTATTTTAAATATTTTTATGTCTCAATGTTCCCCACGTAAATAGCAATGAAAAATTAAAATATTAAAGTTTCATTTTCTTCCATAACATCTTGCTGAGGTACAGTCGGTATAAAAATGTTATGCATCGTGACAACTGAATAAGGATAAGTGGTTTATTCTTTTAAACGCATATACGATGAAACATTAAGATCAGCATAAAGGTTTCGTATTAAATATCGATGGACATTCAACTATAAGTACTAGGGAATCATAACTGAAT
>NWSH02000019.1:12601822-12617281 GCA_002382865.2 Heliothis virescens
GTACCAGGATGGCAGAAGTCTACGGAGATGATTGCTTAAATGTTATCACTTAGTTATGCACAAACTGTTTTTCTTCAGCATATCGACAGAATGTGTAATTAGAAAAGACAGATTTTTGTATTATCTATTTTTAATAAAAAACTGTTAATTTTTAATGTTTATAATCTATTGATTATATTTTGATTACGATAATATAACAAGTTATTGAAAATCACTGCACTGTTTGATTTATTATTCCTAACGCACATGATTTAAAACTGATTTTCCTGCTGACTGTACTGACAAAATGCTGTCCAAATATAATATTTATTTTTAAAATGCTTTGACGAAAATGTGTGGAGCAATTTGAGAACTAACCCATTGTATTATTTGTTTTCGAAAATACAAAAATCTTTTTCAATTTTAAGGTCGTGGGGCAAATTGGGAAACGATTTAATTCTTATTTTAATTTAATATTTTTGTCGTGGGTGACTTTGGGAATACTTCGTGGATCAAAATGAGAATAACCCGAATTTCAAACTGCGTTCTGGCTGGCAAACAAAAACGAAGACAAAATGAACATTTGAAAATAGAACGTTGCCAACCAAGAAGTTAGAAATAGACCCGCGTTTTGATGCAAAAACGGTTTGCATCTAATGCAAAATTTTATTCAATGCCATGTTCCGTGAACAATGATATTATTTATTTATACCTACATAGGTGCATAGATATCAACTATGCAGGCTGCAATAGGTAGCAATTGATAAAGACATTGAATTCTAAGTGAAATAAATTGTTAGTTATTGAATCGCCTGGTTACGTGGTATTGGTCCTATTAACCGCAACTGAGTAACAAACTTCAAACACCTATATTTTTTTCCTTCTGTTGATTAGGAAGGTTGTCCCCTCGGTTGGGAATTGGATTATTCAATTCAGGAATTACCAACCGGAAAAAATAAATGCAACCAAATAGGTTGCGCAAACCCAAACTGCATGACGCTTATTTAGAAGGTAAGCATATTTTATCACCATATTAAAATTGCACTGTTTGATACCCTTATCGACTCTCTACACAATTGACTTCATTAAATGCAATAAATCATGGAGAAACATATTTTTGTGAGCTAATTAAAGGAAAAATGTACTAACTTCTACACTAATATTATAGAACTGAAGAGTTTGTCTGGAAGAGTTGGATTTGAAAAATTATTTCAGTGTTAGATAACACATTTATCGAGGAAAACCGCTGGTGGAAGCTAGTATCAAATAACCTATGCTATTCGACGACAAATTATAATTTATTAGTTTGTATGACGTATTTTTCTCCGAATTTTCATCACACATAAAAATATTTTAATTAAAAACAGCAAATAAATTACTATAGTGAGGTTATTTGCATTCTCTTCGACAGGTGACAATTATTTTTTGTTCTGGTACGGTACGGTCAGAAACATCTTTGGTGTATTCTTGCAAAACATCTGTCCTTATTCCGATATCAGGCTCGCTTTTAATAGTATTAACTTCATACAGCTGCTGTTCTTATTATAGCAATAATTAGCATAATATTGTTTAGGGCTATGTTAGAATAAATTATTGATAATCTTGAGGGATATTTCTCAGTCAGCATTTATGTCTAAATAGATGGTAGAGAGTATATCCCAGTAGTTATAATAAATTAGACATCAAATGGTGGCTTCATTTATCTTTGCACACAATTTGAAAGTGACTTGTTAAGATCAATATAATGATCAAAACTAATCTTATTCAGTTAGAACTACATCATACCACCTAATCACATATTTAACAGCAGATTTAAATGGTCAAAAATGTCACTTTCAATTAGCGAAAACCCATATTTGCGTACAGAACGGACACATGTACGTTTTCTATATACATAGGGACATCGACACGGCAGCCATGTCTAATTGACTACTAAGTATTTACTGGCGCCCGCTAATTGGATAGAAACCAGCGGGACACCAACTATTTCAGACAGACGTATATAACAGTCTTCTTTAATATTATTCAACTATAATAAACATATTAGGATTAAAAGTAACCTCCCTCTTGGTTTGAGATAATATATCTATCTCTGGATTCCCTACTAGAGATAGAATTTTTACATTAGCCTCATACAAATAATTTCATATTCCTATCTCTAGTAAGCAAATCAACAGATAGATAGAATATTGGGAACAGCCGTAAGTGGTTAACACTTATCTCCGAGCAATATTTTCTTGAATCGGGTTAGCCATTCAAGCGTAGAATTTGGAAGTCTAAAGAGGCACCCATTCTCACATTTATAATATTTGTGAGATCAAACAGCACTCCAATAAAACGAGCGAAACCCGGGGACATAGCTAGTGGTAAGATAGCCCAGTGATAGTACTAATGGATATTGCTAATAAACATTACCAGTCGTAATGAAACTATTCGTAAGCACTGAATCTGACAGAAGCTATCAGTTTCTGTCAGATATGTGATTGATGCTAGATAAGCAGCTGTCTTGATGGATTCTGCTGATCATTGATGTCTTCCTACCCTCGCGATGCACGTCAATAGTGAATCATTTGCTACTATAACATTTACAGCCAGTTTCACAGGTTCCAGATAACGTTGTAAATAACTATCTGTCAGATGGTGCCACAGAAATGTTTTTCATTTTGACTAGCTTCTGCCAGCGGTTTCACGCGCGTCCCATGGGAACTACTCGGCGCACCCGGATAAAAAGCCTATTGCCTTCCTCGATAAACGGGCTATCTAACACTGAAAGATTTTTTTCAAATCGGACCAGTGTTTCCTGAGATGCATAATATTATAGTATAGATTACCTTTATATGGCGATCTGTCAGATAGCCAGAACCTGTGAACCTGCCCGTTAATATACCACCCACTTGTCATATTCTATGTATATTTTTGCCCAAATCTCCCAAGTTAAACTCCGTTTAAATTGTCAAGAGTCATCATACGTTTTGTTCACACGCAACACTTCATTCCGCCTTTATCCCAAGAGCGTCATAATTTGGCAAGGACATAGGTCCTTGTTCCCAGTCATTGTTCCTGAGCCTCAAAGGACCAACACTGGTCTTTATTCGCTACAATGGCTGTTATTTTGGACTGGCTCGTAAACATGTGACGCTTTCGTACAATATATTTTTATCTGCGGCGCTTGACCCGACGCACAAAGACATTTTGGTTGATGTTTACTTTGAAGATTTGTTTGAATTTCATGATAACTCCATTAGGAGAATTTACGTCTATTGTAATAAATTTAACTGTCTAAATTAGCAGTATGATTTTACTTGGTGTAGTACGAAACAGGTTGATAAGTAAAAAAATCTGAACATTATAACAGGTATTATTTTAGTAAATACGTACTCACAATGTCAGTGACTTGACCATGTATGATAATGATTATGATAAGAGTCGCACTGACGATAACAAATATTTGATAGGTCGATAGCACTTGTGTCTCTAGAAGATTACTATGAGGTAGGTGCAAAGACCAGAACTAAAAAATACTTTAAAAAACCCCCTGTATCAAATATTTTTCTCCGATTTTTTTATTACTTGGAACTTTATCAGTAATCTGACGACACTAGCCGGTTTGCGACATTAATCAATAGAAGCTTATCTCGTGATAACACTGAATCAGCTTTTTTGCTACAAGTTATGTTATATTAGTCATCCACTTCTGATAATGGCGTTGTTTATAATTTTTGGTACAGGATATAACAAAATATTTTAAAACGATTAGCCATAACAGTAACTGTGGCAATTAAAATTGATGTTTTCAAATTGAACTGGGTTCGTCAAAGGTTATTGATTGAAGACAAGCTACAATCGTTTCGTTAAATTCCATTATTCCAACAAGACATCAAAGGAAGGAAGTCCTAGCCAAATTCTTTGAGCAGACCTTGACACGGGCCCGGAAAAGCAACGTGATGTACAAACAAGATTATGTCGAACGTGATTAATTTACATTGTATGTACGTATTTCCACCGTTTATGTAATTAACATAATTATAACAAATATAACAGTTTGCCTTTGAGAAACCAATTTTGCTTAATGAGCAAGTAAATTCCATCTCTCAGAAGTAACATATTATTGAAATAACACAGTTTGTACCAAAGGACCAAAATAAATGGACCACTAGCACTACGAAAAATGAGAAATGATCTATTACAAAACTCCATAGCAACCATGGAATGTAAAAAACCGGCCAAGTGCGAGTTGGACTCGCGCGCGAAGGGTTCCGTACCAAGCTGTAGTTCCACGCTTGAGTAACAGATGGCGTTGTATTCAAATTGCACTGTCTTTATAATTTATTGTATGGGGACCCCCCTTAATATATAACTTTTTTTAATTTTCAGTATTTGTTGTTATAGCGGCAACGAAAATACATCATTTGTGAAAATTTCAGCTTTCTAGCTATCACGGTTAATGAGATACAGCGTGGAGACAGACAGACAGACAGACAGACAGACAGACAGACAGACAGACAACGAAGTCTTAGTAATAGGGTTCCGTTTTTACCCTTTGGGTACGGAACCCTAATAAAACGATGTTTAAGTCAGAATGAGGCGTATCCGGTCAATCATTGTCCTGACATGGTACCCGGGTAAATAATGAAATAGTCCAATATTCGTGAATTCAAAACAAGCGTGGCAAAATAATTGAATGTTAGTTTTGAAAACATGGCGTCACCTCTTCGTCGATTTGATTATCAAACGAAGAAGCAACGTATAGAAAACATCACCCACAGATTTGGGAAAGGTCATCAAAATATCTGATGTCAGATGTCACGTCAAGTTTTATGATTGGTGGACTGAATTAACAAACAATAAATCATAAAACTTTACATGAAAATGACGACGGGGAAATTGATGGCGCTTTCAAAAACCAAGGTTAAAAAACTCAGCAAGCAAAAAAAAACGCTAATAAATTGTCATTGATCTAAAACTTACTTTGGTGTGCAATAGTGTTGTATTTTGTTTTAATTTTAGACAAAAACAGCCAAGTTTGCGTGGTTAGTCGCCTCGTCTGCAGACAATAAATACATAAAGATATACATACAAACATATTCTGTTAGTACATGCTTTATTGTTGATAAACAAATATCATTGCTGAAACTGTGTGCTTTCTAACTGCAATTTCATTTTTTCTAAACGATTGTAAACATTTTGTTTTGCTACAGATTTCATAAATACAACACAATTAATAATTTTTAACAAAGAAAACTGTCAAATTGCAGTTGTTGATCTACATCAGAATACTTCAGTGTAACTTATAAATTACAGACGATAAAATCAAACTACTGAATATCTACACATAAATCTAAATAATTTACATGCTCAGAGACATAAAATAATGTACGGAACTAATTTCTGCACTTGATTGTCAATGTATTTTCATTGCATATTAATCAGCTGAATATAAATTGCTAACTTCACAGAAGGTCTCGTTATAGGCAATAAATGGAAGGATCATACAAAAGCAAGTAAGTACCCACCGTAGTAGTTAAATGTCACTTTATTAAAGCACTACAGCAAACAACATCAGATCTCTCACTATAGTAAAAAACACTATATTGCACATTCAAACTAATTGCACAAATATTTTTAGTAACAAGCGATTCATATACTCAAACTACACACACAAGCTGTCACTTACGTCTAGTTTAATTTTCAGATTACTAAACAACATATCTACGCTACTTTGTGTCTGATAGCACTATCACTTCAAATATGACTAATTAGGGGGCGCACTATAGCTATAGGTACTTCAGTAATAACGACAGACTAGGGTATAAGAGAGGACGCGCAGTAGGCGTCACGCGGCGAACACGGCTCGGTATTGTCTAGGCAAGCACCGCTGCGCCCGTTAGAGCCGCCGCACATGACTCAACATGTGAATATCACAAGGAAAATCGCATTCACGTACACACATCTTGTATTTGTGTCTGGATTTCGGAGACGATACGTCCTTGCCAATGACATTCGGAATTGTTTGATTAATGACTAAAACATCTAAATTCCAAGAATTCAGTATCAATTGAAACTTTCGGCGAAAAGTTGTAACCGAGGCGAATTTACGTCACTTGTTAATTGTTTTAATTCCAAAGGTACAAAAACAACAAAAAATACTCTCGTTTACACAGAAACAGGCAACGTTAACTAATTCTAAGTCAAATAGCAAACTTGTCACGAATTATTTGTCATCACAATGCGCCAAAGTAGTGAGATTACGATAAGATAGCAATGTCAACAGCAGTCGTAACGTGCGTGTTGGTTCGTGTGCCGGGGCACTAACAAAGAGGGTATGTTGAGTAACAAGGTGGGAGGAAGCACTACGCGCCGGCTAAAACTCGGCTAGCTCTATGAAATGTTATGTGTATCGAGAAGACTGTGAAAAATAGTTTTATGCTGATTCATGATAGCGAGCATATTTGTATCGGATACGATTCAAAATGTTATAATTTGTTATTGTTGTGCAATTTTGGAGAAAATAAATATCACCGATCACCTCATGAGGGACTGGTTGGTATGTCAATACTGTGCTTTGATTATGCTACTGTCATTGGTGTCTCTAGTAAGATGAGAAGTTTAAAGGATGAAAATAAAGGCTTTGCCAACGAGACTCAGGCCGGGACTCCACCAAAGCGGAGACGAGACGAGCGGAGAGGAGATGTTTTT
This sequence comes from Heliothis virescens, assembly GCA_002382865.2. NCBI lineage: Eukaryota > Metazoa > Arthropoda > Insecta > Lepidoptera > Noctuidae > Heliothis > Heliothis virescens. The sequence goes on from NWSH02000019.1 coordinate 12,608,498, forward strand.
TAAACAACCAATAGAATTGAGTTATTGACACGTCTCCTCTCCGCTCAGCTTCAGTGGAGATCGCTGTGCGGAGATGTGTAATATTTGTATGTCGCGATGGAAGCGGAGATGTGAGCTGTGCGCGGACGACGCGCAGTGGAGACGAGAGATGTGAGCGGCGTGCAGTGAGCGATGTCACCCTCCCCCCTCTCGCCCGCTAGCAACCCGCAGAACCCCGCGCGCGCGCCGGCCGGCACTCAACGCCCCGCACGCGAGCTGAAAAACATCTCTTCTCGCACAGCACACAGCACACCGCACACATCTCCGCTTTGGTGGAGTCCCGCGAGCTGAAAAACATCTCTTCTCGCACAGCACACAGCACACCGCACACATCTCTGCTTTGGTGGAGTCCCGGCCTTACTCCAGCCTTTAAAACCTCGGTGCGGTTCGAAGGACCAAATATTAATTTGAAATGCTAGATAATTTTATTTGTCTGCATAGTTTTACGTAAGCACGTAACTATTTTCGATACACTGTTTGAATATAAAGACAATGACTGTTTACAGCTCTCTTTCAGACATTGACGTCATACGTTATCAGATAGCGGCGTGAAGGACCATTTTGTTGTTGCAAGAATGTTCTAGATGCAGGTGCCAATAGTACAAGAAATTAAATTATATGGCTTAGTCTGAAAATCAGTTCAAACACACCCTTGACTTGAGTGGAATGGCACCGTTTAATGTCAATAAACTGCCGTATCGTTTGCCCAACAATTAGTACACAACCAAGTTTAACATATTTCGTGCAAGGAATCTCCTGAATGTAAATTAATTGTTAGCCATTATCTCTCCAAAATTATAGTTACTGTTTTACACTATAGTTTGAATACAAACGATGGAATATTTCACAATTGGCAATACAATACAAAGCCATATGACTGCTAAACATTGAACAATAAGTCCAGTTTGGAGGACGAAAAAACGAATTACTTATTGAAGTTCTTATTATGGTTGACCGAAGTTAAAGTCAACGTGACGAGGCAATTTGCAGGCAAATATTACTTGACTTTTAAAATTCAAGAATACTAGTCTTTTTTAGCAAAATACAACAGGTCTATTTAATGAGGCTAAATATCATGAAAATCGAACCAAAATATGAATAAAATTCGCTCTGCACGATGCTAACTGTATTTTGGACCACACCAATTGTACTCCTACCAAGTTCATCGATAACTCTTATATCGATAGTAACAAGGTAGAGTTTTGCATGTTTTTGGTAGCATCAGCTGTATAGATCGTAATGATAGTGTACGGTTGGCCGTGGAGCGAGTCGTTCATTGAACTTATGATTTAGCTACGGCTTAGATTTGCATGTGTGATTTACAACGGCTTGCTCTGTTACAATGTGTTTCGGGAAGTTAGGATTTGACGACGATTTTTTATGGCATGATTTAATTTTAAATGAACAGTTTCTGCTACCGGATTTCCTTCATCACCTAGTTTAATAAGCCCAAAAACTGAGTGCTCTTCTCCTTTACCATATCCTATCAGATAATTGTCGAAGGAAGTACTCAAGTACTAGACAGACTAAAATACCAGTTTCTATGAACTCAGAGGAAGCTAACGTGTCACGTGCTGACGCACTGACGGACTAACAAATGTATTATTGATGGTACATTACGATCGATTAATATACGACCAGCCGAGCCAAGAACGTGGCTTTAATTTGTCACGAATTGGATTAAAGGAAGCCGTTATATCCTACAAACGGGTCAAACTAATAACTGTTGAAGACTTATAACAGCAGGAATTTAATAAATATTTATCAGCAAAGAAATCAGCTGTTGCCAAGAAAACAAACCGCATGAAATACTCCATTAGACCATTTACAGTTAGGCATTAAGAATTCAATACATTTGCATAAAATTGACTGAGTTTTAGACAAACTAAACTCTAAAGTATTAGCCAAAAATGTGACCGGAATGACAAGTTGACAGCCGTCAAAGTGACGTAATGGTGACGATACAATACAGACAAAATAGATCGGCAGAAGTATTAAAAAGCTACGCGTATGAAAGGACCAATACATTGAAAGACATATAGTAGAAAGGACCAGATTCTGCATCTTGAACATACCCTTAAGAATTTGTTCAGAACAAATACGACTTCTCACTCAGGAATGATTATCCATCACTCAGAAGTCAACACATTGAATTCTAGTGTCCTTTAGCTTCTAGGAGCATCTCAGAAATCTGTATTCTACCATACACAAACCAACGAAATCAGCTGTTATTTTAATTCAGCGTGAATGTATTGCGTGACCTTGTTATCGCGTGTGCCAATAGAACTTCTATGTTTATTTGTGCTTTACAGGTGGGACACTCCTGCGCATTGTCGAGGTCACTGACCGCCGCATCCTATCGGCGCGGGATATTGTTTCTGACATTGAATATGAATGATTTGTGTATATCATCTTAGTTTTTCGTCTTTCATATTTTATGTTAATTCTGGTTAGTTAAGGTATATTTAAATTGCAATGAAATTGTATTCGTTTAGCGCAGATGGCAATGATCTGTTTTTGAAGACATCCGGTAAACATTTACGATGTGGAGTTTGCAGTAATTAAAGTTGTTTTGATTTATATAAATTGAGTAAATTTTTTCAGCGTAGATGTAATGTTTTTAGGAATACACTCGTTTCATTGAGTTTGTTGATGCTGATGAGAAATCAAAATTCCCCCGTGTGATTCATTTCTAGTTTGAAAATATTTGTTGTAAGCGGAAAAGTTACAAAAAATGTTGTTACCGTGTTTACGAAAACATATTTTTAGTTTTCTGTGAGAAGAAAATCATAAATACGTTTGGTGTTTATCATACTACGCTCGAAAACAGTTGATTGCAATTAGAAGCTAGTCTCCCATAAAGTCATGGACACTTTTTATGTAGAAAATCAATCAATTTTGAAAATTATAATTCTTTGAGAGGGACCAAGTGTTTACCACGTAACCAGATTCCGACAGTATTTATTTATATCACTAGCCAATATAAAACATAACACATAATAAATCAGCATAGCATACTTAGATCTTCGATCGGTAACGTATTTATATGTCCGACTAGTTTAATGGAGATAGTGACTTACCACTAATTCACAGCGCTTACTTTCTTTCCAAGATTCGTGATAACATCCGTGGAATATTAGCATTAGATTTTACATATTTTCGCGGTTACATCACCAAGTGGATGCTAAATTAATTCACTTTCACAAAGTTCTACTGGTAAACACTGTAAATTACTTGTTCAATCTAGATAACGTTAACATCGCAATCTAACCTTGTAATCTTAGACGGTGGCTTTAAAAATGTTTTCTTCTGGTATGAAGACATTTTGGTCCTACTGTGGAGCGAAGGACTAAAACGAATAACACTTACTAATTAATGTTTATAAACTTTTTAGTATTTTCATCAGAGGTGAATAAATACTAGCATGACTAATCCCAGATGGATAGTAATATGAAGCACATACTTCCTACGAAAAGCCTCAGAATATGAGATGAGTCTTACCATTATTATTCTACAGAAATAACTAAATAGTTATTAAAATAAACAACAACAAAACACGTGTGGATAATTAAGTATCGTGTAGTTAATTAACATCAAGTTTTTCAATGAATAAGGGATCCTCGACCATGACTGTTAGGAGTTTTGGACTTGAATCTCGGACACGTAAACCGTGACTCATAAATAATTCTTTGAAAAATGTATGAATCCTATCGATTACGTCGACGGAGAAGACGGATATAGGTACCTACTTGTAATGATATGGAAGATTTTGTAATCAAAACATCAGCATATTACCAAACTATTTGGATTTACGTAGAAGGAAATATTCAGCGAGAAAGTGTTCAGGTCCTCAGTTTTAACTTTTAATCTAGTGAATCAGATATACCAACATAGGTACCTATATTGTACTTACTACTATTAACTAAACATTCCATTTATTATGCAGTTGGACACCCCATAAAATGCACATAAACCTTCTCAGAACACGGCCAGCCTTAAATGATTCATCTTATAATGCCTACACCACTATACCCTGAAAGTTTAATGTATATGACGTCATTCCTCGCACGGCCATCTTTTTTGGCACAATGTAGGTATAGGCCACAATTATTGCGAATCAGGTCGCATGGGGTTGGTCAGTGGCCAAGGGTGTCAAGATTAAGGGCAGTTATGTGGAACAAGAACTCGTTTCATAGGAAGGTAGTAAGGGCATTGAGTAATAGATGCTTCAAATGTTTCATGATAAATCAAGCTGTCAATCACGTCTAGCTGAAGACTATTAACTGTCATTCTAGCCAGATAAATAAAGTTTTATTTCCCAGAAATTCAAGGCTTTCTTATTTCCAAGGTACTGTTGGAAATAAGACTACTTGGCGGCAGACAAGACAGTTACGTCTGTTTCGATGAAACTGATCATAAATGAATCAGTGTCAGCTGCTACGCTTACACAATTATACTGATTGCTTAATGATGTAACGTTCAGCATTCTCTTTTACATTAAAAAATCTAACGTCTGGTTTATAGAGTATCGATCTGTTTTTAAAGACCATGCATTTTCTAGTTAACTTCATAATGGTGACGAAAGCATCGATAAAAACACCATTAATAATTGGTTCCCCATAAAGCCCCTGCGATGACTTCAGTCTATAAATAGCGTCGATTGCCCCCAGATCGATACAGCACGTAAAAGCATACATAAACAGCAAGGCAAGGTCTACGGTGTAGAAGTCGACCTTGGCCGAAGCGTCTTATAGCTACCAATAAACTTAGTGCTTGAATAATGAACTGACATTTTTTAAGTTCTGCTATTTTTGGAGACCATGTCCAGCTTAGTAATGACATAGTTGAAATGAAACTAATTTCACACCGACTCAAAATACAAGTCAATGAGAATAAAAACAAAAAAATCTGTCTTCAAGAGTAGGTCAGCAAGATTGAGTAAAAAACACTACTTCGACACGACCGGTTAGCAGTTTAACGGTCTCGGATAGACTAGTCTAGCAGAATGACAGTAAAAAACATACAGAAGCTATCAAGCTGTACATATGATGTCCACTAACGTATCAGAGACACGATAGAAAAAACAGATGGGACAGTTGATTCTACAGTTACTAAGGTATGTGATAATAGTTTGAAGCATATTGTACATGGCCTGCATAGCTGTTGCTAACCAGTCGGCCTTGTTTGTCATGCATCCTATGTTATTGTAGTGATGCTAATAATGCGTGAAATACCACGCCGAAGACCCTAACAGGGTCAGTAAGTACGCGTAATGTGTTTTGACTTCGTCGACAGTAGGAAATAAGGATGCTAAGCACCTATTCATGCAATTCTCTAATTAGTAAAACAAGGAATGATCTTATAACCTAACCCTCTATTTCCCTGCGAGTATGCTGAACCATCTAGAAAGTCAAAGGACTCATTTGAAAAAGTTATCAATCTTAAGCATTATTACTTCTACAAGTTCTCAGCGATATGCATATGCGATTCGTCATGGGAAATAACTTGAAAACTTGTCCGCTAGATATTTATACTCAATGCGTGAATTTCCTCACGACATTCGCGTTCCGTTTGAACCTCGTGACGAATCACTGGTATGTCTGAAGGCTGGATTGTTTGAAAACACATTACTGCGTGCCGCTGTCCACTCTGACAACAAGGATGGCCGGCTTCCACGAAACACTGCAGATGTCAAAGTTTCTAGAAATTGCTAACAGGATGAACTGTTTCCTTACTATAAAGGATTTATTCACCATAGTCAAAGAAGTATGTGTTATAAATTAGGTTTTTATTATAAGTAGTGAATAAGTCGTTGAAATGGGTGGTACCTAATAAATAATAAATAAAGAATAAGAACAAAGATGACAGAAAAATGACAAGAACCTGATGCTTTTCTCTGCTGAGCTCAAGAACCAAACAGATTCAGATGCTAGTGCAACTATGGAATGGTCGCAGGGCATGATGATAATGATGGTGATGATCAGAGGATGAACTCATGGTTCATAGTGGATTCTAAGTAAGGAAACTGACGTTAATATTTTTTTATTTACTTCAGTAGCAGGCGTCAAATCTGTGACTAATGGGTATTAAACTTTTATCATGGAAGGACGCTATACGTCGCGATAACGTCTCTGGCGATAAAACAAAAAGGTGAATAACATATTATTTCGTTGATTTTATTAGGAATATGTACTTCTAAGTTAGAAATAAGAGAAAGTGTGTGCGATGGACTAGTCTGTCATTGAGGCATGTTGACGACACTTGTCCTAATATTCCTAACTTCCTAAAGTTTTGGAAATTTAAAGCAGGCACTGATTATTTTAAAAGGTCAAAAACCAAGTAACGCCGTCTTTATATCAGTTCCTATTTTATTTAGTTTCTTATAGATATAGTAAACAAAATACTTCATTCTAGTTTTTGCAAAGGGGCAAAGGGGTCTTGCCTTTTTTGGAGGTATCGACCGTCAGCGATAACGCTAGATCTACGACTCACAGTTATCATCACTTTGGCACAAAAATAACAATAAATATTTTCTTATGCAGCGAATGCAAAAAATATATTGTAATTTTTCCTCGAGTGAGCCGTAAATGCAACACTTTATGCAGTTTAAAGAAGCCAGATAAGCACATGGTCTTTCCGAACTGTTGACACACATTCGCGAGGCCGGTTTCAAGCACACAATGAACTGACAGACACAAGTTACTCGATCAACTTACATAGTTCATGACCAAGGATATAGGGTGCCATTTCGTCACTGACATTTTCGGCATTGTTGCTACACTACCGGTACTTTATGTATTTGAAACACGTATGGCTGTCGATACGGAAGTAAAGTGTTTTTTTATCCCGGTAAATTCCTGAGTTTGTGGTTAGAGTTAACTTTAAAAGCGGATAACAGTTAGGAAAATGATAAAGATAATAATATATTAAACCCATTGTTGTTGTTTGTTGGTTTTATCCGTGCTATGGCAACACATTTTCTGGTTAATAGTGTATTATTAATTTTCCCGAAAATATTCCGAAAACCTTGTCTTAATATACGCGAAAATAATTCGTTTCAAGTTGGTAAGCTAACATACAACTTTAGTGAAGACAATGGAAGTTCTATAGATACATTTATTACCAACGATTTTTCACCCGATATAGGTTTTTGATGGAGTTTAAACGATATCATAATTTCTGGAACAGTCCCAGCGGAACTTCTTAAAAATTACTGGTGTTTATTTGATATGAAAACTATCAACTACTCCGCAGATCCATAAAGGTACTGATAATATTAAGGAAACTACGTTGTCGCCGCTGCAAAAGAACGACATTGACTGGCAACCTTGCCGGTGTTGCCAGGAGGAAACCAGTGCTATATAAATAAACTGACCTCTACGGATGAGGATCGAAGCAAAAATACTAGCACAGGTAAGGAAGCAAGAGATGCTGACACGGAACAGTCCGAATATTGAAACGTCACTCAAGTTTTTTAGGTGCTGCTCATCATTTTATCACTGCCACACTTAGGTCAATTGCCATAGAAAACTTTTAAGTAAAACTTCAAACTTAATTAAAGTAATGTTTGAGTATTTCGGGGTATGCAAGGGAAAAGGCTGAAGTTGGTGATGATGAAATAGTGAGATAAGTAGGAGTTCCAAAACGTATCAGCCAGTGTCCTTGGAAATAACCTGCTTACTACTCTTTAAACCACTCCAGGTTGAAATCTGGTATCGAAAAATTTGATTCTTATCATACTTTATTGCAATACAGCTCTAAGTTTAGACCTTTTAGTTCGAGCAATCAATTTACCATTACCGAAAATATTTCCTGATCCACAAAAAAAGTGCAAAGTTGAGCATACACACACACACATGCATTAATTCGCGTTATTTCCCTTGGGGGATAGGCAAACTTTATGGCATGGGATACGCGCCTGGCCTTTTTGAAGGACATCGCCAAAAAGGTCAGTGTCTGTCCTTTTGGCGTCTAAAATCTACAAAGACCTCTTTGGCCATTCTCCTTCTGCTAATTGTCTTTCATACATCCTCTGAACATTATCTTGTTAGTGTATTGTTGCCGAAAAACTACGCGAACAAAGTTTTGCAAAAGCTGAGATCTTGTTTGTATATATAGTAAATAATGATAATAAATTGGTCATGCTATCAACTACTCGAGCGATACGGCCATTGGAGGAAACGACCTTTATACCTGTTATGACGTTCGTGCAAACTTATTGAGACAGTTTGTTATTGTGAAACATTCCATGTAGTATTTCGTTCAGGGTCTATTTTTATTTAAAAGTTTCTACTTTCCATCGTTAAACGTGTAGGGAAATAACAGCTGCGTAAATCGATCGATTCGAGACGATAAGCGGTAGGTACTGATCGCGTTTACGTTAAGGATGGGTAACCAGTTTACTACATTTAATGCATTGTATGAGGTTTGGTGTTAATAGTAAATAGGTGTTGAATTCAAACTTGGTTTGAATGCATGAAACATGAAGATTAAGAGAATTTTGTGATGACTCCCTAATCACTGGATATTGTCACGTTAAGATAATGAAAGTATTGTTATGTTACTCAAATATTAATATCTAGGGACTTGCAAAATAATTGTGGGGATTCCCACATCATCTGCCTAGCCTTTTCCCAACTATTTTGGGGTCGGCTTCCAGTCTAACCGGATGCAGCTGAGAACCAGTGTTTTACATGGAGCGACTGCCTATCTGACCTCCACAACCCAGTTACCTGGGCAATCTGG
>NWSH02000019.1:12636946-12658108 GCA_002382865.2 Heliothis virescens
AACTTCCGTTGCACATCCGCAAGACTTGCCTTTAGGAAGACGATGTCCTTCAAAAGGCTTGTAACGTCGACGTGGTCGAAGGTGACGGGAGGAAGCTTGTTAAGATCCTTCGCCACAAACGTAGGCACGTCGTCCGGATCGGTCTCCTTTAGCAGCGTGATGATGTCTTGAATGCTTTTCTGCGTCCCGTCACGCCGGCGGGACACCATCTGGTCGCTCTTGTTGAGCAACCGGTACAGCAGCTGCTTGGAAGCAGCGACGTCGTCCTCGCTGAAGTTCGTTGCGCAGGTCTGGACAGCGGACACCTCGTCCATCACGTCCAGCTTCTGCTGCAGGAACGCCAGCAGTTCATTCGCCACAAGTTGTTCACTCATGGCGATAAAAATATTACGAGCAACGGCTTGCGCCGCGCTTTAACAATTTGTGTTAAATAAATTTAACGCGTCAGCACCACGACTGCATCGAATCGCAGCTAGTACGAGACTAAGATTTAAGAAATTAAAGATCCCTGACTGTGGCTATGGATGCCTGGAAAAAAACCTGCCCAAATACTTAGTTACTGTGTAGTGACTAAGTATGAGTACTAACATATTAGTCATCGCACCGTATTCTAGCCGTATTAAACTTGGTTCTTTCTCTTCCGCCATTGGAGCAGGCGGCATGTCGTGCTCGGCACGCTCTTTTACTGTAGGTATGAGCCCTCTGATGTGGAAACTCGAGCCATTGGGTCCAAATGCTCATACCCCTTGTTTTAGTAGTGTTTTTAGGACTCCATATCCAAAGCGTAAAACGGGGCCCTATTGCTAGGACTTTGTGGTCCGTCTGTCCGTCCATTTGTCACCAGGCTGTATCTCATGTGATGATGATATGATGATGATGGCCTCCTAGCCGATTATCGGCCACGGCGGCTGTTCTCATATAAGGAGATCAGCCAGCTGCGCAGGACATATTATAGTGCACAAGCATTTGCGCAGATACAGGTGCACTCCCTATTCCCTCACCACTCTCATAACCCGATGGGACGGCAATCCGACACGACCGGAGAGAGATCAGGCGCAGGACCGACATTAACGTGCTCTCCGATGCACGGGTGTATCAATCACCAACTTCCAACTCCGGGCTGCTTTGTGAAAGTTTCTAAAACCCACAAAGCGATTTCGGCCCGTCCCGGGAATCGAACCCGAGACCTCGTGATCAGCAGTCGGCTATGCGACAACTAGACCAACGAGGCAGTAAAATCTCATGTATGTATGTGTACATACCATATTTTCACAGATGATGTATTTGTATTGCCGCTTTAACAATAAATGAAAACTAAAAACACACTAAAAGTACAGTAAGAATTTTAGGAGACTCCAGTAAAAGAAACATGATTTTTTGTACGAAATCCTTCATAAGCGAGTCCGTCTCGCGGTTGTTATTCTTCCTCCTAATTAATTGAAACTGTTCAATTAATTGATAAAGTTTAGGAAAAATAATCAAATTATACGAAAACTAATCATAAAGTGAGCGCGGTAGTTGAGCGCGTTAAAGTTAGTTTTAAGTTTATGATTAAATTTATCCGACCTTATAAAATCTATCCGACCGTAATGCGGTTAAGAAATTGGAAATTGTCTATTAGTTTCCTTTGGGTTTGACCGTAAAGTTCTAGCTTTAATAACTTATAGCGTGTTTTACGGGTCGTAAGAAGAACTGAAAGATAGTAGGTATCTAATTGATAGCAAGAAAAGCCGTGAATTTACATATTTTAAAGGCCATTTTTGGTACTTCCTTAACAACAAACATAACTATACCTTCTATTTTCATCAAAATATAGGACATCCCATCAATAGGTATTGGGATCTCATAAAAATATCGTCGGGTCGTGTTGGCCACCTGATGCTTTGTGCATTGTCTAGTCAGCGATGCATCGCGCGGTGGCAGGCTGTGAGCGTGAGCCAGGTATTATTCATACTTGAGAATATATTAGAAAATCGTTAGTGTTTTACTTAGTTGCGTACGTTCGCTTTCAAAGGTTTTCAGCATGAATGTTGAATATCGTGGAAGGTGATGGCTGGATTGCGTGAAAGTCGATATGGCCAGGAAGAATGTTACTTGTGAGATGACGGCAAATAGAAGATTATGGAAGAAGAAAACATGCTGCGCCGACCCCAAATAAATTGGGATAAGGGCAAGAAGATGATGATGTTCGTTCGCTTCCAAAACGTTTCCATTGAATTGAGAATCGAGAAATAGTTTCTTGTAATTTCGTAAAAGTATTTTTTATAAGAGGTTTGGATATTTGAAAAAAATACTTAGTATGTAGATGTACCAACCCACAGTCCACTAGGTATGCATATTCTACTTACACGAAAGTTTGTGGCATTTGTGAATATTAATGGACAGACAACAGCAGGTCAACGTATACGAATCTGTAAAATTTTACCAATCAAATATTAACCTACCGCCACTGCAATAAGGTTGAAAGTCTATTGCAGAAATTTGACAGATTGTGGTAACTTGATGTGCTGTCGTCTGGACACCCAAGTAGCAAATTAGCGATGAATTAGGTCATAAACCAGTTGCATTACAGTCTACAGCTTTTATGCAGATGTACTAAAGGATAGGATGAGACTTTAAACTGTATTAAGGAAAGATTATACACTATTAAACAGCATAGCTGACTAATGACTTTATAACGGTGAAAAACTAAACTAAAAGCATTTGAGAAGTATTTTTAAATGATCTGGTCCAGCTTTTGGCTGCATGTGATACTGCTGGCTGGTGTAGAAGTTCAAAGCTTGTTAACGACTGGTTAATACGAAAAATTCACCTCTCTTGTAATGCTGTGGGCTGCATTCAAGTTTCGAAATATCTCACTAGCTTTTAATTGGTGTACACTAATTCTGTTCAAATTCTTCTACAACGCCATTAACAAGCTGTTAATGGCTGAATAACAGTAGATATGTAATCTCTTAAAATGCCGTTACATGTATATGAGAATAATTAAACATCCTGAGTTGTAAATTGGAGTAGGTGTACTCCATCTTAATGCCAATGCATAAAGTGTAGCTGACAGCTATTTTACAGCTTTCGGCATTATATATGGGTAAATCTAGATTATTGGTGTTTAAACTACGTCAGATTTGTTTATGTTTTTATGTACACAGTAACAAGAATAATTAAAATCCTTTGTTCAGCTAGCATAATTCTATATGCTGATACATAGAGTTTGGGAACACCATTGTACAGTTAATAACTTTTCAAAAGAATTTATGGAGAATTTGTGCTGGATAACAAATGGTCGCCATTTTAGCATCACAGGAACGATTTGTTATTAAATATCTCAATGATTTCTTATAGATTTCAGGATATTTGATATCTGTTAATTCAAACAATATATTTTGGACTTATTTCCTAATAGAATACAATAAGTGAGGAATCAATAACTTGAGTGTTATATCTATTATGTTTTTAGACACCATATATCTTAAGAAATATTTTCGTTAAAGCAATGATATTCGAACGGCGCGTGAAATATTTGATATATTTACGTATACACATTTACAGTAAAATGCTATTCGCCACTCAATTTGCATACAGAAAGCTAGCGTGAAAATAATTATTATAAATATCTTATCTTAATAAATATGTCTGCCTAACAAACACCTATTAAATGTCGTCTGTCACATTATCACAAAACGGAATAAAAATAAAATGTATATTTTTTTGGCTATTTAAACTTTAGTAAAAGCTGCTGTCAAGGCTCAAAACATCGTGAAGCTGCTGAAGAGAATTAAAGTAGCTGCATCTTAGGCTGCAATGGCTGTTGAATAGCCAATAAACAGGCTTTGTACAGGTGTTTGAATTTTTAAACTGTCGTTAATCAGCCACTGTAATGCTCATGGCTGGTTAATTTGTGGCCCAAATTAGAGTTATAAGGGCTATATAGTTAGCTATACGGCCCTTATGTAGAAAACTAAAATAGCCTTGAGTAGTAGTAGTAGTAGCACTGTGCGGCTGTCAAATGCTACTTGGGCATATTCGGTGCAATCTTACGGCTGAATTCACTAGATATATGCAAGCAATGTCGAGATGTTTGTGTAACGATCGTCAGTGGGGGCTCGCATGTCGGTACCTACAGAATACAGATTTATGCATTACAAACATAGATATCCACCCTTTGTTTACAGTATACTTGTGAATTAACACGTGTTCACAGCGTCTGATGCACGAAAACCCGATGGCATAAATAATCAGAAAGCTTTTAAATTGGTTCATCCGTTTAAGATACACATACATACCTACAGAGATATATATCGCTCTAACTTATGACACCCGTCTTTTTATTGCGGTGTGGGTTCAACGAGGATAGTATACGTCATGCTTTAGCTCAATGTCTTGTCATCTGCCTAGCCCTTTTCCCAAACGGTGTGCTGAGTACATATCAATGTTTTACATGGAGTGTCCGTCATCTGATCTCCTCAATCCAGTTACCTAGTTAAGAATGGTTGACTTTCTAACTTCTGACTACTCTTAGCAGTGGCGTAGCTAGATAACATCGGGCCCCGGGGCAAATAGAAAAATGAGGCCCTTTAAAGGAAAGGAAAAAGGAATGTACCATGCGCGAACAGAGCGAGCTTTTTTTAGGTCGCAACCTGTCTTTATTATTTAAGTATTGTAAAAATGAGAGTAACTTTGAAAAGTTCAGGGGCTCCCTCGGGTTCATTTGAGGAGCCCCCTGAGCTTGGGGGCCCCGGGGCACCGCCCCGGCTAGCCCCTTCGTAGCTACGCCACTTACTCTTAGCGACTGCCAAAGATGTTCAAATGGCAGCCGGGAGTCGGGAACCACCAATTTGCCGTGCTTACTAGTATAGGTTTAAAATTAACGTCAAAGTGTGATCTCGTCATACCAATAAGACGAAATCATCAAAGGCAGCCAATAGCAATCAGTGCGAAGTGCTAAACTATCTGAAACGAACCGTTTCATTCCGAGGTCAATTGCTTAATCCAGCCTGGCCAATCGCCTAACTAATCTAGGCCCAGTAGACCATTAGTTGAGTATCTATTCTACCCTCACTAAATGTATACACACCTATATACTGTGCTTAAGTACGTTAGCAAAACTCTGCGTGAATGGCAATCTTTATAGCAACTGAATAATTGCCAAATTACCTAAAGTTATGATAAGTAAGTGCCCACGCCATCGTAGACTATAAAACCTATTTATAATCAAAATGACCTGATGTCGGAGTGCTGTTGATATTACAGCTAATTTTCGAAAGTCAAGTAATTACTCAAAGCAGTTAACTACAATGTTTACACTATCTCGTATCTGCAAACGATCAGTTTAGAGGGATACTGACAAGATGGCCGCCGTTCCCGCCATTCGGGCCCGCATGGCTGATAATAAATTAGAGAGCAATCACGTGTGTTGCCACTGCAGAACTAGTGATACCTACCAGTTGTATGACCTAAATCGATGCGTTGTATAACCTGAAGGCTAATTGCTAACAATTAGCCTTCAGGTTAACTGTTATTTAGACCAAATAGCTATGCTGCAGGTACGACTTCACTGCTGACTAGGTATTGTGTCACAAGTAAAGCAAATTGAGGAAAGCTAGTCTTGCAGAAAAGAAAAGAATATAAAAATCTTTGTAAAAATAGACGTTCGTGGTTGGATTGATTCTAAATTATGAAGACGAAAAGCTCATATCCTTTTCTGGATGATTACAGAAAAAAAATCTAGAGCTTAGGCAAGTAGTCGTGTAGTCGAAAATGCCTATAATTGAGTGTTTAGATGGAAATGATTCTGTAACCAATGAAAGGCAGTGGTGATGGTGATGAAAGTTTGAGTAAGAGTCCTTTTTTGCAGAGGTCCGATGACTAGTGACTGAAACTGTCATATAGTTTTAATAATACATTTTAATTTATATAGACGCAAAGTTAACAATCGAAGTAATAAAATACCCTTTGAATTTTTCAGCTTCTACAGAATTTTAAAGCTGGCGAAATTCCGCGGTTTTGGGACCGATGTTATATATGAGATGGTTGGTGAAAATATGACTGTATTTGTTAGAAAATGTACTCGACGTTTTGAAATTCAATGTGATAACGTAAATATGTAGACGACGGTTTTACGTTTTGCTAATAATTAAAATAGAGCACGACTGCTTAGGAGTTAAACAAAATATTTGAGTTAGGCCCTAGAGTCGACAATTTTATGTATGAAGATGTTATTATTTTTGCTACTTAGCATTTAGAGGTAGATAATTAAATTGAATTAGCGTTTTTTTAGGTCCCTATCTAAATTCAGCCAGAGTAGATGTTGGTTTTCTTGATATTTATTAGCGGTGGTTTAACACGTAGCATATCAATCCGGTTAAGTTGATTAGCCATTTCAGCGTGGCAGATCACTCAACAGAAACAGCTTTTTCGCAATTTTATTGATAACGTAGGGATGATTTTTGCGATACAGAGAAACGATGGATGGATTGTGTGATAGTTGATAGGGCTAGAAAAATGTTTAGGTACTTGTGAGATGACGGCAGATGGAGACCACGAATAAATTAGGAATAAGGGCAGGGGGATGATGAACTATGATTGATTTAGGCGATACATGTGTTGTACACTGTACTTACGATGCAAGCGGGACTGAGAGAAAATACTCTGCGATAACAAAATAATGCAAACAGCATTATTATCTCCTCTACAACATAATTATAATTAGTAAAACTGACGTGTCCTAAGATAACATAATATTTGTTAGATAATTCTTATCAGAATGCAAGGTATGTATTATTATTTATGTTCACTTATTATTTATGTCAGAGAAATAATTAAAATAGTATTTCTAGATATCTTGGCTTGAATAATTTATTACGATCGGTCTCAAGCTCTCAATGATAATGGCATCAAGACCAATATTTAATTTCTGCGCAGCTATATTATACTTAGTGCATAAGCATGCGCGCAGCGCGCACGCTGATGCTCTCTCTATTCCTATAAGGCCCGTTTACGCATTGCGATTTCATTGCCCGTTGCTTGCCATTTTATTGCAGCAAGATGTTACTTGCATGCACTGTGTAAACATAATCGTGCAATAGGCAAATGGTCGCCTGTCAAATATTCCTGCAATAAAATGGCAAGCAACGGGCAATGAAATCGCAACGTGTAAATGGGCCCTTACTCTCATAGTTTGACCAGAGAGACCGGTAGTAATAAGTGAGGTTAAGATAAAGTTTTAACTGTCTACGCATTTAATTAACACTTTAAACTATGAAACATGGAATACGGTCTCTCTCTAAAATTCTTCTTAAATAGATCTATAGACAAGTTGTAACGATGAACATATTTGGTCACGGTTGGTCAATATTACGTAGGTATACTAGTTTCCACCATAACGTAGCAATTAGTTTAAAAGCACTTTCTAGCGTTTGTTTCAATGTTTGTTTATAGTATGAAGTGGATAACATGATGGATTAGCTTCAGTACATGATCGAAGGCTCTTAGAATGACACGTGGATAATATAATCATTTGAAAAGTGTTTTTTTTATGATATATTAGTTGTGGATTACTGCACATCTGAGTGTCAAGTAAGCCCTCTTTATCCTTTTTGGATGATCATGCACCTCTTCTAAAGCTAATACCTATAACCGTGTAAGTTTGTAATGTTAGTAGTGCCCTTGTGCTTTGCTTGGCTCGTTTTGGCGGGGGCACTACCTTGCTCCCAGATATCACAGCTGTACGTCATCGGAATTAAATGCATTATTTGCTTAATTGGTTTCTTCTCATTGCCTACAAAGTAAGAACCTTTTTCAGAAAACGATAAAATAAAATCATGCTTAGGTTATTTTCAGTTACATTATAATGTTTTTACAAACTTTTTTATTTAGTTGCTAGTTTCACAGACTTGCTTATTGTACAGATCAACGTACCGGAATTTGTAAAATTTTACCAGTCGACCATTAACCTTCCAATATTGTGATAAGGTTGAAAATCTTTTGAAGAAAGACAGATTGTGGTAGGTTGATATGCTGGCGTCTGTACGTCAATTAGGTAAGTAGAGGAGCACGATGGTAAAGTCATATTCTCACGGGCTCACCTGTTTTGGAAGAAAGTCTGCACACGACGATAAATAATTACCATACAAAAAATTAAATGCACAATAAACAAACGTACAAGGCGCAGAAATTGACGTATAATCGTAATAATTATCGGATTTGGGAAAACACCATTATCGAATAAGTATTATAACCTACAGATAGTTAATGGGTACCCAGATTGATAGCAACGCGTATCGGTCAGTCGGTCGGTAGGCACGACCCTAGAAGTACTAAGTTAGTTACTTTATTTACTGTGCCGCGATAAACAAGTAAGTACATTATTGTTGTTAAAATTATTAATTGTTTTTCATGAAAAATATATTTTTTTTTGGTTAGTCTATTTATGACAATCCCATTATATATTACTTGTCCTAACGGGTTATATTTAGACCATATATATGTACTAAAGATGTACAGACTACAGAAGGTCAACGTACACGAATCTGTCAAATTTTACCAGTCGAACATTAACCTTCCGCTATTGTAACAAGGTTGAGAATCTATTGAAGAAATTTGTCAGATAGAGGTGTAGGTTGATGTGCTGGCGTCTGTACTTAACCGCTGATACTTTCTACAAGTTTATGTATATTTATGAGTACCTACCAATTTTCAAAAGCCAAGGTTCGCCGGCTGTTACATGAATTTGTAATTCAATTTGAAATTCTGGATTTTAAATTGCAATTAGAAGGTTGGTCGCAGTTGATGCCAAAAAGGTTTGTCTTGACTGGTATAATGTGGCTCTCCTTGACCCCTCAGAGATACAGGGGTGAATTTTGTGAACATGCTTTTAATAATACAGTATTGAAGAACTTCATAAACAACAGATATAGTTTTATTCAATTTCATTGGCTGCTACAAAGCTAGCAGAAAACTCGAATATTTGAGTCAAAAATGACAAATCAAAGGCCGTGAAAAACTTTTAAGAACCACAGCTGGAACACCAGCCATCATCTAGTAAAAACAGCCAAATCGGTTCATCGGTTTAAGCTACGGTGAGAGCTACAGACAGACAGACACACATTGGTGTCAAACTTATAACTCCCTCTTGGAGTAGTACATAGAAATGGAAGAACGGGCGATCCTAATCTTATATTAACCTTAACTTTTGTTTTAGTAAGTTATGACGATGTTAATGTAAGTATTTATAGGTTCAAGTTCAGCAATTAGGTACAGATCTATATTTTTTAAATTTTAAAATGATATCAAAACATAATTTGATTTATTGCTACATACAATAACAAGGTGTGCGATATTAGTCAATGAGTTCTGATAACTTAATATTGATTAGGTTTTTATCGTTAATTTGTGTCTCCTTATCAAAAATTAAAGTCACGGTAAAATACTGATGGGTTTTGCCAAATGGAATATCCTATGTTCATATTTGGTCCTTATCTCAAAGATTAAACTCATTAATAGAGATTTTTATAGATGACTGATTTTAACCTAATTCTTGCGACGATAGATGATTTGTTCTTCGTTAATACAGTAGCATTTAGGTATTGCACTTTGTTTTAGTACTCACTTTATACGTTTTCCTGCGGTTTCACTCACGTCCCGTAGGAATTACTGCCCGTACCCGGATAAAATATAGCCTATGTCACTGGTGTGTAATGTAGCTTTAGAATGGTGATTTTTTTTTAAATCGGTTCTCTACTTCCAGAAATTACCCCCGACAANCTTACTCTCATAGTTTGACCAGAGAGACCGGTAGTAATAAGTGAGGTTAAGATAAAGTTTTAACTGTCTACGCATTTAATTAACACTTTAAACTATGAAACATGGAATACGGTCTCTCTCTAAAATTCTTCTTAAATAGATCTATAGACAAGTTGTAACGATGAACATATTTGGTCACGGTTGGTCAATATTACGTAGGTATACTAGTTTCCACCATAACGTAGCAATTAGTTTAAAAGCACTTTCTAGCGTTTGTTTCAATGTTTGTTTATAGTATGAAGTGGATAACATGATGGATTAGCTTCAGTACATGATCGAAGGCTCTTAGAATGACACGTGGATAATATAATCATTTGAAAAGTGTTTTTTTTATGATATATTAGTTGTGGATTACTGCACATCTGAGTGTCAAGTAAGCCCTCTTTATCCTTTTTGGATGATCATGCACCTCTTCTAAAGCTAATACCTATAACCGTGTAAGTTTGTAATGTTAGTAGTGCCCTTGTGCTTTGCTTGGCTCGTTTTGGCGGGGGCACTACCTTGCTCCCAGATATCACAGCTGTACGTCATCGGAATTAAATGCATTATTTGCTTAATTGGTTTCTTCTCATTGCCTACAAAGTAAGAACCTTTTTCAGAAAACGATAAAATAAAATCATGCTTAGGTTATTTTCAGTTACATTATAATGTTTTTACAAACTTTTTTATTTAGTTGCTAGTTTCACAGACTTGCTTATTGTACAGATCAACGTACCGGAATTTGTAAAATTTTACCAGTCGACCATTAACCTTCCAATATTGTGATAAGGTTGAAAATCTTTTGAAGAAAGACAGATTGTGGTAGGTTGATATGCTGGCGTCTGTACGTCAATTAGGTAAGTAGAGGAGCACGATGGTAAAGTCATATTCTCACGGGCTCACCTGTTTTGGAAGAAAGTCTGCACACGACGATAAATAATTACCATACAAAAAATTAAATGCACAATAAACAAACGTACAAGGCGCAGAAATTGACGTATAATCGTAATAATTATCGGATTTGGGAAAACACCATTATCGAATAAGTATTATAACCTACAGATAGTTAATGGGTACCCAGATTGATAGCAACGCGTATCGGTCAGTCGGTCGGTAGGCACGACCCTAGAAGTACTAAGTTAGTTACTTTATTTACTGTGCCGCGATAAACAAGTAAGTACATTATTGTTGTTAAAATTATTAATTGTTTTTCATGAAAAATATATTTTTTTTTGGTTAGTCTATTTATGACAATCCCATTATATATTACTTGTCCTAACGGGTTATATTTAGACCATATATATGTACTAAAGATGTACAGACTACAGAAGGTCAACGTACACGAATCTGTCAAATTTTACCAGTCGAACATTAACCTTCCGCTATTGTAACAAGGTTGAGAATCTATTGAAGAAATTTGTCAGATAGAGGTGTAGGTTGATGTGCTGGCGTCTGTACTTAACCGCTGATACTTTCTACAAGTTTATGTATATTTATGAGTACCTACCAATTTTCAAAAGCCAAGGTTCGCCGGCTGTTACATGAATTTGTAATTCAATTTGAAATTCTGGATTTTAAATTGCAATTAGAAGGTTGGTCGCAGTTGATGCCAAAAAGGTTTGTCTTGACTGGTATAATGTGGCTCTCCTTGACCCCTCAGAGATACAGGGGTGAATTTTGTGAACATGCTTTTAATAATACAGTATTGAAGAACTTCATAAACAACAGATATAGTTTTATTCAATTTCATTGGCTGCTACAAAGCTAGCAGAAAACTCGAATATTTGAGTCAAAAATGACAAATCAAAGGCCGTGAAAAACTTTTAAGAACCACAGCTGGAACACCAGCCATCATCTAGTAAAAACAGCCAAATCGGTTCATCGGTTTAAGCTACGGTGAGAGCTACAGACAGACAGACACACATTGGTGTCAAACTTATAACTCCCTCTTGGAGTAGTACATAGAAATGGAAGAACGGGCGATCCTAATCTTATATTAACCTTAACTTTTGTTTTAGTAAGTTATGACGATGTTAATGTAAGTATTTATAGGTTCAAGTTCAGCAATTAGGTACAGATCTATATTTTTTAAATTTTAAAATGATATCAAAACATAATTTGATTTATTGCTACATACAATAACAAGGTGTGCGATATTAGTCAATGAGTTCTGATAACTTAATATTGATTAGGTTTTTATCGTTAATTTGTGTCTCCTTATCAAAAATTAAAGTCACGGTAAAATACTGATGGGTTTTGCCAAATGGAATATCCTATGTTCATATTTGGTCCTTATCTCAAAGATTAAACTCATTAATAGAGATTTTTATAGATGACTGATTTTAACCTAATTCTTGCGACGATAGATGATTTGTTCTTCGTTAATACAGTAGCATTTAGGTATTGCACTTTGTTTTAGTACTCACTTTATACGTTTTCCTGCGGTTTCACTCACGTCCCGTAGGAATTACTGCCCGTACCCGGATAAAATATAGCCTATGTCACTGGTGTGTAATGTAGCTTTAGAATGGTGATTTTTTTTTAAATCGGTTCTCTACTTCCAGAAATTACCCCCGACAAACAAACTTACAAATTTACAAAAAAAAATTTACCTCTTTATAATATTAGTATAGATATGCACATCCCATTGAAGAAACGCTTTAAGGATATCACACAACTATTTACAAGAGGTCACTTATGACCAATTTGAATTCCAGTCGTATCATCTTACATATCACATTTAGATTATTTTTTTTACCTGTTTCAGAAATCATGAAGTGCCTGCCACTCGGGTGCCAGGCTTACAGCCAGGGTACCGCTGGAACAGCCTTCACAAACCTGGTGACGCATTTCCTTGCGGCCCAGTGCCTCATCACCGATAACTGGCCTATGGACTACTCTTATGGACTTACAAGTGAGTTGACCTCAACGTTGTTAGTGCTCGAAGGGATAATAGAAGAATGTGTTAATGAAGCAGATGTAAATTCAGTTCCACTCTAACAACGTTACCCTCTTTCTTGGTAAATGCAATAGTTATGGCTATAATCGTCCACGCGCGTCTATTCATCAGAGGCTTATAAATGTTTAGAAACAACACTCAAAGCCATGTAATTCTGTTTGTAGATGGAGACCGATTTGACTTCATCATTGTCGGCGGAGGTACAGCCGGGGCACTATTAGCGAACAGGTTATCTGAAGTTGAAGAGTGGAAGGTGCTACTCATAGAAGCAGGCGGAGATCCTCCTATGGAAAGTATTGTAAGTAGCCTATTTTCATTTTAGCAAACATAAGACGAAATACAAAAATATTGTGTCTCAATAATGAACTATTTTATTTTTATTTGCAGATTCCAAACTTCTCTACAGCGACGCACAGGACTCGAAACACTTTCCAATATTATACCGAACAAGACGAAAATAGCTGCAAGGGTTGCATTGATGAGCGATTCTTTTGGCCACGAGGCAAAACTCTTGGCGGTACAGGAGCCATTAATGGCCATCTCCACATGCGAGGCAGCGAGGGTGACTACGAAAGCTGGCATCTTAAAGACAACGACGGCTGGGACTGGCCTACTTTGAAGGAATACTTCAAAAAGAGTGAAAAAGTTGTAGATCCTTTCATTCTTAATAACCCAGAACTGAGAAAAGAACACGGAACCGATGGAGAGTTTGTTGTGGATCAACTGAACTTTACCCATGGAGACATAGCTGATAGACTCACTAACGCGTATAAAGAAATGGGATTGACGTACTTGGATGACTTAAACGGCCCAACACAGATGGGTGTAGGAAAACTCAGGGGCAGCATCTACAAGGGTAAAAGAGTAACCTCTGCTACAGCTTTCCTCAATCCTATAAGAGAACGTAAGAACTTGAAGGTTATGAAGTACACCTATGTTAATAAATTAGAAATTGATAGAAAGAACAAAACAGTAACTGGGGTAAGACTTTCACTTTTGTATGGTGATGTAGAAACATACTTTGCTACAAAAGAGGTTATAGTTAGCGCTGGAGCAGTTAATACTCCTAAATTGCTCATGTTGTCAGGTATCGGTCCAAAAGAGTATCTTAAAGAAAAAGAAATCTCAGTTGTAGTTGATTTACCCGTTGGCAAAAATCTTCAAGATCATGTTCGCATACCTATTCCGGTTACAGTTGATACAGGAGCTGAGAGGAGGGGAGAGGAATTTTTCCAAAAGGCTGCTGCTCAATACTTGATAGATCAAACCGGACCATACGCTACAAATTACGATCAGCCCAATATAAATGCTTTCTTGTCAGTCCCTGACGGCAAATCGTTACCCGATGTTCAGATAGACCATAACTATTTCCTGGCAAATACTTCATACATACATTCCATGTGTAAAAATACCTTTTCGTTTAATGAAACCATCTGTAGGCAGTTTGTCGACTTCAACAAAGAAAATGAAATGTTTATATTCTTCGTTTCTCTCTGCCGACCGCACTCGAGAGGTGAAATACGTTTGCGAGGAAAGAATGCGATGGAACATCCACTGATTTACCCGAAGTACTTTACAGACAAACGTGATATGGAAACTTTTGTAAAAGGCATTAAAAGAGTGATGGAGATTGTTAACACACCAACATTCAAAGATATGAAAGCAGAAATAAAAAGGATAGAATTCCCAGACTGCGACGGCTTTGAGTTTGAAAGTGAAGAGTATTGGGAATGTATGGCTAGAACTGTGACTTACCACGTGTATCATCCTGTTGGTACAGCTAAGATGGGGAAAGCTAAAGACCCTGAATCTGTAGTAGACAGTAGATTAAGAGTATTTGGAATGAAGAACCTGCGGGTAGTAGATGCAAGTGTAATGCCGACGATACCTAGTGTTAACGTTAATGCAGCAACTATGATGATTGCTGAAAGAGCAGCTGATTTCATCAAGGAAGACCATCTAAAAGTACAAGTCCAAAAAGATGAACTATAGTTTTTAATCAATAATTTGACTTTAGTTTCTAATGAAATCTATGCTAGTCAATCCATAAGAACACGCTTGAAATCATGTGACTGTAGTGTAAAAGCGTTTAGTAATGTATGTAAAAATATACATGTTAAAGTACTTAATTAAAACAACCATATTTTTAAAAAATGTTTCAATTGCTTTTTACAAAACCTATTAAACTAATTTATTATTCAATATCTACAAAACAAATTAAATATGTCTGTAATCAACATGTTATTATTTACTTGATAACAGTTTTTTTTTGGCATCGCTATCATTGATATCATCTCGCGACGATTCAGAACTTGAGTCAGATATCGAAGCACTATCATCATTCCTGAAATTAACCTCATTTCCAAGGTCTACTGTTCGGTATCTCTTCTTTTGCTTTACTTGCCGATCGATCCTCTGGCAGATATCGACCATACTATCCCTCATCTCTAAGGGCAGGTCTCGCACGATTACTTCTCTCAACAAATTGTTCGTCACCTCCCGGCTTATATTCGAATTTTTCCGTGAAGGACGCTTTTTCTTACTATCATTTTTATTAGCTTTTATAACCCAAACCTCTTTTAGTCCCCCATCTTTCCATTTAGTGTAACACCACAGCGATGTGTGTAAGCAGCAGATAATAGAGAGCAACAAGCCACATAAGGCTATTATATAGCCCAATATCGAAAGTATGGCCTTTAAGCAACATTTTTTGTATTCCGATGTATCGGTTTTCATCAGTGGACACAGTGTTCCAAACATCATATCCTTTAGCATTTTAACATTTTGTGAAATTGTTGAGCAGTTTGATTTCAATAATACCTTCATTTCAGGCATAGGTTTTGCTGACTCGGTAACAACACCGAGGCCAGTGTTTATTACATATATATCACCTAATGTAATGGGACGATCTAGATCTCTGCAAATATTAGTTTTGGGGACATATACTATGTCTGGGAGTTCTTTTATAATACTTGTTTCGCATACTGGTACGCTCACACATTTGCCTCGATTACTCTCGAAGTAAGGTCTCCTGCCAGAGTACTTGAGATCGCAGTTGACTGCCTCGCACCCATGCAGGGCGTCCTCGTCTAGAGACTCACAATTACTATCTTTCACATCGGTGTAAGCTTTAAGGTAGGTCGTGTACTTCTTATTCACAATCTGTGTGTCAAACGGTATATTAATAGAAACCTTTCTCGGGCGCCTTGTATTACTACATTTGTATTCGACAGCAAAATCACAGTATCCTATTTGATCGTACTGGTACAGAGTAGGATACACATAAATTAACGTTTCTCTGCTTTGGGGCCGAAGGATTTCTTCATTATCTCCATAAATAGTGTCAGTGCTGCAATCTTTGAATTCTTCGTCGGATAAACAACACATTGTTGGTCGCGAAATCACTTTGCATGTGCTCTGATGATTGCTGTTTTCAAGGTCGATATAAAATTGTATCCCAACCGATCCTTTTTCTAAAGGATATAGGCCGTGGTCTAACACAGTGACTGTGGCTAGTACTTCATGTATTATAGAATCAAATACAATTAAATACATGCACGCAAACAGATGTACAAACATTTCTTGTCCGACATTTTTAATTTGACAAAATATTCATTGCAAGTTTGCAAGTCATAGATTGACAGTGCAACCTAAAAGAGGTCATAAACCTACAGAAGAAAACATCCACGGAGGATAGTAAATGCAAAAGAGTGCACTGCTGCGGTAAAGCTAAAAAATAATGTATTTTCTGAACAAAGTGTGTATTGCAATATAAAAAAAAACAAAATGTTTGAAGGAACAACAATAACACGTAGTTGACTAAGAAGCCGCAAACCCACTAGCAGAACACGACATAACTACCCAAGTTAGCAGTGTTCGTCAGATTAACACCAGATTTTTCAGTAGCTACTTAAATCTTTATAATATACTAACGTCGGCCAGCGGTATCACCCGTTTCCAAAGCGAACTATTTCACACATCCGGACAAAAAGTCTACGTATATTCCTTGATAAATTCGTTATCTAACACTGAAAATATTTTTCGAATCTGTATAGTAATTCCCAAGATAAGCACTTTCAAACAAACCAGAGCTTTATAATACCTATTTATTATACATAACGTTCATGATAATTTATCTGGAGCTGTTATTTTGTCAAGAAATATACGAATCTCCATCAGTAGGACAATGAGTGTTTGTGAATATAAAATATAAATTAATCATCTGCGTCCCGTTACTTTGTTACATTCCCGGAAGGTGAAAATTAATGACAACATGACAATGCTATTGTGTTGTCTTGTATTATGTCTGCTTTATCACATTTGTATTCATTTATAAGGAAAACAAGTTTCCACCGGCGGTTTCACCCGTGTCCCGTGGAAACAACTCCACGTATTCGGATAAAAGGTTTAAAGAATAAAACTTTTGGCCCAGTTTTACAGGTTTCAGATAAAGCTTTAGATAGATCTTACAGATACTGTCATAGAAAAGTAGTCAAAATAAAAAACATTTCTATGGTAAATAAATAAATACAATTCTATGGCAAAAATAAAAACAAATTCTATGGTAAATAAGTAAATAAATACACTATCTGTCAGATAGCTATCTGGAACGTTATCTACAATCTGTGAAACTGGCCGTAACTCCACCTCGATAGGCTATCTGATACTGAAAGATATTTTCAAATCAGTCTGCCAGATCCTCAGATTCAATTCAAAGAATTTTTCATATGGACGAGTAGAGATTAGCGCGGTCAAACAAACAAACTCTTCAACTTTATATTACTAGTATACATGTAGATGGTATTCCCGATGGGTATATTTAAACTCCTGAACAAGACTAAAACTTTCATTACTTAAATATATATTTTTTAATAACTTGTGTTTTTTAAATTTTAATTAATTTCTTAGGCTAAGCAAAAAGTAACACAACTACATAGTGGCTCTACTATTGAAACCGCCTGATCCGGCATTGAAACCACAAGGGGAGTCGGGGTATAAGCCAGTTAACATGTAAACATTGTAAGTTGCCACATTATACTGCGTGTGGGGCGTTTGATCTGTATGGATATATTGACGTGGGGTAACCCACTTACCCCACTAAGGGGTAATAGGGTAAAACGATAATTTACCATTAATGAAGTAAGGAAACACAACTACATTTCGATTTTGAAATAATTACTTTAGCGGGTAGACTTGACGCTATAATTTAGCTGTGTGCTGTGTAGTCCGTATGTACCTGTTACATTTAAAAAAACAATATGGTTAGTAATAAATATGGACTTTTAAATATGTTTGCCTGAAGAACGTCATTCAATCACTAAACACAGACTTTTACTGAGTGAGTAGGTACCTAAACAATAGTCTGTTTAGCTTGTTGTAATCGACAGGTTTTCTTCGAGCACTTTGTAAAATTTATTAATTCATAAAAAATATCACCAAAAAGTTGGCAAATAACAGTGTGTCGGTTTTATTTTTTATGTGTTCATCGAAGGATACCCTGTGTGACTAATCAAATCTCAGAATCAAATGGAATCCATTGACTTTAGATAAAAATAAAAAAGGTTTTGAAAACTAACATCTTTAAAATGAAATCCAATCAAGATATTTAGTTCCCGTGCGTCCTCGCCAACATCTCGTGCACAAATGAGATTCCCGCGACGGTGGCGCCGACGGACGCGACCGCAAACCTGATTTCCCGCGCTCCCTCCCGATAATTATAGGAAATTGGCGGGAACGCCGCAGACTCGCTCCCACCGCATGTAATTATGACAGATTAAATTTCATTAACACGAGATTTTATGAGGCTACGACAATATTGTAAAGCTTTATGTGTGTCCCACAATGTCTGGACTACCTACGTAAGTATTTGCGTATAACCAATTGAAATATTTTTGTTGTAATTTTCCACGAAGCGTGCTCATAGAATTTCATTGTAATTGAAATAATTATATCAGACCCTGTTATCTATTGAGATGGCTCAAACAAAAATACTTTTGCAAAATATTCGCCCACGCTGTATTTTCCCTTGTTACATTTATAATTAATATTGAGAGCACTTTTATGATTATTTTTATCGAGAATTGAGGATGAAAAACTCATTTCACTTAAGCCAACCATTGAAAAAATTAAAACTCTCCATCAATAGACGGCGTCCAATTTTCCGATGAAATGCTGAAAGTGAAAACAAAGCCTGAAACTTGGGCGTTAAGCTTAAGTAACAATAATTTCAGACGGACGAGAATTTAAACTTTTTAATTACGGATTCGGTGTTGCTTTGAACAACACTTTTCTCTACTTATTAAACTGAACACTTGACTCCGCACTAAATGGTATAACAAAATGCCTTTTTGTTTACGTTATAAACAAATTATTTGTTACGAAGCAAGGTTTAATTAGTTCAAATTACGACAGACTGGTTTCATTTTGATTTTAGCTCTGTTTCCTAATTTGCTTGTACCGGGAATTTTTATCGGCTGTAGCACAATGTCATCTACTCCCTGGTGATTCCAACTTTCGGAGAGCACTTGTGATCATTTCCTTCGAGACCCGGCACAATATTCAATTATTTTATGTTGAATCTTAGCAGTAAAAAAAAGTGAATTTGTTATCATGTGTCAATCACACGTTGTAAAAGTTAACCAATCAATTAATTAACTGTGTTGGTTGAGGTGATAACCAACACAGCTATCAGAAACTTCTAAAGTGAATGTATAAAAGAGTTTGTATAAAACTAAAACTTATTTGCAAATCCACGTTGTCAAATCAATCAAAGACATTCATTCCATTATATAATTATATAGAATTATATAGAGGTCAGTGCATTCCATTCATCTGAGTCAAACTGGAGGGTCAAACCAAACATAATGTCAAATGAAATGTCATGTTCAAATCTCTTAGAAATTATATCTTCATTCCGTTCTGGGTAGTATAACACTTTTAAAAAATGATAAAATTGCCGAAAAAGCAACGGGATGCTAAAGAAGTTCAGGAACTTTGCAAGTAAGTTTGCAAATTGTTGAGAAATTTTGTTGGTTGGTTGTGTTTTACAGGAGTGACTGCCTATCTGACTGCCTCAGTCAAGTTACCCAGGCAACCTGAAATTCTTCACTCTTCTTAGTTAAAAAATAATATTTAAAAAATATAAAAATAGTGTCAACCGGTATCGGGGACATGGCCTAAGCTACCGGTGGTCAGGGCTCCATAGAGAGAAACCCCCTGACGATGCGTGCCGTATGCAGAAGGTGATTGTATGTACAAATGATTACTAATCAATGCATGCTATAGTAATAATTTCAAAACAGACATTACAAATAATAATATGAGGATCAGTTTATTGGTAAGTACTTTGCTGTTTTAAATAACGAAACGGTAATAATAGGCAATGCTTACTTGCACCGACTATTAAAACTCCTCTCTCCTGGTTCCCATGCAGATGCCGTCCAGTATGCAAGAGTCGGAGACGCGAGTGGAAGGGGGAGGTGCAGAACACGTCAGCTGAGCTGCTGCTGGAGAGGAAACCGCTCCCCCAATGCTTTAAGAGATGGCCCTCGGTAATATTTCTTGCAAGAGTATTTTTTACACGAATAGAAATATTAATGGAAAATATTTAGTGTTTTTTTTTATTATTTTTGATGTTGAAAAGTCTTCTGATTTAAGAGGTATAGGTTGTTTAGAAGGACCAATAAACTAGCCGTTTAGTTTAGATATGAATCCACGATTACTAGAGACCCCTTCATCAAAATCCACTTAAAATTATTTCTTACCTTCCAGAAAGTGTACCCAAATAGTCCATGCCCCCTCCTGGGTCGCACCCGGCGCATCACGGTGAACGAGCGTTATGCCATACCGACTCCCCATGTGGTCAGGATCTGTCAGGCCCCCATAGACGACACCGCGGACACCCCCTATCTCAGATATGCACAAATGGCTAAAGCTATGGGTAACATTATGATGCTATTTTTAAATGTTTTCAGGCATCAGAGAGTCTACATTCTGGGTTTGTTCACTGATGAATTTTCTAGCTAGTAATTTTCAAATTAGTAATAGGTATTCCGTTTATATGCGGCGTATCGATAATTATTTAAAGTTGAAGTTCCACAACTTTTAGGGTTCCGTACCCAAAAGATCCTTACGGCCGTCCATCATCAGGCTGTATCTCCTGAACCGTGATAGTTAAACACTTGATTTTTTCACAGACGATGTAGTTCTGTTGTCACATCTGGTGTACATTTGTTTTTTGCTTGTTTTATTATATGCCTATATTACTAGCGACATACCCCGGCTTCGCACGCACCACTATTACATATAAACCTCTTTAATCACTCCATCTACTAGAAAAACCGCATCAAAATCCGTTACGTATATTTCGACTGCTGCAACGAACAGTATCGAAACTGCAAACCACATACTTTACAGGAGAGCAG
>NWSH02000019.1:12662703-12678949 GCA_002382865.2 Heliothis virescens
CGCCATCGCACTCTTTCTAGCACGGCAGGCTGTGCTGGTGCGACTGGCTGCTTCTGGCAGAGACCACCAACTGGCGGCAGTGATTTAGCAACCTTATTGGCAACTATACTTTTGAGCCGTTTGGGTCGAAACGCTCGACCATGGGGCCAAGTAACAACGCCGCCTATTCAAGGACTTTAAGCCAAAAAGGCATTGTTGACCCTTCACGTGACGCAGAGAACTCCTATTTTTGGTGAAAGAATTAGCATTGCCATACAACGTGGGCAATACAGCCAGTATTCTGGGCACGTTTCCGGACGGCAGTGATCGTGGAGGAATACTTCGACGCCTAACATTACTTCATGTCCTTTTATATACGTTTTTACTTTAGTTTGTATTATTTTAGCTATTAGCAAACCTTCTGTAAAAAGCATATTTAGACACCAATGGCTGACAAAGGTGAAGGAAAACATCTTGAGGAAACCTGGACTAGTAAGTCTGAAATCACCAACCCGCATTGAGCAGCGTGGTGATTAATGCTCATCTTTCTACGTGTGAGAGGAGGCCTGTGCCAGCAGTGGACGATAACAAGGCTACTGAAAAAAAAACGAAAACTAAAATTATTATCATGCGAAACGGCATATTCCTGATTTTCCCATTCTAACACGCTAAAAATATTTACATATTCCAGTATATTTAATGCAATAGGGACGTATTTTCAAATATTGCGTACTGTTGTATTATAAAATAGTAGTCATACTATACTACTATGGATACAAAAAGGACGCATTTCAAAATATGGCAATTTTTTATTCCAAAATATTATAAGAAATACTTATGTTAGAATGCAAAACGGCCGTTTCCAAATAGGCACTTTTGTATAATATATAATGGTTATAAATACTAATATTTGAATGCAAAACAGACGTTTTTCCAAAATATGGCACTTTTGTATTGAAAATATAACACACTTACCTGAAATTTTGAATTCCAACACAGACTTATTTTGAATTGAGGCACTTTTTCACTCAACCGACGTGCGTTCCGTGAATCTCGGGCGCAACTAACAAAATGGCGTTTTGCACTGACATTGCCTGTCAAAGTGAGCTAATGCAAAATTGACGTAGGTTAGTGCAGCCATAATTAAGCTAAAAATGATGGGAGTTTTTTTTTTTTACTATAAAATATAGTCGGTTCAAGGTGTCATTTTGCAATAAAACGATTTCATTTTTTTTTGAAATGTGGCCCTTTTGTATTCAAGGAGCAAAAGTATAAATAATAATTGTACAAGTTTTGTTACAATCCGTTGAATATTTTTTGTTTCTATAACGGTTATACAGACAGAACACAAAAATTTTTACTGATTGCATGTTCGCATCAGTATCGATCCCCTAATCACCCCTGATAGTTATTTTGGATATATATTTTATGTGCAGAATTGACCTCTCTACAAGATTTATTATAAGTATAGATTTTTACCTTTTAAATATTTATAAGTACATATAAAAAAAAACACCAGGTTGCACCTCCGGGAGTGCAGCAGAAGTGAAACGATGAATATTAACTTTATGCGTGGTTTAATATTTTTTTTGAGATTATGGAATGAAGAAAGAGCACAACTACTTTTTACTGTTCATCTCTTGCTCTCGATATTGAGAGTTTCTCAAAAAAAACTTTTGTCCCTATGAACTGTACTGGAAGGTTAACCCCAAGACGATTAAATATATTCAAAATTTAAGCACGACTCCATCTATGATTTTGAAGAATAAAAACTATACTCGTACTTTCATACTTGACTAACTACTTGACTTTGAAAAATTATAGATGGCGCAACACATTTTTTCTCACATGTCTTTCCTCGATTTTCTTCAGGGTTCTGGTTGAGCTAAAATTATTCAAATATATATATTTTGAGTTTATTGCTCGTGCCTGGATGCTAACCTAAAGATACTCCGGCACCATTTCATTTTATAAAATAAAAAACCCAAACTCCATCTATGATTTTAAATGATAATTACTAAGCCTGACACTATTGTCAAATTTCACATGTTTGAAACGTCATAAAAA
This sequence comes from Heliothis virescens, assembly GCA_002382865.2. NCBI lineage: Eukaryota > Metazoa > Arthropoda > Insecta > Lepidoptera > Noctuidae > Heliothis > Heliothis virescens. The sequence goes on from NWSH02000019.1 coordinate 12,664,750, forward strand.
TATCTTACCGACCTGTACTTTCGTATTTCTATAGAATTTCGGGTTTCACGACTTCGGGTATCACGATTTTGGGTTTCATGATTTCGGGTTTCACATTTCGGTCACGTGACACCTGTCGCGAGTTTATATATTTTTCCCCATACAAAAGTGCTCAACGCCGCTAGAGAAGTTTTCACTTCAAAAGTTTTCACTTCAAAAACAAAAATGTTTAAAAATATAAAAATAGTGTCCCACCGGCATCGAGAATATGGTCCAAGCTACCTGCGGTCAGGGCCCCATAGAGAGAAACCTCCTGACGATGCGTGCCGTGTCCAGAAGTACAGATTTCTGCATTAAGCGCTTGATCCAACCGTCTAACGCGAGCCACTTCAGGTGTGAATCGAGGCTCTTAGAGAACCATTGGCTGAAACGACCATGCCAAGCTTTGTTCTTCGAGCTTACTGCTATGGTATACCATATTGTCTGAAATGAGGCGTTATGAAAGACTGGACCTAAAATGCTAATGTTGATACCTCAATGATTGTACACACTACGAGCCTATAAAAACATAGTAAAAGTCTTGATTTCCCTAACACCGTGGCCAGACTCGCAATCTACATTTCTAATCTAAAACTGTATCTTACTTCAGGCCCAAGCGTAAAAACAAAGACAAACAAAGGAAGCAATTAGACCAGGGGAGGTCTAGTGGGGACCCATGAGGCACCTGTTCATAGACTTCACGCCTGGCAGAGAAGACACCCCGGAGATACAGGCGCGATGCCATCAGTATTGGGAGTTAGCGAAAAACAGAACAGAGCTTGATGGCATGCATTCAGTTAGTAAAATTATTGAATTTATATATTCCAAGACTCTTGTATGGACGATGTCACAGCGAAGTCGCGGTATACTATTGTCATTTCGTTTCAAGTTTACTAACGAATGCATTGCATCAAGTCTGTTCTGTTTTTCCGAACTCCCAATACTGATGGCATCGCCGCTATATCTCCGGCGTGTCTTCTCTGCAGGCGTGAGTCTATGAACCAGGTGCCTCATGGGTTCCCACTAGAACCTCCCCTGGTCTAATGCTTCCCTTTGTTTGTCTTCTGTTTACTGCTTGGGCCTGAAAGTAAGATACAGTTTTAGATTAGAAATGTAGATTCGAGTCTGCCACGGTGTTAGGGAAAATCAAACTTTTTACTATGTTTTATAGGCATCGTAGTGTGTACAATCATTGAGGATCAACATTAGCAATTTTAAGGTCAGTCTTTCATAACGCCTCAATTTCAGACAATATGTATACCATAGCAGTAAGTCGAAAGAACAAAGTTGGGCATGGTCGTTCAGCCAATGTTCTCTAAGAGCCTCGATTCACACCTGAGTGGCTCGCTTAGACGGTTGGTCAAAGCGCGGTAATGCAGAAATCTGTACTTCTGGACACGGCACGCATCGTCAGGAGGTTTCCTCTCTATGGGGCCCTGACGCAGGGTAGCTTGGACGCATATTCTCGATGCCGGGACACTATTTTTCTATTTTTAAAACATTTTGTTTTTGAAGTGAAAACTTTTTGAAGGGTGAAACTCTATTAGCGGCGTTGAGCACTTTTTGTATGGGGAAAATATATAAACTTCGCGGAACAAGGTGTCACGTGACGAAATGCTGAAACCCGAATCATGAAACCCAAAATCGTGATACCCAAGTCGTGAACCCGAAATCTATAGAAATACGAAAGTACAGGTCGTAAGATATTTTAATGACGTTTCAAACATGTGAAATTTGACAATTAGTGTCAGGCTTAGTAATTATCATTTTTAAAATCAACGATGGAGTTTGGGTTTTTTTTATTTTATTAAAAATGAAAGGTGCCGGAGTATCTTTAGGTAGGCATCCAGGCCACAGCAATAAACTCAAAATATATATATTTGAATAATTTTAGCTCAAACCAGAACCCTGAAAGAAAATCGAGGAAAGGACATGTGAGAAAAATGTGTTGCGCCATCTATACATTTTCAAGTCAAGTAGTGAGTCAAGTCATGAAAGACGAGTATAGTTTTATCTTTCAAAATCATAGATGGAGTACGTGCTAAATTTTGATTATATTTAATTCGTCTTTGGGGCGTATACCTTCCAGTACAGTCATAGGGACAAAAGTTTTTTTGAGAAACTCTCAATATCGAGAGCAAGTGATGACAGTAAAAAGTAGTTGTGCTCTTTCTTCATTCCATAATCTCAAAAAAATATTAAAAACGCATAAAGTTAATATTCATGTTTTCACTTCTGCCTGCACTCCCGGAGTGCAACCTGGTGTTTTTTTTTTATATGTACTTATAAAATATTTAAAAAGGTAAAAATCTATACTTATAATAAATCTGTAGAGAGGTCAATTCTGCACATAAAATATATATCCAAAATAACTATCAGGGGGTGATTAGGGATCGATACTGATGCCGAACATGCAATCAGTAAAATTTTTGTGTCTGTCTGTATAACCGTTATAGAAACAAAAAATATTCAACGGATTGTAACAAAACTTGGTACAATTATTATTTATACTTTTCGCTCCTTGAATACAAAAGGGCCACATTTCAAAAAAAAATGAAAATCGTTTTATTGCAAAAATGACACCTGAACCGACTATATTTTATAGTAAAAAAAAAAACTCCCATCATTTTAGCTTAATTATGGCTGCACTAACCTACCGTCATTTTTGCATTAGCTCACTTTGACAGGCAATGTCAGTGCAAAACCGCCATTTTGTTAGTTGCGCCCGGAGATTCAACGGGAACGCACGTCGGTTGAGTGAAAAAGTGCCTCAATTCAAAATAAGTCTGTGTTGGATTCAAAATTTCAGGTAAGTGTGATTATATTTTACAATACAAAAGTGCCATATTTTGGAAAACGTCTGTTTTGCATTCAAACATTAGTATTTATAACCATTATATATTATACAAAAGTGCCTTATTTTGGAAAACGGCCGTTTTGCATTCTAACATAAGTATTTCTTATAATATTTTGGAATAAAAAATTGCCATATTTGAAATGCGTCCTTTTTGTAATCCAATAGTAGTATAGTATGACTATATTTTATAATACAACAGTAGCATATTTTGAAATACGTCCCTATTGCATTAAATTATACTGGAATATGTAAATATTTTTAGCGTGTTAGAATGGGAAAATCAGGAATATGGCCGTTTCGCATGATAATAATTTTAGTTTTCGTTTTTTTTTAAGTAGCCTTGTTATCGTCCCACTGCTGGGCACAGGCCTCCTCTCACACGTAGAAAGATTGAGCATTAATCACCACGCTTGCTCAATGCGGGTTGGTGATTTCAGACTTACTAGTCCAGGTTTCCTCAAGATGTTTTCCTTCACCTTTTGTCAGCCATTGGTGTCTAAGATATGCTTTTTACAGAAGGTTTGCTAATACTAAAATAATACAAACTAAAGTAAAAACGTATATAAAAGGACATGAGTAATGTTAGGCGTCGAAGTATTCCTCCACATCACTGCCGTCCGGAAACGTGCCCAGAAGACTGGCTGTATTGCCACGTTGTATGGCAATGCTAATTCTTTCACCAAAAAATAAGCGAGTCCTCTGGTCACGTGAAGGGTCAACAAGCCTTTTGGCTAAGTCCTTGAATAGGAGGCGTGTACTTGGGCCCCATGGTCCGAGCGTTTCGACCCCAAACGGCTCAAAAGTATAGTTGCCAATAAGGTTGCTATACTTGCGCCACTTGGTGGTCTCTGCAGAAGCAGCAGTCGCACCAGCACAGCCTGCCGTGCTAGGAAGATGCGATGGCGCCAGGGTGTCGACGCACGTTGCATCCCACACCAAGGGCTACCCATCTTCCATGGCAACAACGTCATACCATCTGGCCTCTTTCCATCGTCACGTATCAGTCCATTGGGCTCTAACACGGCTGGTACGCCGGCAGTGGAAAGAGCTTGACGAATAATGTCGTTAATGCTGGCATGCCGCGCAATACGACCAGCACTTCTGCAGCACGACAGACCATGATGCCCAAGACTGTCGACTGCTTCACCACAATGACAGCGATGTGGAGCAACACAAGGAGCGCCCAACCGAAAACATGTAGCGATCCGGAAGGTTTTGTCATCCAGCATAGTGCCTATGCTGGCTGACGGAATCGCCTGTAACCATAGTCCAGATTCCCATTCTCCCACAGCCAGCAGACGGGTGCGCTCGGCAGCACCATTACACGTATTTAGAAGATCATTCCGTATAATGCTACAAAGCGGCCCATCCCACTGTCTCTGAGAGGAGGGGTCACTGGGCAAATCCGTATTTGGGCAAGCCATTCTCCAAGCATTCATCGCGTCGGTCAAGCACGGCACCTCAAAGTCCACCAGTGAGGATGATAGAATTTTCCTGGTTAGACTTGTGGTGCTGTGGACAGAGGAGAGGCATTCCTCTCCTCTGTCCACAGCACCACAGCTGTCTCTGAAATGAATGAATAGATAAATAACGATATAATCGTTATTTATTATAATTGTAAGTTAAAATAGTTTACGTAAAAAGTGCCTTAAATTGTTTATAACTGTGATTTTGTAAGACTCCTTAGATTGTAATTGTGCAGTAGTATTATTACATAATAAACTATTATGTTTGGCTACTGAATTATGTATGTGCCTTTAAAACTGATCTCGTATTTTGTTTTGTTTAAATTATTTATGTAAAAGAGAGACAAATTAGTGTCGTCAGTTCATTATTTTTTTAGAGAAGTTATTAATGAATATGGTTAATTTATGTTTATTTTGATAATGATTATTACAGTTTTATCTCTAGTTTTTTTCTATTATTCTTACAAATATAATTGTTTTAGAGAGAAGTGTTTAATCTTACTTAATAATAGTTACGTACAAAGTTGATCTCAATTATTATTTAACAACAAGTTAAGATTTTTTAGTTTATATTATTTAATACAATGTTTCCTGGTGTCCATTCACTTAATGTTTAATACCTAGTAATAAGATTAAACTTTTTGAAACGGTTTTCTGCCAAAAAGTTGCAATAAACCATTTTTATTCGAAAAACTGTGTTTAATTTTTGACATATTTTTTATAATATTGGTCCAAATTTTGAATGCAAAAGGGACTTATATGCTTTTTTTTCTTAAAAGGTTACAGCTATTGCAAAGTTTATATTGTAGATAGATAGAGCTAAAAAATACGCATCTAATGATATATTAACATCTAATATTTAATAAATAAATATATGAAATATTATAAAAAAACAGTTTCAAAAATTTGTTTTGGCTGCCCTGTAAAATTTATGGATTTCGATTTGTGTCTCTTTTGTATTCAAGGAGCGTTTTGAGCAGGTTATAGTATACTTTTCATCCCGCAATAATCAATAGGAGCAGAGCAGTGAAGGGAAATGTTGGGAAAACGGGAGAAGTTACTCCATTTTTTAAGCTTTTGTCGCTTGTACAACCTTAATGGTTAAAGCTACACAGAAATCATGTATGACAGAAATAGTTTCCTTAAAATTATATAAAAAATATCCTACGACACCATATATCTATCTTTCATCGTTGACTCACAATAATACGTGTAATTCCCGATAGCTTAGCAGTTCGAAGCTTTCTAATCATATTTGCCTACTTTTACGTTTATAACACTCTCACACTCATCCCTAATTACAAAAACAGCCAAGTACGAGTTGACTTACAAAAATTAAAGACCTGAAACGTCTCGAATAGTGTCGCGCATTCCGTTGTTTCGCCGAGGTATTAGAATTTAACATCAGACGTTTCAGATATTTGATTATGACGACCCGTTGTCGCTGGCATAAGCGACATGGTCCGCGAACGAAGTCACTGGCAGAAGCTAGTATGTGAAATAAATGCTCCGCCCGCAAGGATACCCACTGACCAATGTATCGAAAGAAAGGGGGCAAAATATAACTGCAAAAAGTAGAAATATGCTTGAGTTCTAAAGAAGAATTAAAGTGTACATCAAAAATCTGCACAGACGGCTTCGACCCGACGGATGCGGAGGTAGACAGGGGCTCGCCATCCATGCACTGGCAGCATATCATGGACAGCAGGAAGGTGAGGATATCGGACACAACCTGGACATATCTCCAGAGCCTCACAAACCGCTGGAGCAGAGGGTGGAACGAGTAGCAGCTGACCGTGAACATATGACTGGCATTTGGAAGTAAGCACCCAGGAAATTTTACTTCGATCAAGCACTAAAACTTCCAGGTTTCTGGTTACTAAAAAAATATTTTGTTCTAAAAACCGCTTAGAATCAGACGATTGACGTTGTCAAAAACCTTGTGATGTGATTTTAGGATTTTAGAGTGTCATAAAATATTATTGTTTATGAATGGTTACCACAAAATAGTTTTCACAGAAAAGTTTAGTTATGCAGACTATGAAAATAGTTTTTGATGATGCACTGAATGAGGAAGCTGCCTAATCATAACTAGTCAAACAGACCATCTCTGGCATTGACACGTCTGAGACTGGACACAGGATGTCATGCTGCATGGAAGACTGAAGAAGATTAAAAAAAAAACCGGCCAAGTGCGAGTTGGACTCGCGTGAAGGGTTCCGTACCAATCATTAATATTAAATTACCATTTACCAAGCATTTACCATTACCAATGCACAGTATAATTTAAGGCTTTTTCGTTATCGTCTTTAAAATAAAACAAGCATTTTCTTACGTACATCAAACATAGTATAATAATTATGATAATCAATAAAAATACGTGATCTAAGACTAAGTACAAGTAACTATAAATAATTTAAAACGGATCGGGTACATTTGTCCTCTCGATGACGCAGTGCTGCAGAGCCGGTGCCTGGCCTGGAGGCACCATGGACCTGACGAAAGGGAGGGTTTGTATTATCCTACTGCAAATGTGAATGTGAGTTTCTTTATGACTCTATAAAATGCGGTAAAACGATTGAACTTATTGCTGTGAAATTTCATATCCAGATGTGTTTGGATACGACAGATTTAGGCTACTAGAAGTAGTTGCATAAGTTCTTAGTAGTTGTTGTTTTTTCTTAAATTGTATTATAAAACTGTATTTTTTTGTTAGCCTTTCTACTGTCCCACTGCTGAGCACAGGCCTCCTCTCAAATTGAGAAGGATTGAGCATTAATCACCACGCTTGCTCAATGCGGGTTGGTGATTTCAGACTTTATAGTCCAGGTTTCCCTAAGATGTTATATAAATAAAATTGATGAAAACTTACTTGGGGTGTTTAGCGTCCCATTCGTTCATTTTCCTGCTCAGCAACCGTATTGGCGATTCACTAGTATTCTTTTTGTTCTGATTGCAATGTACGCGACACGTTGTACTATCAATCTTGCAAGTGCATGCTGAAATACGAATTAATTAATATAAATCAACAGCCTTAATAATTTATTTTTAAAATTTTTAGTATTTGTTGCTATAGCGGCAACGGATATACATCATTTGTGAAAATTTCAGCTAGCTATCACGGTTAATGAGATACAGCCTGGAGACAGACAGACAGACAGACAGACAGAAAGACAGACTGACAGACAGACCGACAGACAGACAACGAAGTCTTAGCAATAGGGTTCCGTTTTACCCTTAGGGTACGGAACCCTAATTAGCTTAGACTTTTCTCTGCCACATAACTGATTCAAGGCAATGATCAAAATAACCTGGTTTTTTCTTGTCCTTCTTTTTCGGACGTGAAAGGAGCTGGCCCTCCTTGTACTCCCTAGACCCCAACGTGCAGTTCGACATCGGCATCTTAGCATCGAATAATCGGTCTATGTAATCTGAAAGAACATTGAAATGACGAAATAGCCTCAGATATTAAAATCATTAAATCCAGATAGCATTGATAGTGTCCTTTCAAAGATAAATCATCTGCCTAGGCTATTCGGCTTCCCGTCTAACCGGATGCAGCTGAGAACCAGTGTTTTACATGGAGCGACTACCTGTCTGACAACGGGCAATCCAGTCAACGTGGCACCCCTTGGTAAGACTTATTGTCAGACTTTCTGGCTTCTGACTACAAAACCATAAAAGAAATACAAATTGCATAATGAAGTCGGCTTAGCACGATTCTATTAATCCTATTAATGTCAGCCATATAAAAAAATGTAATTGTATTTACTTTTGTCTTCAGCATATACGAGCATATCCACAGCAGTCTTATAGATCTCGCTATTAGCTGCAATGCTTGATTCTGGTTCGACGTTGGGAGTTTCAGTCATGATGTTTGTACTGGACTCATCTCTGTACACCATTTTGTCCTGGATAGGTAAACAAGTGTCATGCATTGTATCAGAGAGATGGAGAGGATATTGACCTGATCAGAAACTATTAACAAACATGGAGGATGGTTATTGGTTATTCAACGAACCAGTGACCTGAGGCTGCTTCAAGTCCAAACACGCAAATTTAAATAGTCAATTAATAGTAAGAAACTTTATGACGATCCACTACCTAAAAGAAATAATAAAAAACCTTACCGGCTTCACTTTCAAATTCTGTATATCAGGGTTATTGTCAATAAATTTCCAAAAGGAGCAAATTTTTTTTTGCAAAAAATCGTTGTCAGTCTCGTCATTGGGCGTGAAGTCTACGACGATGTGCTGAGCGAAGAGTGGTTCCCCACAGGAGCCCTCGTTGAACACGCTGTAGTTCTCCATAGACTTGGGGTTGCTGGTCCCACCCACTGAGGAGATCGGGCTCTTGCCGTCACTGCACTCAAACAAACCGGACTGATTATCATCAGTAATCATTTAAAATACAATATAAAATTATAGTCAGTAAAATTATAAACAAGCGTCTTTCAGATTGTGGTTGTGAGTGACAGTTGGTATAGTTTTTTTATTAAAGTGTATTTTCAAAAAGGTTACATGCTATCTAGGTTTTACTCAAAGGGATTCACGGGATATTTTAATTTGTGAAACTGCAAGTTTTTCTTCATTCTAAGCACTGCAGTGCAAATCAGTGCATAGTTTTGGTTTGTAAAAGGCTGATTTTAAAGTCAAGCGACGACAACCGAAAATGTATGAAATTTTAGGAAACTTTTATGAATAACACGTAGCTTTCACCGCTGATGGTCAGCCTGACAATAAAGTAAAATCAGCTGTAGATAAAAATCCTATTAAATTTTGTAGAAGACTGCAAGGTGAACTGTCCGTAGCGCAGCAAAAACAAACAACAATAATCAGTCCATCTTAATAGTTTTATTAAAATAAATAAACAATAATAATAATTAGTTGATTAATTAAAAGTAAATTCTAATACTACAACTACAATACATTAATATAAAACTAAGTATAAGTAATAGTGATTATGATGATAAAACTGTGTAACTTAAGAAAGTTATGGGTAGACTTGAGGTTGTATTATGCAGTGGTGCAGCAAGGGGGGTTGAGCTGGAGCCTTCATCGACCTTTGGAATTAAACAAAAAGTATTAGAAATAACGTTTTAAGGCTTGTAGAGTTTCCTAGCTTTCTAAAGATAAGGACTGTTTGTAATGCGAAATGTAATGTAAAACGACTTAACCGAGCGCAAAGTAATTTCCAGTGGCAGGTCAAAATACGAGAGACTAGTTTTATTAACTAGTTTAGGGTCTAATTCCCAAAACTAAGAAAACTACAACGCTATCATGGTCAAAATCAACTTTAGACATAGTGTTATCATATCTTCAAATGAATACAGACGACGACAACAGGTCAACCTACTCGAATCTGTCAAATTTCTGCAATAGATTTTCAACCTTATCGCAATTGTGGTAGGTTAATGTTTGATTGGTAAAATTTGACAGATTCGGGTACCGTGACTTGCTGTTGTCTGTCTCCTGAAGCCAACGTACTTACGATACAACGTACTTAGGATGTTTAGCGTCCCATTCTGTTAATGTATTACACAGTAACCTCGCTTCTGACATTGGCTTCGGATGTTCCCGGCAAGGCTTGCAGATGTTGACACACTTGCATACCTTGGATCCTGGATGGTAAAAGAACTACTATTTATATCTAAATCTGTCTCAAAGAGATCTTAAGGTTCTAGGGGCCTTCGTAGTTATTGGCTGTGTCATGCGTTCAGGTCTCTTCTTGAAGAAACATAGAATGAGTATAAACCACCTTTGCTCAAAATTGTCGAGAGAAATGTAAATGACACAGGGTAGTCGACGTATGGATTGAATGAAACAGGGGTGTGGACAGGGTCATTTGACCTACCAACTTTTTGAATCCAGAATAAGTTTAAAAGATGGTAGGTAAAATTTTGGACGGGTAAAAATGATGGCCAATTTTAGCAACATTTCGCATTGTGGTCAATGAATTCATAAACAAATATACTGCCAAGGCTATTGGTGGAAGAGTTATATAGGATGAGAAGATTGCAAAGGCATCCTTCCTTATAATGGATGTGTAGATTGCTGGGTTTGTAAGGCGACTTTCATTTTATTCGAATAATAATTTATTTTGAGAATAAACTATCTCACTACGTCTTCCCTTCGTTTAATGTTTTTAAACTTTCGCGACTTGTACACATATTTTAGATAACCAACGGGTCTTACTCGCGATGAAATTGTAAAGGTTTACGATACCTCTTTTCTGCCGACGTTTCGGCCGAATTGCACCGACCGTGGTCACGGGCTCTTCCTCCTTCCTTCGTTTTCTAATATTTTGAAGACCAGGATCGTTTTCCTTGTACTCTGAGTGTAAAGTACGTTGGGTAGTCTTTTCAAACATGCTGGTTATGAGCCCTGCAAGAATGAAAGATTTGATCGTCTTTTTCATTGCTTAATTTTTTTTATTTGAATGAATGCTTATTATATTTTGAATCTTTCTTCTTGTATGACAAATCAAGTAGTTAATACCTTTTTTCTCGGCAACTTCTAGCATGGACACAGCCCCTTTGGTGATGCCCACCACCTCGTCATTGTATTCTGGCTCACGCGGACTCTCTTCAGCTTTAACGGTTGTGGACGGCCTTGAATACGAGTTCTTCTCCTTAAATTAGTTTAAAAAGACAGAGTTGTCAAAATTATCCGTAATACTTTAACATCTCTTTTTAATTGGGTCTTGGACGACCGAGTGTGGGTTCCGATTAGATTCGGTGGCCTCGACGTTTTCAAAATTCCAGCATTAGTCTACCTGCGTCCTTACCCTCGGTCTGCAGCAGTCAGAGCAAAATTTTAGCTCCTTCACTGGTGGATTTTGAAGTGCCGTATCTGACTGAGGGTATGAACACCTGGAAAATGACTTGCCCGAACAACCTGGTTTCCCAGAGACAGTGGGATGAGCCGCTAGGCAGATTGATAAGAAATAAACATATCGATTCAGCTGTCAATACTGCTGAGCGTGCTGAGGGTCTATGACTTCACGCACTGCCACCGGCCAGCTTAGATTATCAGCCCAGAGCCATTAGTTCACCTCAGCGGTTTTAAAAAAATATATTTTTTGTTTGCTTGTCTGTTTTTTTGTACCCATAAGATTCCGAAACTACAAAACCGATTTGAAAATTACTTTCACTGTTGGAAAGCTAGACTATTCCCGAGTAACGCAGGCTATAATATTTGTCCAAATACAGAAAGTCGTTCCCCCGGGACGCGACTGAACCTACGGGAAACAGCTAGCAAGAAATAAGAACAGAAAGGTTATTGAGAACTAGTTATTGCTTTACATCCTACCGGCTGCACTTTAAATTTCTTAATATGAGGATTGTCTTTGATAAATTTCCAAAAACTACAGATTTTATCCTCCACGATTTCGTTGTCCACTGTATCGTCAGGCGTGAAGTCTACAGTAATATGTTGGGCTTGTAGCGGCTCTCCACAAGCGCTATCTCCGAAGCTGCTGAATCGCTCTGTCGTTCCAGGATTGCTTGTTTTATCTCCAGAAGAATCAGAATCTTCACCACTTATGCTATACGAATAAATAGTTATCACCGAACTCACTGACATTATTATTTATTCTGGTTCAATATACTTCAATATATTTTTATTTTACAATTGATTGATTTTATTTTTAAGTCAAAGTTGTATATGACAGAAAAGAAAAAACGACGAATGGATTCATAATGGATTGAAGTAATCCTCTTTAATGCAATTGTCTATATTTCGTGACTTATCTGCTAGAAATAAGGTTGAATAATTCTAAACATAAAAAATTAACCATACCAAAATAGGGTTCTGCGTTTTTAGAGGTTTTTTAAGTTATTTGTGAAGAGACATAGTAAAAATTATTCATCACTAGCTGTTTCACCCGCGTTTGGGGCAACTTTTTTTATCATATGAAAGGTTCTCGTGACTACAACAAACACGACAAAAAAAGAATCACCGGAATCGGTCAAGCCGTTCAGGCGTTATTCGATGACCAAGGAATGAATGAAGACGACTTAGGACCAAAAGTTGGTTTATTTAAAAAAGAAATTACAAATAGCTTAAATACGAAATAAACAAAATTAGAAAATTCATCAAAAGCGTGGCCTCAAGCGTGGCATATTGTTTAATATCAATGACCATAGATAATACCAATGACCAGACGAATGTGACGGAGTCAAAAGAACTCTCACGTCGAATAATCTGAAATAATACTATAAATACCTACAGCACACAAAAGAAAATAGCACCAAGATAGTAAAAAAATTATATCTACAATGTCCAATGAAAATAGACATCCAAACACTGAAGCCGAAAGTTCCGAATTCAGTAATAAAGGTGAAAAATACATTAAACATACTGAAAGAGTCTCAGAGGACTCGATCTATGCTTCAGCTTCAAAAAATCATAAAAAAGGACTAAACAATTTCAACAATTCACATAGATTTCTGCGTACACAAATAGATACCGACAGTGATAATGTTGTACTAGAATCTCAAAGAGATTATAGAAATGTTACAGACGTGGACACTAGGGATTGTGGAGAACCTCTAAAACCGCAGGTTTTGCGGATTGATTTTGATCCTTTAGATGGAGTTGATGATGATTTCGTTCAAAAGAAATGTGTAGAGTTCTGGAAGTTCATCGATGGAAACCCAGATTTGAAGTCTTTAAAAGTAATTGCTAAGAAAGAGAGTGTCACGGTACGTAAAGTGGGGTAGATTAATGTACCGACAAATTATTCAAACCAAAGCTAATCAAAATATTAGTTCACAGAAACTTATGGCACATCATTGCACTGACTTAGATGATACTAAAACCTACCGAGGAGAATTAAAGTTCGTTAATCTGTCCATATATTAATTAAAGGATCCTTTATCTATTGAGTTGTTCATTTCCAGAAGGATTCCTTTACTGAGATGACGCCTCCTGAGAGCGTCTCCTCCACTTCATCCGAATCAAGTGAGGGACTCGGATTTTCACCGATCACTATGATGACCCTCAATTGGCTAAAGCACGGTAGGTCTTTGTAGTTTATGTACTTCTAGAGTTCCAGTTTTACGAGTCTTAACTGTTACTAGAGTCCTAAAGTCACAAATCACATCCTAAAGAGAACAATCAGTTGGGTGTGAATTGTGCAAGTATGCATAATAGGATGGCCGCTATCCCACTGGCGTTTTATGAGCGCCTGCGTCTCTGCAACGTTTCGCAGATGTGTGACAAACATTAATGTCCGCTGTACGCAATGACGCAATGCTAATGTACGTTAATAATTTTATTAATAAGGTACATATTGTTTCACAATTAGTAATGTGGATAAAGTTTCTTTCATATCGGCAGGAGACCTGATGACTCACGCATTGGCTACGAAGGCAGTCATAAGGCCATGTGACCTCGTATCAAAATATGAAGATTATAACAAAAATAAAGCAGATGGTTGGTCTTCAAGAAGAAAACAAAAAGGTAACATTGTGATTATATTTTTGTATATTGTCACAGGTTGATAAATGAAGAGTCCGCGACTGCGAGACCTTCGTTTCTTTACAAAGTCTGAAACCCCCTTTTGTATCTTGTATGTTTGAATGGTCTGTATTCCAGTCAAAGTCCTCAGTGGTTCAGCAGTAAGGAAGCCATCAATCAACTACAAATAATTACATCCTCAATAAGAAATATCTTTTTATCAAATCCTACTAAAAAGTGGAAAAGTGCATCTGTTTGTTTTATCAGTTTTTCACGGCAAAATGGAGCGACGAATTGATGTCATTTTGTATGTGGAGATAGTTAGTTAGGTTAGAGAGTTACGTAGGCTACCTTTTGTTTCATTTTACCCCCCGTTCCACAAGGGAGGGGGGGGGGGG
>NWSH02000019.1:12679057-12689378 GCA_002382865.2 Heliothis virescens
GGGGGGGGGGGGGGGGGGGGCGAGAGTCTGTATGGTGCATTCCGCAATTTTCAGGATAGAAGGCAAAAAATGTCCAACTTCTTATAAGAGGGGTGTTATTTTACATGTTACTTTGCTCAGTTTTCAAGCTAAAACAGTACTCAGTTCTGCTACCAATGCAAATACAATAGTGTTACTTCAAATATAAAACGAGCGAAGGCGAGGGCAAGAGCTAGTTCTGCTCAATGCTGTAGTACAGTCAGTTGTGGTGTCGTTCTACCTCTTGTTAAAGAAATTAGACTAATATTTTAATACGAAAAGATGTACCGTCTTTGCGTTCAAATTGCTTGCGTGTAAACGTATCCCCGGGTAACTTCTTCTTCTTATAGAGTGAGCTGCAGGTTTAATCACCTAACAAACCCTAGTGTCAGAGTTTTCTATCAGCCACCTAACGGCCTCTGACGTGGAATTATAACTACAACTGCTACTGAGTAGCATTCAAGAGGACGCTTTACGTGCCCTCCCCTGCACCGAAAACTGAATGTAATATATACGACAAGAAATTATTACTCGATCTGATATTGAAAATTTTAATACTCCAAAAAAAAACTTTTCACTTCAAAAACTTTTAATAACTGCATACAAAACTAGCCCTGAAACAATTTTCTGTGGTTTTGTTATTCTTACTATATAATGAGTGTGATATGTATGTATACTATAAAATGTGTATATATGTTAGTTTGTTACGCTCAGCTGAACCGATTGAGATCCTATAAACGGCAATATTTTTGTCCAGGTGTTTCAGTTTGCAGGTTAAATCTATAGATATAGTACGGTAATCAAAAGCAGACTCACTGGTACTTCATTTTGCTATGTCAAAAAAAACCTTCGATCACAAAAACATCGAACAATAAAGAAATCAAACATACAAACCTAGCAAACAATATAATAACCAGAACATAAGAAACTTCAAGTTCAGAGGATGACCCAATAGCATACACAGACGACATACATTCCCGCCTACACAAAGCTTGCGAATCTGTTCGTGAATTAATCCATTCATGTATGCAAAATCAATAAGAATCTTGACTCAACATGCATGCAACGTGACTCCGCACCATCTACCATTTTCCGAACATCATAACAGACCATGATGGTTCAAAGGATTTTGGACTCTAAGCTTTTGAAACAAGGTCTATTATGGCTTGTGTTTAAGGTCGAATGTAGGGCAGCTTTGAAATAGGTCTTTAGTGAACGGCAAGGGTTAATGGTGTTTAAAATATGCATGGCCCATCTTGGAGACTGCATGCTGCGTCCGGGCACTTAGACTCGAGACCACAGGATATGGAATCTCTATTATATTATTCATTATTTTTCATTATATCTTTACAGTAATCTATTTTTTGATGGTCGGTTTCTGAGCAACTTTATCGGTGACTTATATATTTATTTCAAGTTTCATCGTTTTTATTTCATACAGACTTATTACAGGAAAAGCTCGTGGTTAAGTCAATACCATGCGGATAAAGTTAATCATTGATGGCGTGGTCTTGTCATAACGAGTTCTTCAGTGTTTTGGAAGGCACGATAAACTAGTGGGTTCCGGCTGTCGTTTGACCATCTTTGTCTGGAGTTACGTGTAGTCCAAAGCCAGAAAGTCTTACCAATGGGTATCAGGTTGCCCGGGTAACTGGGTATTGGAGGTCAGACAGGCAGTCGCTCCATGTAAAACACTGGTTCTCAGCTGCATGCGGCATTATCTTCAATTGCAAATGTAATTATAATACTATTTATTTAGTTCATGTAACATACATACAATATCAAAGGTTAAAAGAACAATATTGCAATGATAAATGATCCATTATCTGCCTAGCCTTTTCCAAAAAAAATTTGAGATCTTGACCAGTCTTAATCGAATACAACTGCTTACCAGTGATTTAAATGGAGCTACTACCTATTTGAACTCCTTATCCTAGCAATAGGTAAGACTGTCAACTGAAAAAAAACCGGCCAAGTCAGACTCGCGCACGAAGGGTTCCGTAGAATAATCCATAAAACGTAAAATAGTAATAGCATATGATTTGGCCCCTAAAAATTACCAATAGATATTTACCACTTCAAAATTCAGTCATATAATTTAGTGGTACTAAATCTTTATTTTTCCTTATCCAGCGTTTGTCAGTCCTTGTATTTCCTCGTCAATAGAGACAGTGATGCAATGGTGGAGGCTCGGCCGGAGTGCTACTCTTGATTAGCAGGAAACTGGAACGAACCATGGAGACTATAGGCTACTTCGCTATTAGACAACTATTGTTCCTGACACGATTGTAATCTAATAGTATGCTTGTAAAATGACACTTACATTTCGAACAGGTTACCTACTTTGATTTTATTTGATTGAACTGTATTTGGTATCTCTCAAGTATGGATCAAATGGAACAGGGGCCTAGGACTCGCTAGGTAGGGAAATCGTACCGTTACTTAAGGTAAACTGAACGACCATTTGTACCAAACGGATAAGTTTAAGCACTTTTTTTAATATGTGTTTTTTAGAATATTATTATATACTTATCCAAATTTATTATAATATATTAGCATCAGACCTGTCTACAAAAGATGGTGGAATTTAAAAAATGAAGTGATCTTTTTATTTGCAGATTTAAAGCTCGTTTTGGTGCGAAAATACCACTTAAGGACAGAATCAACGTTATCAGAATATTATACGGCGGGCGGTTCATTATCATTACTCTCAAAGGCTAAAAAAGTGCCTAACTTCAAGAAACTTATTAAACGTGTTTTTAAAATCAGCTTTATCTACAGTTACCAAGGAGCACCGGGTCCCAACCTCGGTTTCACGCTCAATCTCCAAGAGTCACGCACCCTCATCCAGCAAGGTAGATCAGGAGAACAGCCTGACACGCATGGTGGCTGAGATGAAGCGCTGGGATTCGCAGCATCCAAAGTGAGAACTTTTACGTACCAGTACAACCAGCTAAAGTTAATGAAACACAATATAATCTCACTAGCCTTTTCTTCTTCTTCTTCTTCTTCTTTGCGAGTCGATGGCAATCAGTCTCAAATTTTTGAGGCCCAGTAGTTCGCCACGCGCACAGCATTATCAGTGGCGGCCTTTTTATCGTCCCACTGTTGGGCACTGGCCTCCTCTCACACAGAGAAGAATTGAGCGTTAATCACCACGCTTGCTCAATGTGGGTTGGTGACTTCAGACTTTACAAGTCCAGGTTTCCTCAAGAGGTTTTCATTCACCTTTTAATCAGTCATTGGTGTCTAAGATACATTTAGAAAGTACATACAAACTTAGAAAAGTTGCACTGGTACTTGCCTGACCTGGAATCGAACCGCACGCTCGTATATGAGATGTTGGTGCTTTACCTACTGGGCCACCACGACTAAGTTTCACTAGTATAACCAGTTAAAGTTAAATCATAGAACGCAGAGGTCAATTTGAGGAACGTGGATAGATCATACAGAATTAAGTAGAAGTTAGGTAGACTTGGGACATGGGCAATAAGTCGTAAACGTGTCCAGTGCGTTATTTGTCACATTATGGAAATTCATTTTCTTACATTTTCAGATCTATGGCGCCCCCAAATAATCCTGCGGGATTGTCTCTAGAGAAACCTGAGAGCATTCTATTACCGTATATCACAGATAATGAGGATAAATATTGCGAAAAGTGCATTAATTAGTTCCTGTTTGAAACTAGTGGAAGAATAGAAGTTATTTTAAGTTTGTATGTTTAAGATAATCTATTGAATTTAGTTTTAGTTAGCAGAATGAAGTTCGATTGTTTTGTCAATTGCTACGGGTTTATTCTTCGTAGCTTAGTTTTTTTTGTTAATTATCATGTTCATCACTGTTGAGAGGTTAAACATATAAATTGTTATGTTACTAAGCTGAGACACGTATAATAAATTAAGTTTGTAGTGTAAATCCCTCCCTTGACTTGCTTCTTTCTGATACCTGAGGACATTTCTTTAGTTATTTCCATTACTCCAAAGTCGTCGGATATAACAAGCTAAGTCTAGCACTAGACTATTATACTAGAAGTAAACAAAAATTAACTGCGCTTACATTTACTTTCTAGCTTTACAATATTTTTCTTCTTTCAACCCACCGACAATAATATACGAGTTATTAATATTTTTCGGCTTTACCAGATATTTCAGAGTATTGTAAGGGTGAGGGCTCAAATAATTCCACTTTGGGTGACTTCTCGCAGACGAACATGGCCTTCGTGCCGTGGTAGCCGTCGTCCAAAGTGCCAGCTCGGATAAAAGTGCCGTGGTGCTGGGTACCTCCCCCATTATCTGGCTGTCCGGGATCCCAATCGTTAAACACATCCTCTAATCTATCACCTGAAAGAGGACAGAATATAGGACTCTTGTATTCTCGTGTTATAAGTGTTTGAGTAATCAAGTCTTAGTTTTATATTCTTACTCGATGTTGTCCGCAGTTCACGCGTAAATTTCTCTTTCACCCCTATTCAAGTACTTAATGTACAAGAATGTAATTATAACTTTAACACATTCTTGTATAACAATACCCCGAAAGAAAACAGTCATCGGTCGTGTCGTCGTTAATTCNGTGCATTCCGCAATTTTCAGGATAGAAGGCAAAAAATGTCCAACTTCTTATAAGAGGGGTGTTATTTTACATGTTACTTTGCTCAGTTTTCAAGCTAAAACAGTACTCAGTTCTGCTACCAATGCAAATACAATAGTGTTACTTCAAATATAAAACGAGCGAAGGCGAGGGCAAGAGCTAGTTCTGCTCAATGCTGTAGTACAGTCAGTTGTGGTGTCGTTCTACCTCTTGTTAAAGAAATTAGACTAATATTTTAATACGAAAAGATGTACCGTCTTTGCGTTCAAATTGCTTGCGTGTAAACGTATCCCCGGGTAACTTCTTCTTCTTATAGAGTGAGCTGCAGGTTTAATCACCTAACAAACCCTAGTGTCAGAGTTTTCTATCAGCCACCTAACGGCCTCTGACGTGGAATTATAACTACAACTGCTACTGAGTAGCATTCAAGAGGACGCTTTACGTGCCCTCCCCTGCACCGAAAACTGAATGTAATATATACGACAAGAAATTATTACTCGATCTGATATTGAAAATTTTAATACTCCAAAAAACTACTTTTCACTTCAAAAACTTTTAATAACTGCATACAAAACTAGCCCTGAAACAATTTTCTGTGGTTTTGTTATTCTTACTATATAATGAGTGTGATATGTATGTATACTATAAAATGTGTATATATGTTAGTTTGTTACGCTCAGCTGAACCGATTGAGATCCTATAAACGGCAATATTTTTGTCCAGGTGTTTCAGTTTGCAGGTTAAATCTATAGATATAGTACGGTAATCAAAAGCAGACTCACTGGTACTTCATTTTGCTATGTCAAAAAAAACCTTCGATCACAAAAACATCGAACAATAAAGAAATCAAACATACAAACCTAGCAAACAATATAATAACCAGAACATAAGAAACTTCAAGTTCAGAGGATGACCCAATAGCATACACAGACGACATACATTCCCGCCTACACAAAGCTTGCGAATCTGTTCGTGAATTAATCCATTCATGTATGCAAAATCAATAAGAATCTTGACTCAACATGCATGCAACGTGACTCCGCACCATCTACCATTTTCCGAACATCATAACAGACCATGATGGTTCAAAGGATTTTGGACTCTAAGCTTTTGAAACAAGGTCTATTATGGCTTGTGTTTAAGGTCGAATGTAGGGCAGCTTTGAAATAGGTCTTTAGTGAACGGCAAGGGTTAATGGTGTTTAAAATATGCATGGCCCATCTTGGAGACTGCATGCTGCGTCCGGGCACTTAGACTCGAGACCACAGGATATGGAATCTCTATTATATTATTCATTATTTTTCATTATATCTTTACAGTAATCTATTTTTTGATGGTCGGTTTCTGAGCAACTTTATCGGTGACTTATATATTTATTTCAAGTTTCATCGTTTTTATTTCATACAGACTTATTACAGGAAAAGCTCGTGGTTAAGTCAATACCATGCGGATAAAGTTAATCATTGATGGCGTGGTCTTGTCATAACGAGTTCTTCAGTGTTTTGGAAGGCACGATAAACTAGTGGGTTCCGGCTGTCGTTTGACCATCTTTGTCTGGAGTTACGTGTAGTCCAAAGCCAGAAAGTCTTACCAATGGGTATCAGGTTGCCCGGGTAACTGGGTATTGGAGGTCAGACAGGCAGTCGCTCCATGTAAAACACTGGTTCTCAGCTGCATGCGGCATTATCTTCAATTGCAAATGTAATTATAATACTATTTATTTAGTTCATGTAACATACATACAATATCAAAGGTTAAAAGAACAATATTGCAATGATAAATGATCCATTATCTGCCTAGCCTTTTCCAAAAAAAATTTGAGATCTTGACCAGTCTTAATCGAATACAACTGCTTACCAGTGATTTAAATGGAGCTACTACCTATTTGAACTCCTTATCCTAGCAATAGGTAAGACTGTCAACTGAAAAAAAACCGGCCAAGTCAGACTCGCGCACGAAGGGTTCCGTAGAATAATCCATAAAACGTAAAATAGTAATAGCATATGATTTGGCCCCTAAAAATTACCAATAGATATTTACCACTTCAAAATTCAGTCATATAATTTAGTGGTACTAAATCTTTATTTTTCCTTATCCAGCGTTTGTCAGTCCTTGTATTTCCTCGTCAATAGAGACAGTGATGCAATGGTGGAGGCTCGGCCGGAGTGCTACTCTTGATTAGCAGGAAACTGGAACGAACCATGGAGACTATAGGCTACTTCGCTATTAGACAACTATTGTTCCTGACACGATTGTAATCTAATAGTATGCTTGTAAAATGACACTTACATTTCGAACAGGTTACCTACTTTGATTTTATTTGATTGAACTGTATTTGGTATCTCTCAAGTATGGATCAAATGGAACAGGGGCCTAGGACTCGCTAGGTAGGGAAATCGTACCGTTACTTAAGGTAAACTGAACGACCATTTGTACCAAACGGATAAGTTTAAGCACTTTTTTTAATATGTGTTTTTTAGAATATTATTATATACTTATCCAAATTTATTATAATATATTAGCATCAGACCTGTCTACAAAAGATGGTGGAATTTAAAAAATGAAGTGATCTTTTTATTTGCAGATTTAAAGCTCGTTTTGGTGCGAAAATACCACTTAAGGACAGAATCAACGTTATCAGAATATTATACGGCGGGCGGTTCATTATCATTACTCTCAAAGGCTAAAAAAGTGCCTAACTTCAAGAAACTTATTAAACGTGTTTTTAAAATCAGCTTTATCTACAGTTACCAAGGAGCACCGGGTCCCAACCTCGGTTTCACGCTCAATCTCCAAGAGTCACGCACCCTCATCCAGCAAGGTAGATCAGGAGAACAGCCTGACACGCATGGTGGCTGAGATGAAGCGCTGGGATTCGCAGCATCCAAAGTGAGAACTTTTACGTACCAGTACAACCAGCTAAAGTTAATGAAACACAATATAATCTCACTAGCCTTTTCTTCTTCTTCTTCTTCTTCTTTGCGAGTCGATGGCAATCAGTCTCAAATTTTTGAGGCCCAGTAGTTCGCCACGCGCACAGCATTATCAGTGGCGGCCTTTTTATCGTCCCACTGTTGGGCACTGGCCTCCTCTCACACAGAGAAGAATTGAGCGTTAATCACCACGCTTGCTCAATGTGGGTTGGTGACTTCAGACTTTACAAGTCCAGGTTTCCTCAAGAGGTTTTCATTCACCTTTTAATCAGTCATTGGTGTCTAAGATACATTTAGAAAGTACATACAAACTTAGAAAAGTTGCACTGGTACTTGCCTGACCTGGAATCGAACCGCACGCTCGTATATGAGATGTTGGTGCTTTACCTACTGGGCCACCACGACTAAGTTTCACTAGTATAACCAGTTAAAGTTAAATCATAGAACGCAGAGGTCAATTTGAGGAACGTGGATAGATCATACAGAATTAAGTAGAAGTTAGGTAGACTTGGGACATGGGCAATAAGTCGTAAACGTGTCCAGTGCGTTATTTGTCACATTATGGAAATTCATTTTCTTACATTTTCAGATCTATGGCGCCCCCAAATAATCCTGCGGGATTGTCTCTAGAGAAACCTGAGAGCATTCTATTACCGTATATCACAGATAATGAGGATAAATATTGCGAAAAGTGCATTAATTAGTTCCTGTTTGAAACTAGTGGAAGAATAGAAGTTATTTTAAGTTTGTATGTTTAAGATAATCTATTGAATTTAGTTTTAGTTAGCAGAATGAAGTTCGATTGTTTTGTCAATTGCTACGGGTTTATTCTTCGTAGCTTAGTTTTTTTTGTTAATTATCATGTTCATCACTGTTGAGAGGTTAAACATATAAATTGTTATGTTACTAAGCTGAGACACGTATAATAAATTAAGTTTGTAGTGTAAATCCCTCCCTTGACTTGCTTCTTTCTGATACCTGAGGACATTTCTTTAGTTATTTCCATTACTCCAAAGTCGTCGGATATAACAAGCTAAGTCTAGCACTAGACTATTATACTAGAAGTAAACAAAAATTAACTGCGCTTACATTTACTTTCTAGCTTTACAATATTTTTCTTCTTTCAACCCACCGACAATAATATACGAGTTATTAATATTTTTCGGCTTTACCAGATATTTCAGAGTATTGTAAGGGTGAGGGCTCAAATAATTCCACTTTGGGTGACTTCTCGCAGACG
The DNA here is from genome assembly GCA_002382865.2 of Heliothis virescens. Classification (NCBI taxonomy): domain Eukaryota; kingdom Metazoa; phylum Arthropoda; class Insecta; order Lepidoptera; family Noctuidae; genus Heliothis; species Heliothis virescens. The sequence goes on from NWSH02000019.1 coordinate 12,687,836, forward strand.
AACATGGCCTTCGTGCCGTGGTAGCCGTCGTCCAAAGTGCCAGCTCGGATAAAAGTGCCGTGGTGCTGGGTACCTCCCCCATTATCTGGCTGTCCGGGATCCCAATCGTTAAACACATCCTCTAATCTATCACCTGAAAGAGGACAGAATATAGGACTCTTGTATTCTCGTGTTATAAGTGTTTGAGTAATCAAGTCTTAGTTTTATATTCTTACTCGATGTTGTCCGCAGTTCACGCGTAAATTTCTCTTTCACCCCTATTCAAGTACTTAATGTACAAGAATGTAATTATAACTTTAACACATTCTTGTATAACAATACCCCGAAAGAAAACAGTCATCGGTCGTGTCGTCGTTAATTCTAAAGGCCCGTTTACACATTGCGATTTCATTGCCCGTTGCTTGCCATTTTATTGCAGAAATATTTGACAGGCGACCATTTACCTATTGCACAATTACGTTTACACAGTGCAAGTAGGCAAAGAAATCGCAATGTGTAAACGGGCCTTAATTGTTATTATTGCATCTGATATAGCCTTGAACATGAAGTAATTTACTTTATTTTCATAAGAATCAGTACCGTAATAGGTATTTTGCATGAAAAAGTAATAAGTCCGTTTTTTAGATAACCCTAAAATAATGGACAAGTATTTTTGACAAACAGTCGCGGCGGGGGACTTGTAATTATTAAAGAGATTACCGTTAAGCGTCACCCAGGTACGCAGGTCACCATATGCTCGCAAACCGATGTGGAATTGTTCCCATTTGTTGATCTTGTCACTGGGACGAACTGGGAACATGTCTTTGATGACGAGAGCTTCTTCTTTGTTGTTGATGACTACCAAGTGGCTTCCTTCAGCAGCACATATCTGATATGCATGGTACCAAGTTTTCTTATCCAGGTGGACCTTGTAACAGCTGCCTGTGCGCTTGTTGAGGTGGTATGCTGAAATGTCAAATGAATTGAATTAAACATTTATAAGGTGAGACGGGTGGCAAGTACTAACTTGTTATGTTTACAGAAGGTGGACTGCTCATGGATGACTGATGATTTGAACCAAAACTTTTTGTCTGAAAAATTTTCTGTGATGAGTTTTATTAAGGAAGTGTTTCCTCGAAGCCCTCATTGTTAATTGATACTAATGTATTAGAGGGCATTCAATACCGTGCACTTTTAGTTCAGTGCTGCTAGTGACAACGGATGTCTAGCTGATGATAATTCCTGCGGATTTTGTACTTACCGTCGTCAAAGGTGCCACATTCGTTCATAGTTCTATTATCGAGTTTCCTGTAACATATGTAAGGGAGCGAATCCTTGCACGAAGTGACATTCATGTATTGCGAGCGTCCGTTGACGGCCATGGTCAGGCAGAGCCCTGATACATCAGGGTTAGTTTGTGGAGCCCAGTTTATTTCCATGTCGGACAATGGCACTCCTGTAACAGTCATATATAGGTAAGAAGAACTGTCTAATCAGTATCAAAAACCGGCCAAGTGCGAGTCGGACTCACGCACGAAGGGTTCCGTACCATTTTCTATGAAAA
>NWSH02000019.1:12698325-12746054 GCA_002382865.2 Heliothis virescens
TGTAGGCGACCACAAAACCGGCGGTACACAACACTTTTCGGCCAAAACTCTTCTTTGAGGAACTTCTCAAGATGATGCGTCGGAACTCGCACCACGAACGACTTGAAGTTCATATTGTGACGCGGTTCCAACCTCTCGACCCTCAAAGTCCAGTTGGTCTTGACGCGCATATACTCCAGACTATTAGACTACCTTGTACATTTGGCGATACTTGGACAGGCCGAGCCAGAATGGGGCTTTGGTCTGGACTCTGTACCTTTGAAGCCTGCCATAAGGAATTTCTGTAGGCTGAACATTGCTAGGTGCATTTTGAACATTTGGAGAATATTAACCATATCCAGGTGTTACTAGACTACCTTGTACATATGGCGATACTTAACCAGGACGAGCCTGAACGGAGCTTTGGTATAAACTTTGGTCCATTAAAGCCTGAGCAATGCGGGGGCCCATTCGATTAGTGGAATATTCCATAGACGTTTTATTGCGTGCGTTCAGAAGATTATAATAAAAAAAAAGTAAATAAATATCAAAAGTATGTGAATATCGGAATTCCGGAATTATTCCACTCAATTCCGGAACTGAAAAATCATCCGGAATTCCGGAGTTACGGAATTCCGGAATTCCGGAGTTGCATGCCCTAATTCTGACCCGGTGAACGGTTGGACCCTTAATGAAAACGAAACCGTCTTCTAACGGTCCCCAAAACCTGTTCGGGGAGCCCGTATTCCCAGGGCTGATGGTGACATTGGGCATAAGAGGAGGAGATACCTTCGTAGAGACATGTCTGCAAAGCTTTATTCCAAGGAGTGGGCGACATGTGCAGCTTCAACCAGCCCCTTGCTTCCTCGCTGTACGAGTACTGCGGCTTGCAGCGCTGGCTGTCTGGGTGAAAAACAAATGAATACGATTAATGCCCTTCTCTTCTTAGATGTAGCACGAAAGTTTATCATTAAAACGGGCTGACAACAGTAAGTTATGGTCTGACCGTTTTTTAGGGTATCCGTAGTAAACAAGGAACCCTTATAGTTTCACCATGTGTGTTTGTCCGTCCGCGGATAATCTCAGTGACTGTTAGCGCTAGAAAGCTGAAATTTGGTACAAATAATTTGGTGCACTGTAGGACAAGCGTTACACGATCAGTCTGGCGTCATTCCATTCCATCAGTCTGGTCAGAATGATGGGAGTATTATCGTGTAACCGGTTGATTGACGGACTGATGGTCCAGAATGCACCGTGTTTTTCGTCCGGCATCAGTCTGAGCCGGGCCAGACTGATGGAATGGAATGACGCCAGACTGATCGTGTAACCGTTGTCTAAAAGTAATTTACTTACCAGCTGCAATCAACAAGTATGATAAACACACTAGATATACTGTCAATATATTAGCGGTTGCCATTGCGCAGCTACTGAAGGAATATCTTCAATTTACGACAGTGGCCATTTATATACCATTGTTGGAGGAAATTGATAAAACATTGGCAACGATAATTTATTGTAAACTTTAATTTGCGTGCATGCATTCAAACAAGTTGTTGACATATTTCCTTTAACAGTAGCCTGAAGACAACAGGCAAGTCAGAGGCTTTAAGCACAAATGACTGATATAATTTGTGCTTAAAACCTCTGACTTGGAACATGATCACCGACTGCTAATGAAAAAGAGGAGATGGGTACAGTATGTGGGGTTAATGTAGATGGAAGCCGCCTCCAACATAGTTGGGAATTTTATTTATTTTGGAAAATTGGGAGGGTACTTCTCGAAATCGTATTTATTTTCTCTTCCACCTTATTACAAAACGTGGTTTTAAAAAGTACCGGGCTTAGTACTGGCTTCAGAGCTTTGTTAGAGATGATGGTTTATACCTAGTACTAAAGCCGATATTTTCTTGGCGGTGGCGGCGGTGCCGCTGTAGCTTAGGTCTCCGTCAATTGGAGACGCCAGCACTGCTACTGGGGAGATCGGAGAGACAACTAGAGACCGGTCCCAATATTTGCCCTATTTCTTTGCTTACTAGAGATAGGAATTTGAAATTATTTATATGGGGCTTATGTTATATTCTATACCTAGTAGACAGATTAACAGACAGATACAATATGGGGAGCGGCTCTTAATGTCAATATTGCGACGATGGTGTGATGCAGCATTACTTGGTGACAATGAAATGTATTTGTGCGTGGAGTGTCTACATATATAATTTAATCTCCAATTCAAAACTACAAGGAAAAACTGAATTATTTTGAGTATTTTATTATTTATATTAAACATTACTGATAAACCGTGCAGATATAAGAGGGGTCACTACAATTAGTGCTGATGCACACGAGTGATAACTTTCTGACCAGAATACAATGTGTTACATCATACTTTATCGGGGGCGTCCCAAGCTCATGTAGTGCCCTTGTGCAATCATTACCCAAGCGACCCCTATAAATAAGTGCACATATTTGTAAATACTTTAAACATATTTAAAATAAATATTTTTTTGCCGCCCCTTAAGTATTAAAGGGTACTTGTATATGTATGTACAGGCAACAGCAGGTTGCGGTACCCGGATCTGTCAAATTTTGCCAATCAAACATTAACCTACCACTATTGTGATAAGGTTGAAAATTTATTGCAGAAATTTGACAGATTGTGGTAACTTGATGTGGTACGTCTGTACCTACGTATCAACCATGATCATCCTCTGCCTAGCCTTTTCCCAACTAATGAGGGGTTGGCTTCCAGTCTAACCAGATGTAGCTGAAGACCCGTGTTTTACATGGAGCGACTGCTTATCTGACCTCCACAATCCAGTTACATGGCAGTAGGCACAGAAATAAGAAAGTTCACGTATAGAAATTAGGATTTCCTTGTTTTGGTAGTGAGAGTACTTAAAATACTAAGTTATTGATAACGCTAACCTTTTAACTAGGTTTAACTTAGAAAAGTGAAGACAGATTAGAGTCTTTTTTTTATCAATGGGAAATCATCAGTATGACCCCTCCCGCTGTGGGTGACAGCGTGAGGGGGTGTGAGACTTTTACTGACTAAAACCCACCGTGTCCTTCAGGAGCCCTTTGTGCGCCAGGGTCGCGGTAACTCTTTCGAGCAACCCGCAGCCCCGAAAGGCTCTGGCCCCAGTGAGCCCCACAGGGGTAGATTGTATAGTCGTCAACTGAATATTTTCTGCTGACGCTGCGGTCGCATAATTTAGCTTAGGTACTATAAATACTTTACTTTTATCATTTAATCAAACATTATACACTTTTATCATTTAATGTTTGAAATGGCAATTGGTCGCACTTGACGCATTGTTATTCGAAAATATTTATAAATTATTATTACGCGTCTTGTTAATGCCTACAATTATCACTCATTGATTATTGCATCTTGCATTAAAATAATCAAATTGCACGAGCTCCGTCAGACAATTTATGAATATAAAATCGAGGTAAATAAACGAATTTACTTTCTTTGTTTTTGTAAGAAATGAATGAAATACTAAAGTGATAACTCATTTCCTGATCATCACGTTAAAGTGTGATACAAGCATATTGTTTGTATGTCGGTCACAAGACTGGCTCTTGGCTGCTGTCCATCCGTCAATCAGCGCGAACGCACTTAGCCAACAGGCACTCACAACTATTGCCGAGTAATCAGGAATAAGTTCACATCATTTTATACTTATTTAAGGTGAATGCGATGCCTGGAAGCGGGAAATTTAAATATAACATGTTTTTTTTCCATGTTTTACCTAAGTTAACATTCAATATGAGGCGTGATCTTATCTTTTGCGGTTATTATGTCCCACAAAGTAAATTCTGATGTCCTTGTTTAACTCCGAAACTTCTTACAATTTGAATGTTACTGATTAAACTTTTTATTTCGAAATATCAGAGTATACCCAGTAACATGTGAATTGTAAGTAAGTACTAAATACAAATTTTTGCCCCAAAGACGCCCCAAAAACCCTCAAAACGCCCGCCCTTCACCACTCCCTATGTGTTTTTGCTGGGAAGAAGAAGTGGCGCAACAAACTCCCCAGCAACACATGTCTGTCTGTTAGATTTGAAGAATCTTAATACAACATTAAAAAATTCTCTAATTCTTTCAGGTAAATATAATTATCTATTTTTATTTCATTTATTCACGTAATTAACCTCATATAAATTCAACGGTATTTGATTTAAAATTACGTACAACCTTAATGAAATGAATTAATCACTTTCAGGTCCTACAAATACAAAATTAAGGCCGCGAAATCGCTACAAAGTAAATGAAATTAAACTGCAAACAAAAATTAGCGGTTTGAATAAATTAAATTTATTAATATCAATTAAGGGTTTGTATTTTATTGAAGACTAGCCGTTTTCCCGCGGTTTCACTCGCATCCCGTGGGAATTACTGCCCGTACCCGGATCTTCTTCTTCTTATCGAGTGAGCTGCAGGTTTAATCACCTGACAAGCCCTAGTGTCAGAGTTTTCTCAAATCCGCCTGACGGCCTCTGACGTGGATTTATAACTACGACTGCTACTGAGTAACAATCGAGGACGCCGGCTTTACGTGCCCTCCCAGGCACGGGGGTGTAACACCGCCAACTTCCAAACTCCAGGCTGCTTTGTGAAAGTTTCTAAAACCCACAAAGCGATTTCGGCCTGACCCGGGAATCGAACCCGAGACCCGTGGCACGGCAGTCGCGCTATGCGACCACTAGACCAACGAGGCAGTTACCCGGATAAAATATAGCCTATGTCAAAGAATTTTTAAAATCGGTCTAGTAGTTTTTGAGCCTATTCATTACAACCAAACAAACAAACAAAGTTTTCCCCTTTATAATATTAGTAAAGAAAAATGACGGCTTTATCTAGATACCGGCAGCATGTCAAGTTCAAGCAAAAGGAATTGGCTAGGCAGCGTCGAATGTAATATTACACTAATCACTTTTTTATCAATGGGAAACCATCAAATGACCCCTCCCGCTGTGGGTGACAGCGTGAAGGAGTGTCATACTTTTACTGACTAAAACCTTTGTGTGCCTGGGGCGCGGTAACTCTTTCGAACAATCCCGCAACCCCGGCAGGCTCTGGCCCTAGTGGGCCCCGTTTTTACACGAACCAATTGGTGCCACTTTTGAACCTTTACCGTAAACCCTCATAGTTTTACCAATATCTACCTTATCCTGAATCACGCTTTAACGGCTGAATGAAATTGTCAAACATAATAAATAGTATTGGGATACAACTTAACGTGCAGGATTTTACCTGACTGTGGGAAGAAGTTCTCACGAGACGCGGATCAAACCGCGGGCAATGACTAATCTATACTAATATTATAAAGCTGAAGAGTTTGTTTGTTTGAACGCGCTTATCTCAGGAACTACTGGTCCGATTTGAAAAATTCTGTCAGTGTTAGATAGCCCATTTATCGAGGAAGGCTATATACTATGGCTATAAATATAGGCTACTTTCTATCCGGGTGCGCGAAGTAGTTTCCACGAGACGTGGGTAAAACCGCTGGCGGAAGCTAGTAAATTAATAAAATGTACGATATCCTACGAATATTCTTTGTAGATCTGCCTAGCCTCTTCCCAACTACGTTGGGGTCGGCTTCCATTATAACCGCATATTGCTGAGAACGAGTGTTTTACATCCTATCTGACTTCCAGAACCCAATTACCTGAGCAGCTCGAAACTGAACTCCTTGCAAAGACTGGTTGTCAGATTTACTGGCTTCTGACTACCCGTAGTGACAGCCAATGATGTTCAAATGAAAGCCGGGACCCACCAATTTATCGTGCTTTCAGAAACATGGAATAACCCTCCCAATTCGTCGGGTAATTTATAATAATTATTCACGTAAATTGTAATTGTAATATATTCGATGGATGGATTTAATTTGCGCGACTATAAATTCTGGGTCGTAATTTTGACAGTAATCCATTTGAAATGAGACTAGCCGTTTCTCGCTGTATCACCCGCGGCCCAGGGATCTACTTCACAAATAGATTAAAATATTGCCAATTACACTCACTTGCAGTATGACTTACCATCACACTAATTTACATATTATTTGGGATGCAAGAACAGTAATGCAAGTGTAGCATTCTTGCATCTCTATATTTATACATATTAAGCTAATGCTGACAACGTTGTAGGTAACTGCTAGTTGATAATAAAATAGAAATAGAATAGAAAGATTTTAAAATCGGTTCGTTACAACCAAAAGCGTTAAAAAATTACGAACCTTCCACAAAATATTACCACCGTACAAACTGACAAACTTTTTACATAAGATGAGCGATGCCTCACCCTGTACCTACAATTAACTATTCGATACTACTACTGACTGTCTCAATGGTCTAGTAGTCAAATATCGTAACTGAAGCTATCTACGTGGTCTCGGATTCGACTCGCCGGTTGGGTTGAATTTTAGAAACTCTCACGAAGGAGCCCGGAGTCTGGAAGTTGGTGATTGATACATCTGTGCATCAGAAAGCACGTAAATATCGGTCCTGTTTGTGATCTCTCCAGTCCTGTCGGATTGCCGCCCCGGAGTGTCCTGTGTCTGCGCAAATGTTTGTGCATTATAATAACTCTAGTGGCTGATCTCCTTATATGAGAACACGGCCCACAGCCGTGGCTGATGAACGGAGAGGAGACCATTATTATTAGACCATATTTATACTACTTTATACTCCTACGAAATTGTATCACAAATGATATGTATCACAAATGTATCCTTAAGAATCTTTATTCTAAAAGAGTTTTATGAAATTTCTCGCCGGTTCTTCTCCTTGAGACCTCCTTTGAATCTTCTCTGAAGCTCCAACTTTTCAGCAGAAACTGTAGTAGGTATCAGCTGCGATGATTAATACTTATGGTTTGTATAACGATCAGTATGAGCATATGGAACCAGGGCAAAACAGTACTTTCACTAACACAAACCATTACAACCAACAACTAAGTATTAAAAATCCATAACAAATTAAAGTAATTAAACAACAATAAAATTTAAATAGAAATGTTCATGTACAGATTGTTGTTTATAAATCATTTGGCATGAGATGTTCGTCTAGATGACTCCCGTCACAGAGGCATGGCACGACATCCGCATAGCCCTGTCACTTGCAGTAAGTGCAATAAACTATATGCAAGTATATGCATTACTTATACATAAATACATACTAGCTTCCTCACTTTGTGCAAAAATATATCGGTATTTCTGTTTTTCAGTAGTATCCATGAAGCTCGTGGGTAAGCCAAAGCCGCGTGAATTGATTGGTCTTAAAGTTAAGCAACGCTTGGCGCGGTCGGTCCGTGTATGGGTGTCCTGTTGAGTTCTTCTGTGTTTCGGATACACGATTAATTTGCGAATTTCGGCTGCCATTTTAACATCTTTAGCCAGAAGCCAATAAGTCTGTCTACTAGTCTGACCCAGAGGTACCTTTCAGGTTGTCAGAGTAACTGGGGTGTGGAAGTCAGATAGGCGGTCACTCCATGTAAAACTCTGGTTCTCAGCTACAACCGATTAGACTGGAAGCCGATCCCAACACACACAACGACACCTGTGTTGTTGGGAACTTTGTACTTCTTCTTTTCAGCCATAACACTAGGAAGCGTAGAAAGGGGGCTCTTTTGGGGGTGCTGTCCGTTATAATTTTTTACGTGAAAAATACTAACTAGCCTACTTTCGATAAATTATATTGACCTTGAATTGACAAATGATAGTGAAGATGACTGCAAGTATTCCGAAGCAACTACTTCGCAAATCTTCTCTACTTCCTAGCCTTTCTACACTGAACTCAAATGCTTTATAATTTTAGTACCAACATCAATTTTCTTACAAACAATACTATCATTATCGCATCTCTCGATTGCAGTACAACAATACTCAATCAAACATCTATGTAAAATGCTTGTTACCATCAGAACCCGAGATACTACGTAGCAAAAATTCACCGACTTTCAAGAGCTCAATGAGTGAGATATCTCCTCGTCAATGTTGGCAGATTAAAAAAGCCGTCAATCACACTATGAATGAAAACCAGCAGCTGCTTGACACTTTACAATGATGTTCAACGTCAAGTATAGCGTGGATGGGAGATGCGTGGCGCGTCGATCATACCGGCGCTTGATTGACAATCTCTTTTGACTGTATAAACTTATAGATACACTATTGTTTATTAATAAAAATGTATGAGCAAGATGACATTTATGTAAATTAAAATATTGCCGAAATATAATCTTCAGGAAAAGAGCGTCCTCCTTCTAAAAGGTCGGGAACTCCCTTGGGATTCTTACAATAAAAAACCTAAACCCAGAATAAAATCCTTTGCGTTTGGTACAAACGTAAATAGTAGGAATCCATAACGCTTTTGAGATTCTCATTTTATCAGTGTAGGTAACAATGTCATCATCTGCCTAGCCTTTTCCCAACTATGTTAAAGTCGGCTTCCAGCCTAGCCAGATGCAGCTGAGAACCAGTGTTTTACATGGAGCGACTGCCTGTCTGACTTCCTCAACCCAGTTACCCGGGCAACCCGATACCCATTAGAAAGACTGGTTGTCAGACTTTCACGAGCCCTTCATCAGTGTAGGAGACATTATTAGTCCTGACCGAATAATCAATGAGTCAGAAGCTTCCGAAACAATGGTTAACACTGGCTTTGCCAAACGGTGAACACACTGAATAAGACACCACCTGGCAATACCTGAACTCACCACGTGCGTTACTTCAGCTTATTATAGACAAAGAAATGCTTTTTCATTCATTACCTACCATCCCTTACTCATCACTACACTATATTTGTATAGCTTGACAGTTTCGAAATATTCAATGACAGAGTAGGAAATCTATAGGTACTGATATTATAAAGCTGAAGAGTTTGTTTGTTTGAACGCGCTAATCTCAGGAACTACTAGTTCGATTTGAAAAATTCTTTCAGTATTAGATAGCCCATTTATCGAGGAAGGCTATAGGGTACTTTTTATCCGGATGCGCGGAGTAATTCCCACGGGACGCAGGTGAAACCGCTGGCGGAAGCTAGTACTGTATGAAATGATGTGCTACCACGTGACTGCAGGGTAAAAGTAGATGTAGTTGGCTCGACGCGTCGTTGCGACATCGCACAGGCAGCCGAAGGGTGAGCGCACCTATTGTGTATCTGACAAATTAATTAAGCGATCAATTAATGAATGTTTTGTTGTGTATTTTGAGAAATCTTTTGTTTGACTGAGGAAAGTTTTAGCTGAAGATAATGAGGACGTTTTTATTGGAAGTCTGTTATGTATCGATAAAACACTTTTTCGCGCATCCCAAAAGAACTAGTCCTGCAACCATATTGATCTATGACCTATATTAGAAGTTTCATCAAAGTGCCTTTCGAAGCGACATACATACCCTAATCATATGTAAAACTTTTATATGATTCAGTCCGATGGGCCCGATCACTTATGGACAGCCTATGTCTAGGAGAGTGATCCATTAAATGACACATTTACCCTACAATTTTAAAATGGAGTATATACCTACAACCGGCTTACTTTTGACTTGCCTTTATCATGGTTCCGTAGTCTTCTCTATTCATAATAATAACTGGAAGTAATGTCAGATTTCACCACTATTCGTTAAAATTAAATTGAAAATTTAAGTAGGTACTGTTCATGTGTATTAAGTCTAGGGATTGCAATCCGGTATCTTTTTCAATCCGGCCGGATCCGGCCGGATTGGCGTGAATCCGGCCGGATTAGCAAATGTGCTGAAGAGTATGTTTACTTGGCCCTCACTTTCGGCATGACGGGTCCTCACCGGGCACGGTTGCTTCGGAAGGTACCTGCCTGTCCCCGTGGCGGCAATTGGCGGCGGCAAAGCCGTGGTTCAAGTCATGGTGAGGGGCGAGAGGGAATGGAATGCCGTCGCCTCCTTCTGCGGAGCAGTTATGCTAGAAAAGCAAGCGGCGGAGCGACTGCGAATTCGCACATCCCAGCCGCCGCGGTGGACCTGGTGGACAACACGGTTGCCGGGTGTCAAGAGACGATCCCGCGCACCGTAGGCGTGGGTCTGTGGGCGGCGAGTTTTCTGGTAGCTCATCGTCCTTCCGTCTCCTAGGAGATGACACTGAGGAGACACACCCGTGTCGGCGGCGCGTGTTGTTCCACGCGCTCCTCAAATAAATAGGTCAACAAACCCCAGCGGGGCCCACTAGGGCCAGAGCCTGACGGGGCTGCGGGATTGTTCGAAAGAGTTACCGCTGCTTTGGCACACAAAGGGCTCCAGGGTGACTTAGAAACTTTGACTAAAACCCACCGTGTTCCTTACGGTGGGTTTTAGTCAAAGTTTGACTGGTTCCATATTCGTCAGGTCAGGATCTGATGATGGATACCCTGACAAATCGAGGGCAACTCATGAAAATCGCAGGCAAGCATCGAGTGAAAACTTGATATTGAGTTGATTATGGCTTAATTATTGGTTACGACTGCCACAGTGGGTATTAAAATGTTATAGTTTTAGACCCAAAAACTGAAAAGCATAAAATTAAACACTGTTTCCAAAAAATAACCAACTTCACAAAACACTGAAAGGAACCAAATAAAACTTTTAACATGGATCTAGAATTCAGTGGCAAAATAATCACAATCAACTGACCTGCAGACATCTACTTCTAGAGCCATGTGAAAAGTGTTATTTTGTCCCTTTTTCTTCCTCTATTTCTTACGAAGACATAATTTTTTAAGTATTTCCTCATATGTAATCTGTTTCCTTTTACTTTTGACTCTCCGATAACCTTCTTTTTCTTGAGGATTTGACTTACTAGTACCTCTTTCAATGTATTTTTCACGATTTAGAGTTTAACCGGATCCGGCACCGGATCCGGTACGTTGGTGCCGGATCCGGTAGGTCCAGAAACACGCCGGATCCGGCGGATTACCGGATCCGCCGGACCGGATTGCAATCCCTAATTAAGTCGGATTCAAAGTGTATTGAAGTACACTTATCGTATTGTGATTAATAGGGTCCTTGCTTCCTGACATTTATTTTGCTAAGTACACAAGTTACCACAATCTGTCAAAGTTCTGCAATAGATTTTCAACCTTATTACAATAGAGGAAGGTTAATATTCGATTGATAAAATTGGTCAGATTCGTATACGTTGACCTGCTGTCGTTTGTACTATAACGGCCTGTTTCAAAGCTTCCAGATAAAGTTTTAGATATCTATCAGACACATCATGCGATGGAAAAGTCATAAAAATTAAAAACCTTTTTAAGGCACCATCTGTCAGATAACTAACTACAACTTTATCTGGAAACTGGCCATAATAGTAGTAATTTAAGAACTTTTTGCCAACCTTTTGTTCCTTTTTCCCTGTAAAATAATACGTTATAAATATTTTTTATTATTTTGACCAACCAACCAACAAAACGACAACCGTGAAGGCCGATTTACACATTGCGAATTTCATGCCTGTTGCTTGCCTCTTTATGGCAGCAAGATGCTATTTGCACTGTGTAAACGTAATCGTGCAATAGGTTAATGGTCGCCTGTCAAATATTCCTGCAATAAAATGGCAAGCAACGGGCAATGAAATCGCAATGTGTAAATGGGCCTTTATTTTCTTATGACGTTATCGTTAGAAAAAACTTCACAGCTACATGACTGACTTGAACCCTCGTATATAATGATTATAAATTAGCTAACCCTTGACCGATTACAGTAGTATCGACCCTACCAAGTGACGGTGAGTACTGAGTATTGGTTGTCGAACAGCGCCCACGTGTCTCTCAATCAATATTAATGAGCCCAGTGTTTAGTCTCTGTTTCATTGAGTCAACACTCATACGACAACGACGCGGGAAGGTGAGCCACTTAGTACGTTCGGTGATTAGTGAACGGTGATTGTGAATTGTTGGTGATTATCTATTTTTGTTTTTCGCTGAAGACGGTAACAGTATTTTTGATATTTTTTGTGATTGGAAAGTAAATAAACACGAAATGTCTGTTGCGAAATTGTAGGTCTTTTAAATAAGGGTATAGTTAAATGTTTTGGAAAGTGTTTTACTTAAATAATTTTAGCAAAAGAACAGTAAATATTTTTTGCTTAGGAATTTCATAAATGAACTACTTACATGTAAAAGAGATTATGATATTACTTATTTACTTAGATCATTTAAATTACTTAACATTTTAGATACTCGTATTTTTTAAGGTTCTGAAGACCTTAACTTAAAGTTACTATTTAAAACAAAAACATAAATCATGTTGTAGTACAACTTACTTATTGCCTTAAATAAATAATTTGGATTATACTTAACAACTTTAGAAAACTAAACTTTTTACTTTAGCAATTTTTTTAAGAGCTTAATGGGTGAATTAATGCAAGATAAAGTCACTGGCCTTAAGGTTAAACTCTGGTTTGCAACATCATCAATTTAATAGTTTTACAAGTTGCAGATAAAGTTCTAGATAGCTTCTTATCTGGCAGATTCTGCCATAGAAATGTTTTAAATTTTGACTAATTTTCCAGGGCAGTATCCGTCAGACAGATATCTACAACTTTATCTGGCACCTTTGAAACTAGCCGCTAATCAAAAATCGTTGTTTTTCTACACATAAATAATTTCTGCTACTTACGACTATGATGCATGAACTCATAGACCGTTTTACCCAGCTGCCAATAAGGGTTGTTTTTGTCCAGAATCGATTACAGTTTCGAACAATGAATCTAATCGATTTCAAACCGATTGTTGAGTTTTATTAATGAGTGCAATTATTATCGTCTCTAAGACGTGTGTAATTGTTGAAGAGACAGTGATGCAGAGATATTATCAATCATTCGTTGTTCGAACGACTGTTGGCTGTTGGTCACTTTGAACCCCTTTTAGTACAAACGACAGCAGGTCCACCTACCTGAATCAGTCAAATTTTACCAATCAAACATTAACTTTCCACTATTGTTACAAGGTTGAAAATCTATTGCAGAAATTTGACTGATTGAGGTAACTTGTCGTTTGTACATTGTGTCGCAGTGAGGGCAATAGGGATTTTTAATATTGAAACAATGAAGACGCATGTTTGTTTGGAACTGAGTATGCCATACAACGAGTATATTGAAGTTTTGTATATTAATATTGCGGATACGGAGGACAGACTGAGTAAATCACGATAGTATTATTTTGCAATAATACAATCGTGATTCAGCCTCAGTTTGTTACTAAATACTATCAGACAAACAGCAATTTGTTTAATTTACTCATCAATGCGGATGTATAGTTTTTAAAATGATTCATCAATTTATAACTAACAATTTAGGATTCGAAGCAGAAACAAAAAAATTACATAAACACATTTATTATTATTCAATGACACAACAATAATAGCGTTAGTCTGTTTAAATTCACAACATTGTCTGGCCGCGAAATCAAATTCTATAATTTGTCATCATTTTCTTCCTTTTGATGTTGGGCAAGTTTCCAGGCGATAACTAAAAGTGCATTGGCACTAATCAGACGCCATTCAATCGGCTAATTATAACACCGTTTTATAATTATCTCATTATATGGACATTTGTCATTATTTGTGAATGAGCTAGTAGATTGATGTATTGATCTCTTCCTACACGAATTCGTGGCTTGTTATGTCATTTTTCTTTGTCTAATTATGTTTAGCTAGCATCTGCTAGTGGCTTCGCCTGCGTAAAACTTAAAATCCAGTTTTTCCCGATCCCGTGGGAATTTTGGGTAATCCTTTCTTATCTACCGTGAGCGTCTTACGATGAATCTCTGTGCAAAATTACAGCTTTTTATGCGTTGATGAGTCAGTGAATATTCAATAATGTGAAAAAGCTCGTAGCACAGTCCTACTACGCCGTAGCCGACGTAGCACAACATTGCTACGCTTTACTACAAGTAAATATTGTCTGATGAATTCTTCAAAAAAAACGTGCATAGTGTACGGTAGCGGACTCCATCAATAGGCCTATAGTAGTAGTATACAAAAATCGATAATTTCGCATTTGATGTGTGTATTACATGATTTTTTTACATCTATTGCAGCAACAACATTAATTATGTAGTATGAAAATATTATGTGATTCATATTTAAAAACTTCGGTGTCATGTAACTGTGTCGAAATGGACCTTTTTTGTTAGTTTTCAAAAGCTAGGATTTGTTGTTGCAATTCATATTTTTTCGTGAGTTATTTCTGCGTCCAATTAAGTGTACGCTGGAGACTCGCAACGGTTTGTTTTAGTTTTTTCGTGAAACAACTGTAGATTTATGTAGACATGCATGTAGATTGAAGAGTATATATTAAGAGGAAAGATTTGATTGTTTGGTTGTTTGGTGCGGTGGAGAAGACCCTTCTAGAAACTTTTTTAAAATAACTATCTTGTTACAATAATAATGTATTATCTAACACTGTAGCAACAAGTAACTGACCACGGTGCTGAAGTGTCGTCTCCATGCCCACAGTGTAATGCCACCAGACATGGCGATCTCGATGAGGCACACGAAACTGAAGGCGGAGGAAGCAGCCCTCCTGGCCGGGGAGATCAACAAGCCCTCCTGGGAGTCCAGGAACGAGGGCATCCACGAGAGGGTCAGCTTTGAAGACACCATTTGGGGCTTCGATTTAGCTGGCGGCTCATTCTACAATACTCCCCTGAGAGTTACTTTTGTAAGTCAGTTGAATAGAATCGTTTATTGTTTTTGAATTACTGCAATCTAGGTCTGATTTGCTTCCTGATGGAGCTGCAGGATAGTTTAAAAGAACTACCATGATTCTGGTACAGATATGGCTCCAGAAGATACAAAGTTGTGTTAAAGTCAGTAAAAGTCTAACACTCCCACAGCGGGAGGGGTCATCTGATCTTTACCGACCTAAAAGGCCGTTAAAATTTTATTTTTCTCTGTGAAAAAAAAAAAACTCAACATCCGAATTGAGAACCCCCTCCTTTTTGGGAAGTCCTCCCTCTCATTAGAAACAGAAAGTTGTGTAACTTTTTCTAACCATCGTTAGTTTTTCTGTCTTCGTTTTGCAAATACCATTTTATGTGTTTTCTTATTTATATCGCCCCTACATCTTCCAGGTGAAACCAGACAGCCGCGCAGAGAAGGCAGGTATCAGGCCCGGAGACAAACTCCTCAGGATCAATGACCTGGACACCTCGAAGCTCACCATCCAGGAGGCCCACGACATCATAGTGCAATCCGGGATTCATCTCAAGCTTTCTGTGACGTCGTAAGTAACATGGCTATATCAATGAAATGGGAGACTGCCCACTTTAAACCAGTACATTTACCTAGGACAAATAGTCCGGCTAGGCAAGTTCGGGAAGCTACGTAACATCTTCTTTTTCCCAATACCGCAGTGTCTAAAGACGAAAGTTTATGGCCAATGTGTGTCACCAGTTATAACATACGGTACAGAAACGTGGTCGCTGACTATGGGCTTCATGAGGAAGCTCAAAGTCACTCAAATAGCAGCGGAGAGGGCTATGCTAGGAGTTTCTCTGCGTGATTGAATCAGAAATAAAGAGATCAGCAGAAGAATCCAAGTCACTGACGTAGCCCGAAGAATTGCAAAGCTCTAGTGGCAGTGGGCAGGGCATATAGCTCGCAGAAAAAATATAGTCAACGTTTTTAGATTTTTTCCTTGAAAAAGAATAATTAATAACTAATTGTATAAAAAAATTGTTTAAAGCTCATCGATTCGGTCGAATTGAGAACCTCCTCCCTTTTGAGAAGTCGGTTAAAAATCTATTCATTGAAAATATATAACCGCATGTCTCTGTTTTTAGACCAGAGGACGAGGAAGATGCTTATTATTGCTATGAAGATCCTATTGTAAGTATAAAAAAAGATTTATATAATATGTATTTAAAGTATTTTTTTCACCATAGTACTAATCTAGCATCTAAATAGCTGTGATGAATGTATATTTCATCAAATGATATTGCTACAAAACTCATAAACGCATAAACAATGTAAAATAAATAAAGTAAGATCTAAAATCATTGCTGATAGGTCAAAGAATACCGCTGTTAATATTATCAATCAAAATTCAACTCTTCACGAAGAAAGGAGAACTTAAAATCAATCAGCATATATAAGTTTCTTATCATTTAAAGATTATATTAGTTAATGGGTTTTCTTTATTTAGGTTGATGGCTACGACAGTGAGGAGGAGAGGCGACTGGAAGAAGAAAAGGCCAGGAAGAGGAGAGTTTGTGCTAGAGTGGTAAGTAATAACAATAGTACATCGTTATAATATCTTTTATCCACTCCTTTTAATGATACTCTCGTAAAACTTACATAAAATAAAAAATCTTTTTAATACCGTACAGTCGGTACCCATATTAATTGTATCATCAATGGTTTCCATAATCAGACCCTGACCTGGACCCAACTGCAACCATACCCTTTCATATAAAGAAATAATTTTTCAAATCGGTCCAGGCGTCCTCGAGAAATCGAGTAACAAAGACAAAAGAAAACGGTCGACTTGAGAACTTCCTCCTTTTTTATGAACTCGGTTAAAAAACGAAATAGAAAGAAGAAGAAAAATACAAAAATAAATAGAAAAATGTCTTGTAGATTAATTACAAGATTTTAAACGAATTCACTTATTCACACAAACATATTTCATAATTAACTTAGAATAAGAATAATTATTGCAAAGAAGTTTTCTTGGGACGCAAGTAGCACTCGCTGAGAGAAACAGTGGTGATTTAATTTGTGAAAAGTTTTAAATTATTAAATTTAAATCTTAAGGCTTCTAAAGTTTTAAATTAAACAGATGAATTAGGATATCAAAAACTATAGTTGATTCTCAAAGAGTTAAGGCCCATCTTTTATAATGATCATAATATTTCAGAGCCACTTCTGGAGTCTACAATGGCCTTGGGTCAGCAAGAGGAGGCTGATATACAGAGAGTCGAACTGTTTCATGGTGCCAAGCAAATATGAGGATGCACGCAGGTGAGAAGTCATGAAACTGGAATAACTCTTTAATCATGTCATGGGAAAGAATGAAAGAAAAGACATTCTGCAATATAACTGCGGACATTACGAAGACGTTATTAAAGATTCAGATAATAGATCATTTAATATAAATGATTTCAATGTTTTAAACGATGACTAATTTAGTACATTGAAATGATAATAAAGACGTCACACATTCATTCATGATTTGTTTTAGCTGGGACTCCGACACTGACTCTGCTCTAGGAATGTAGGATCATCATCATCAATCTATCAACAACTTGTCACTTCGCGTTTGTAAAGGTGCCAGCATAGTATTACCATTTTAAACCCAGACCTTGTCATACCTGTGCCCTTCTCTTTGATAATTCTATTTTGACCCGCTCTTATCCGCCCTGTTTACGGTTATATTTTTAAGTCTACCTTGAACACTTTTTTATTAGTCCCTTGAAATTTTGGTTAAACTGTCCGCACGCTGCACTACTTAGACTTACATGTTTTCATTTTGCCACAAAATATATGTTTTACTTATACTTTCTTTCATAATTTCCAGGGATAAATATCCTCCTCTACCAGTACTAAGATACACCGACGAAATTGTTCACTATAGTTCAGATGAAAATCGAGATAACTCCAAACGCATACCTTCACTATGGGAAGTCAAACAGAAGGCGAGGAAAGAAAGACAGGAACGGTTGGCAAAGATGGAGGCTGCCAGTGATGTCAGTGATGTTTCTGAAGAGCCGCCCAGAGATATGACTGAACATGAAGAAAAGGTTAAAAGTAATGAGCCTAAGGAAACTAATCAAAAGTCAAGAAGATCAACGTTAAAAGTAGAACGACAAGAAACCATTGAAGAAGAATCCACAAAAGAGGAAACAGATGAAAATAATGAGAGAAATGAAGATATAACAGAAGAAACAACTGCAGAAATGAACGGAGAAATGCAAGAAGAGGTTAATAAACAAGTAAATGAAGAAATCAATGATGAAATGCAAGTAGATGAAAATGAAGAAGTAAACGAGGATGAAGAAGCCCCAGCTAAGGAAGTGGACGAAAATAACAACGACATTTCCAATACTGATATGTTAAGTCCTATTCCTGAAAATATTGAAGAAACTCAAGCAACTGAAAATAACGCTGAAATAGAAAACGCTGTTGATGAAGAGATAAATGAAGAAGTTAGTGACGATGCCGTATTAAACGAAGTGCTAAGTAAGGTAGACAGTGCACCTAGAAGTGACGATGACAATAACATTTTGGATAGTATTCTAAGTGACGAGGGACAGAATTTGGAAAATTCTGAATCTAACAATGAAAGATAAACCTTTATTTTTTTACATAATGTTTGCTCTCGCCAGGTCTTTCGTGTGACGGGCAGTGACGTAAGCAGATGACTGCGATACTGTAGTTACTTATTGCGATGTTGATCAATGCTCAATTAAAGTATTTAGCATTTATCAAATAACTAATTAATGTTAAAACTAAATCATGTTAAATTAACTCCTAAATTACTCACGATATGTCGAAACGTGTCGTCTTTAAATAAGATGTGATTAGTGTCATTACAATTGGTTCAATGAGTAATAGGAATGCCGGTCAATAGATCTTCGTTTTGAACCCGTGCCAGGCCCATTGTAGTAAACAAACTACGAATTAGAACTATAAATGAACTGCAGTTAAAATTAGCGCTAACACACGGTTCTCTTGTAAAGATAATTATAGATTTAAAACAAATGGTGGCTTAGCTATATATGTACAAAATAGGTGTTAAGGTTAAGGAATTAAAAATACAATTTAGTATAATGTGTGGTTTTATTTTAACTTAATAATTAGAGTTACTTGCTGACCCCATGGAATAAATGTGATTATATTTTGAAAGTAAACGATACACAATGCAAACGATAGATGCTTCTCATGGTACAGACATGGCACATCAAGTTACCACAATCTGTCAAAGATTTTCAACCTTATCATAATAGCGGAAGGTTAATATTCGATTGGTAAAATTTGACAGATTCGTGTACATTGACCTGCTGTTGTCTGTACAATGATGTCTGAATAATGAAACAATGAGAAAAGAGAGAAGTATATTAAACAGAAAAACATTTAAATAATGAGGTTTGCTGGCAGTAATTAAACAGGCCAGAATGTGGGCCTGCCTTAATTAATCAATTTTTTTTGCGCCCCGGAAACCTTTTTCAAGCATATGATGATGGTGGAATTAAATAAATATTCATATCTTGTTAATTGTTAATTATACAGGCAAAAATTATGGTGCAAACGGCTGTACAGATGTTGATGAAACTAAGTAGAAATAACAGCTTTTATGTTAGAATA
Organism: Heliothis virescens; assembly: GCA_002382865.2. Taxonomy (NCBI): domain Eukaryota; kingdom Metazoa; phylum Arthropoda; class Insecta; order Lepidoptera; family Noctuidae; genus Heliothis; species Heliothis virescens. Next base: position 12,717,630 of record NWSH02000019.1, read on the forward strand.
TCAACATACGTCATAACTTCTTCCTGCATTTAGATATTCTTTTCTAGGGGAGAAGTTCCGTCAATGTCTTGAAGTGGGTGCAACCGCGGGCAGGACCTATGGCAGAGAATAAAAGGTTTCATTTACCTCCGAAGCACTGCAGTCACTATCTATTATCGCTCCAATGCTTTCGACATTTCGACTCTGAAATATATCGTGTTCATTGACGTTTTCAATGAATCAAAATGTAGTTATTTTAAATCGAGAATTGTACTTCGTCAGTCAAATTAAATATGAACAGATTAAATTATTGAAATCTTTCGAAAAATTATTCATTAATGCTTTAATGTCAGTGGTAAGATTAATTTTCAGAAATTATTAATATCTTTGCGTAATATTTCATTTCAACTAAAAACATAGTGATTTTGCTCTCAAAAACTTATTTATTTTATGAAAGAAATATTTCCTCAACGAGACCGGTCCACATTCAAGAATTAATTCCAACCTAATTTATTTCTACTACACCAAAGCTATCAATTTGATTGATTTTCAATCGTTATTGAAATAGTTTTTGGTTTCCATTTTATTTGAAATAGGAAATTGAGGTTCAATCATTTTGGGGCGAAATTTTGTTCAAAGCAAAGGTCAGACGGTCCGAAGTGAGAAAATATTGTTTTATTTCCGAAACCTTCGTATCCATCGTGTTACAACTGATTTGTTTCATTATGAAAAATCTATGCAAAGAATTGTCGTGTGTAATTTATAAGTATGTGTATATGTCGCCGTAAGATTGTAAATACGGTTAGATTACATTTTATCTCCCGAGATTGCAAACTGTCGAAATATTGTGAACCGCACCTACTGTCCGAAGGCTCTCCCTGATTGGTCGGCCTTACAGTAGACCTCTGTGTTCATGACCAATGGAACAGCCGTCGGAAAGTCGTCAATTTCACAATCGTAAGATTGTAATCTGTCTGTTTTATTATTATTTAATTTAAAAAAAATTGGTGCAGTTCACAATATACCAACAGTTTGTGATTTCGGGAGATATATTGTGATCAACGATATTTGAAAACTTACGGTGACATTTAAACTGGATAAATGCCTCTGACAAAGTAAATAAAGCAACAAATTTCCCGAACCACCATCAATATTGATTACTTCGTTGACCCCGATACCAAAATTGGTCTCAATCTTTGACTGGCTAAACTAATGGCTACAGTTAGAAATGGCTTAGCAAAACTTACACAATAGTTAACTGTACTTACAGGTAGTTAGTCTGACTTCTAGTTGTTACGAACTAGATAACCTGTAGTGAGATATTTGTGGGAAAACTGGAGACTTCGGAGAAATTCGCTGCTAACTCCCGAAACTCACGTAGGTACTACAAATTCGGAATATTGCTCGTATGTTTTGTTGGACAGCTGTTGGTATTCTAGGAATAAATATATAAAAATTAAAAGTTTAAAAAACCCCCGACACAAAAACTTAATTTCCCTTTAAAAAATAAAAAATAATAAAAAAATACGTCGCGTTGGGGGACCGCTCCTAATTATTTCTTACTTACACTTAATGACATGTCCATCTATTTTATCAGTATACTTGATATTTGCCGACATTCGATTCATCTCCCCACTTTTACCCCCACAACTTTTAAACGGCTCAACCGATTTTGATCAAACATGTCTAAGAACACTCACCCGTAAGTAACCTTTAATACAAAAAAAAACTAAATTGAAATCACTGCATCCGTTCAGGAGTTATGATGCCACAGACAGACTGACAGACAGACAGACAGACAGACAGACACGTCAAACTTATAACACCCCTCTTTTTTCGTCGGGGGTTAAAAATTAAACAATCTTTTTATACCTTTCGTTGGTTCTTGAATAGGGCAAATTAAGTACCGGCAAGTGTGTTTAATTTTACTTTGTAATATAGTTAACATATTCTTTTCTTCCATATTTAAAAACTCACCAAAACTACGCGTCGCTCCCGCCACCTATCGAGCAATGAGCCGCAACAACGCTTCGAACCGAATCAATGGCCGACCAATTGCAATAGCTGCGCGCGCGGTGTAAAAACACAAATATACCGTGAGAAAATACTACTATTAGTGACATGGTGTGGTGATCCCCTGGATCCCCGTATCCCGTGAGTACCTAACATTTCATATATTTATCTCTTATTAGGCAGCGTAAGGCGCGTCCCGTCCTGGCGTGAAACTCAATCTATCATCATCAAAAATCAAAAGAAAACTTCGATACAACCAAAATACACACGGGAATCCTTTCCAAAAATATCGATCACCTCTCACCGATGACACTCGTTCAATACAAGGTCGCCCTTAATTAGCACTCTCTGAACAAACGGAATGAAGGTTTAATCGGAGATGTGACGTCAGCAGCCGCCCTCTGACAAATATTAGACCTACGTGTCCGCTCTGTGCAAATTGATCTTTGTATTTGGACTTTTGCGATATTCCCTGTTTGGATGCCTTGATTAAAACATGTTCTGTTATTAGTTACTAATGATGTAAAGTCTAGTGTTTCGACGATATCAATTTATATGTTTGTCCTTCATTTTAATTTGAAGAGCTTAATTCCTAAGAAGTGACCCTACGCCAAATCCTGAAAAAGGATGCTCACTGTCATTTTCAGTACTTCAAATACCTTTTACGCTTGTTTTCATTATACACCTTTTTCTTGCCTTATCAAGAGTTGAAGTTTTAGCATGAAATGATAACAAACTCCAAGGTTCCGCCAAACTGTGGCCGTAACCTAAAACCAATCTATTTCGTATAATGTATGTTCAAATGGACCTAAACTGAATTATATGTTCAAAGGGCCCGATGAAATAACTGAGACTCAATTAAGGGCTTTGATCACACGAGGTCTTGGCAAATACAAAAAAACATATGAAGGTGCCAACACGCCCCTTGATTGAAACAGTCAAGGACATGTTAATAACTTGTGTGGTAAATAGGGTTATTACATGAGAAACGAGGTAATAAGTATTTAGTAACATTCTTGTATTGACACGTGTAAGTTAAAATAAATGTCTTGTAGGTAAGATTTGAAATATTGCTTCTATGGCAGATAGCCCACTTGTCAAATTCTTTTCGCGCACGTTAAGATGTTTCTACGGGCCTCGAGTAACACCACGAGTCTACACTCGTTTAAATAAAATTTTACTAAAACATTTCGATAGTTACTTAGTTTTTCAACAAATTAAATTAAAATAAACACGAAAAACTATTTCGTAATGAGAAATGATCGAAACAATTAACACAAAATTATTTACAAACATATTATTTGTCATGTTTTGTGAATTTAATACGACTAATTGAAATAGCCACACCGCTGTTGTAATGCTCGGTAAATTAATTTGTAAATGTCGACGGATATTGTGAACTTATATCAATCGAAATAATCATTATAGATATAAACAACTAGCTTCTGCGAAACGGTTTAACCCGCTTCACTAGGGAACTACTCCGCACACCCGGATAAAGCCTTCCTTGATAAATGGGCTATCTTACACTAAAAGAATTTCTCAAATCGGGCTAGTAGTTCCTGAGATTGTTCAACCAAACAAACAAACAAAACAAATTCTTCAGTTTTATAATATTAGTGTAGTATAATTATCTATTATCACACAAACATTTTTAAGAGGATCTCAATTTCGCCGCTAAAAAGCATCGATAGACCTCCCTAAGGGTTTGTTCAAACCCGATAATATGAGACGTAGGCTTTTAGTATAGCCTTAAATTTGTGCCGGGGGATTTGCGGGGCTGTAACCGACGCTGTCTTGTACTACTGCCCAAGGGGCGTGCTGTTGATACCCGGACAATGTTTTTGAAAGCTCACCTTTTGACTTTTTGCCAATTTATTGATGAATGTGTGTCGGATTAGACTCCCACAGGAGAACTAAAATTTTAAGAGGCGTGAATTGAATTTTGAGAGGCGTAAGTAAGGCTTCACTTACGCCTCGGTTCATAGGTTCCAGATAAAGTTATAGATAGCTAATACAGATAATGTTAGATAACAAGAAACAAGGGTTTCTATGGCATTAACTGTCAGATGATTTTTTTTTCGTATAAAAATTGTAAAGTGGTAAATATACATCTTTCTTTTTTTTTTCCTGNTGGTGATCCCCTGGATCCCCGTATCCCGTGAGTACCTAACATTTCATATATTTATCTCTTATTAGGCAGCGTAAGGCGCGTCCCGTCCTGGCGTGAAACTCAATCTATCATCATCAAAAATCAAAAGAAAACTTCGATACAACCAAAATACACACGGGAATCCTTTCCAAAAATATCGATCACCTCTCACCGATGACACTCGTTCAATACAAGGTCGCCCTTAATTAGCACTCTCTGAACAAACGGAATGAAGGTTTAATCGGAGATGTGACGTCAGCAGCCGCCCTCTGACAAATATTAGACCTACGTGTCCGCTCTGTGCAAATTGATCTTTGTATTTGGACTTTTGCGATATTCCCTGTTTGGATGCCTTGATTAAAACATGTTCTGTTATTAGTTACTAATGATGTAAAGTCTAGTGTTTCGACGATATCAATTTATATGTTTGTCCTTCATTTTAATTTGAAGAGCTTAATTCCTAAGAAGTGACCCTACGCCAAATCCTGAAAAAGGATGCTCACTGTCATTTTCAGTACTTCAAATACCTTTTACGCTTGTTTTCATTATACACCTTTTTCTTGCCTTATCAAGAGTTGAAGTTTTAGCATGAAATGATAACAAACTCCAAGGTTCCGCCAAACTGTGGCCGTAACCTAAAACCAATCTATTTCGTATAATGTATGTTCAAATGGACCTAAACTGAATTATATGTTCAAAGGGCCCGATGAAATAACTGAGACTCAATTAAGGGCTTTGATCACACGAGGTCTTGGCAAATACAAAAAAACATATGAAGGTGCCAACACGCCCCTTGATTGAAACAGTCAAGGACATGTTAATAACTTGTGTGGTAAATAGGGTTATTACATGAGAAACGAGGTAATAAGTATTTAGTAACATTCTTGTATTGACACGTGTAAGTTAAAATAAATGTCTTGTAGGTAAGATTTGAAATATTGCTTCTATGGCAGATAGCCCACTTGTCAAATTCTTTTCGCGCACGTTAAGATGTTTCTACGGGCCTCGAGTAACACCACGAGTCTACACTCGTTTAAATAAAATTTTACTAAAACATTTCGATAGTTACTTAGTTTTTCAACAAATTAAATTAAAATAAACACGAAAAACTATTTCGTAATGAGAAATGATCGAAACAATTAACACAAAATTATTTACAAACATATTATTTGTCATGTTTTGTGAATTTAATACGACTAATTGAAATAGCCACACCGCTGTTGTAATGCTCGGTAAATTAATTTGTAAATGTCGACGGATATTGTGAACTTATATCAATCGAAATAATCATTATAGATATAAACAACTAGCTTCTGCGAAACGGTTTAACCCGCTTCACTAGGGAACTACTCCGCACACCCGGATAAAGCCTTCCTTGATAAATGGGCTATCTTACACTAAAAGAATTTCTCAAATCGGGCTAGTAGTTCCTGAGATTGTTCAACCAAACAAACAAACAAAACAAATTCTTCAGTTTTATAATATTAGTGTAGTATAATTATCTATTATCACACAAACATTTTTAAGAGGATCTCAATTTCGCCGCTAAAAAGCATCGATAGACCTCCCTAAGGGTTTGTTCAAACCCGATAATATGAGACGTAGGCTTTTAGTATAGCCTTAAATTTGTGCCGGGGGATTTGCGGGGCTGTAACCGACGCTGTCTTGTACTACTGCCCAAGGGGCGTGCTGTTGATACCCGGACAATGTTTTTGAAAGCTCACCTTTTGACTTTTTGCCAATTTATTGATGAATGTGTGTCGGATTAGACTCCCACAGGAGAACTAAAATTTTAAGAGGCGTGAATTGAATTTTGAGAGGCGTAAGTAAGGCTTCACTTACGCCTCGGTTCATAGGTTCCAGATAAAGTTATAGATAGCTAATACAGATAATGTTAGATAACAAGAAACAAGGGTTTCTATGGCATTAACTGTCAGATGATTTTTTTTTCGTATAAAAATTGTAAAGTGGTAAATATACATCTTTCTTTTTTTTTTCCTGGCCTATACTGTCCCACTGCTGGGCAAAGGCCTCCCCATTTCGTTTCCACACCTCACGGTCTTTCGCGTGTTCCCACCAGTCTTGGTTGTAGGCGTCTAGATCGTCTCGCCATCTCTTTCGGGGGTATCCATAATACATCTACTAAGTTTTAACTGTGTAGTCTTAATAGTTTCCGAATACAGTGGCTGCGACATACGGACGTACAGACAGACATGAAGAATTTATAAAGTACCGATTTTTTTTTAATCTACTCTTGGAAATCTGTTCGCCACAGAGGCCTATTTCCCAAACGAAAAAAGAATTGTCTCCTTTCTATATGATTTCACGAAATGGAAAAACAACGAAAACCGGTACTGTTATTATAATGTTCTGAGGTTATGGCGTGTCACACAAAAGGACATGGGATTCCATACCTTTTCCCCATAACCTTGTTAGAATATCTTTATGCAAAAGGGTTGTAAATGCGACATATGTAATGCAAAAATCCCTTGTCATTATTTATATAGAGGTTGTGGACAAAAATAATGTTAAGTTAAAATAATCTGAAGTCTTATTATCGTAAAAAGGGCTAAATTAGTCAAAAAAATGTATTAATAATTCTAAAAAAAATCGTCGCGTCGGGGGACCGCTCCTAAATAGGTAACTAAATAGGTAGGCATGTGGTACTTATGAAAAAAATCGTAGATAAGTAAGAAATAATTAGGAGCGGTCCCCCAACGCGACGATTTTTTTTTGAATTATTAATACATTTTTAGATACTTTAAGACTAAGTTTCTTTTATTATTTTTTAGTTTTTAAAGGGAAATAAAGTTTTTGTGTCGGGGTTTTTCTTAATTTTTATCTGGGTGCACTAACCCAGAGGACGCTGGCGGAAGCCAGTATATTTTAAAACTAGCTTCCGCCAGCGGTTTCACCCGCGTCCCGTAGGAACTACTCCGCACTTTTAATTAATTAATTTAATAATACGTGGAAAATCTTGCGGGCTATACATTGGTTTGGCTATGTAGATTATAATTTTGTTATACTTTAATGTGTAACCGTATATTTCTCAAAATAAATAAAAAATAAATAAAATATAAAACACTAATGTTTTCTCACACCCTGTACCTACATAGCAGCACAGTCAGACGGGTGTATAACGAGCCTTCCTTCCCTCCGACTCGCAGGCAAGACAATCCAACATGGCGGCCGGACGCAACCTCTCCTGGACCTTTCATTTCCGTCCGAGACCGGTCTGTATGAAGCACATTTAATTTGCCACATTTAAAGGTACATTTACTTGGAATGTGGCTTTTATTTCGTACTTGAATATTAAAGAGCTCGTGTCGGAACGTTCGAATGCTTGGCGCGGTTGGCCCGTGGATGCGTTAGCTCGTTTACTCCAGTAAAATGACCATTGCTATACTAAAAAGTATAGCAATGGTGTATATTTTGGGACCCATAAAAAATCTCCTTTTCTCTAAAATCAAAACATTTTAAACGTTTCTATAAAACACTAAATAAAAATCATTTCCTCACAATCAAATCAACAAGCCAATGTTTTAATTTTGACGTTTTTCCAAAAAGCTGTGCCAAAAGTCCCCTTTGATCCTCTAATCAACGCGGAAATTTTAATAATATAACCAAAGAAAAAGATGTCTAATATATTGAATTTGTAACAATTTGCTTAACAAGTTGTAATGAATTCATCTCCTTTGACTTATTCACAGTTATTAATATTAATAAGAGGAATTATGGCTCGTCGCTTTAAGAAACTTTACCGTCTCGTTTGTTCCAGAAATTGGTAACAGTATTAACAAACATGAGGTCTTGGATATAAATGTGCCATGAAATTCGTAAGGATTTCAAGGTTGATAAGAGTTTATTACTTAGTACCAAACAAGGAGTTACAGAGGTGCTTAGAAATCTTCAAAAAAGCAAACTTCATCTAAAAAGTCGGCCAAGTGCGAGTCTGACTCACGCGCGTAGTTTCCGTACAAAAATTGCCGCGTTTGTTGCATGGGAACCCTTAAAAATTCTTATTTTTTATAGTTTTTTAAAAATACATCACTTGTGAAAAAATCTGCTCTCTAGCTATCATGTGACACAAGATACAACCTCGTGACAGACAGACGGACAGGCGGAGATCGAAGTCTTAGTAACCTTTAAAAAGTTACCCTGTAAAGATTTACCCTTTGGTTCCATACTGATAGTTTTTCGGTTCCATAACCAACTAATCAGCAATTGCACTTGTATCATCTAGACCAATAACATCTTCGCTTTTATGTAACATCCTATTTTTAGCGAATACCGACTATTTACACAACAGGGACCGGAGCGAAGCGAGCGAGCGAATCAAAATTATTTGCTTAGGCCAAAACAATTACCCTCGTAAGGGATAGTAGAAAAGCAATTAAACTTTACTTATACTGTGTACAAAGTAAACAGATAACACCAAGCCGGTAATAGCGTATTCTTATCTTAGTTTGGTTAAGTTACAGTTAAGTTGGACTGAAGTTAAATGTACTTAGATTGTTATTGTATACTTGTAATCGACTACTGTTAAGTAATGTGTGAATGAGGTTGACCTCATTTATCACATTTATATCTGAGCTCGTCGATTAAAGTTTAATATTAAGTATTCAGATTTCTATTATTAAGAATTTCTTGGTGATGGTTTATGATGGCCTCTTGGTATAATAGTAAAACTCCCCATTGGACGAATATAATAGTTTCTTTAGTTTAGTTTAAGTGTTCTTAAATGAGACCTACGCTCAATTCTTGAAGACTCCATCATTAATTATGTAGTGTACCCGTAGTCCCGTAACTATATTGAGCGCTTTCACCACATAATTTAAGCCGTATATTTCTGACAACATAATTACACATTTTTCTCATAATTACGTTCTAATTTACCGTGTCTTCAACTTAATTATTAGTAAGTAACAAACGTCGCTTTTAATTAACCTGTTCCACAGTGTGGTAGAGAAAAAATATTCGATTCGAATAGTCGATTTTAATCGAATCTATATTTGTTTATCGAGCGGAATCCCAAGCCCGAGAGATTAATTGGAAAACCCTTACAAACAGGAAACAGCGGAAATACCGCCCCCTATCAAAACAGAATTTAATAATGCGCCGATAAACTAATATGGCCGCCATTATGAATTAATTTGTGAAATTGATTTGCGTTATTATAGTTGACGTTAATTTTAGATTACAAAATATTGACATAAATGAAATGATCAGGTGAATAAACAGCAATTTAGTGAATACCTAGGAATAAAAAAAATGTAAAGGGAAAAGAATAACATAATATTTTTTTCTATCCTATGCTTGATAGCGGTATCATGTTCTTTTACAGCATAATTTTACCTTCTCAAAACTATTTAATCTCGCCAAAAATCTAGCAAAAAATTTCGCAAAAATATCTAGTTGATTCGACAGCTGCTGCTCTGCCTAAATAGCACGACCATAAAAGGCCCAAATTCACCTGAAACCAAAACCGTCCGTTTTTCTTCTTGTTTAGGTACTTTGAAAATTTAACGTTAAAACAGTTGTCTTAAGAAAACTGAAGTCAAAGTCAGTCAAAGATATTCTACCGCATCTGGGTAAATTAGCAGCCGAGCCTAATTGAAAACGCAAATGGTTAGGCAAAGCGTAAAATGTAAATTACGCATAATATAAGACCTACATTACCCTTACCCTTCGGAGGGTAACCGTAGAAAATCTTTGGGTAAAAATACTCTTGGGTAACAGAATAATACGAGACATTTGTAAATTAAGTAATTTGTTTAAAATTCGCTTAGGCTGTGTATATTTAATTACAAGGGTCGGACCAGCCTACGTGTGTTTGGACAAAGCTCATGTATTTAGCTGGTAATGACAGATGGACGACATCACACACAGATTGGTGGTTATAGCCACGTTATGTGTTGTTTGAATAATGTTTAACTAGTTTGGGTAAATTATTACTAACTAGTTACTAATGTTATAGAATACTAGCCGTATTCCCGCGGTTTTACTCACGTCCCGTGGGAAATACTGCCCGTACCCGGATAAAATATAGCCTATAGTATTCACGAATAAGGTAGCTTTCTACCAGTGAAACAATTTTTAAAATTGGTTCATTACTTCCAGAGATTAGCCTCTACAAACAAACTTACAAATTTACAATCAATTTTATCTCTTTATAATATTAGTATAGACTAGCTTCCGCCAGAGCGGTTCACCAGTATCCCTTTGGCAACCTTTCTCTTTCTTTCTTCTTCTTTCTTAGTTTCAATCTATTCCATCCAAATCAGTTCAGCAATTCCCGTGACGACACAACAAACAAACAAACATTTTTATATTATAATAGTAACAATTTGCGTTCCAACTGACAATGTTCAATTTGTATTTGACATTTTCTTTGAACCGGTATATTTGTCAAAGTGGAGATACATTTAGATTTTTCTTTGATGCTTGAAAAATTTTCAATTTCCTGCAATACACGTGAATGTTTTATTTGTTATTTGTGCACTTTCATGTTGCTGTAGAATATTTCGTTTTTACATATAAATACGAGCAATCCTTTGCTTTGCAGGGGGAATCTTCTTGGTCCATTGAGCCTGGTTTACATTTTTTAAATAAGCTCTCGCCTTATTTAAATGCTTTAAATTATGTGATATATTTTGTAAATGTTTGACGTTTCTTAATTGGTTGTATTTATAGTCGAATTGACACTACCTGCTTTGATTTTTAGGGTTCCGTAACCAAAGAGCAAAACGGAAACTTATCAGTAAGAATTCGCTGTCCGTCTGTCCGTCCGGCTGTCACCAGGCTCTATGTCGTAGGTAACACAGATTGCTAGACGGAAATTTTTCACAGATGATATATATTTCTGTTGCCACTATAATAAAAAAAAAAAAATTTTAAGAAAAAGCTTTTATTTAAAAGCTCTAAAAAGAAGAAAATAAAATTTTGTCAATAATAAAAGCTTGTCGCTCGGTTTACCATAAATTATTATGATATAGGTAAAGGAATATTGATAGGTATGTAAACCTCGCGACAAGCTTTTATTATTGACAAAATTTTATTTTCTTCTTTTTAGAGCTTTTAAATAAAAGCTTTTTCTTAAAAATTTTTTTTTCTTTTAATTTATTTTTTACTTTTTAGTTATCCCCATTATTTCTAGTTACTATTAACGAGCTCTTTCATTTAATACCCATATTGTAAAGGTGGACTAAAGATAACTATTCCGCCATCCTGCATGGTCCGCCATATTGGATTCAGAATGACGTCTTATGTTTTTTTTTAGTTACTCTCAACGAGCCCTTTCATTTGATACGNTATTATTGACAAAATTTTATTTTCTTCTTTTTAGAGCTTTTAAATAAAAGCTTTTTCTTAAAAATTTTTTTTTCTTTTAATTTATTTTTTACTTTTTAGTTATCCCCATTATTTCTAGTTACTATTAACGAGCTCTTTCATTTAATACCCATATTGTAAAGGTGGACTAAAGATAACTATTCCGCCATCCTGCATGGTCCGCCATATTGGATTCAGAATGACGTCTTATGTTTTTTTTTAGTTACTCTCAACGAGCCCTTTCATTTGATACGCATATTGTATAAGTGGATTAAATATAACTGTTCTGACATCTTGTATGATCCGCCATATTGAATTTAGAATGACGTCACATATCTTATCATATATTGTCATCCAAACTAAACACGTCCACCAAATCTCAGCACAAACGGTTGAATATATCTACTTCAAAATTGGGTTCAAAGATTTCACCCGAACACACAAATATATATATTTACATACATTGCAAGTTAAATAAAAGCTTTTAAAAATACTGAAAACTTTAATAAAGTGTAGGGTAGGGTGGTCCTTATTTTTCAAAGTGAAAATTATCATCGGGGCACCGTCTTATTATGTTCTCTATGCTATAATATGAATACATAATTTTTATTTTATTTTTTAAATACCGTTTAGGGGTCGCGACATACATTTCAAAGTTATAAAATATCGTATAATGGGAAATAAATGAAGAAAAATATTTTTGAAGATTTCTTCTTATAAAATACAAAATGTTATGATTTTTATTTATTTGTATGACTCATATTCGAGAAATAGCCCGCAACTTAACGCCCCTTACATCCCTTGCCTTACATATCCAAGTTCTCGCCCCGCGAAATTCACTCAAATTTTAAGCTTCGGCCGTAAGCGAAGGTGCACTTGTCGATTTTGTTTTCGTTCGTTATTGTTTTACTATGTCATCAAAAAGTAGTAGAAGTGGGTTTGTTTCCACAAGAAATAAAACAAACATTTGGTTAGTGGATCAAAATGTCGCCTAATTCGATTGCAACAAAGTTGCCATCAATCAAAGAAACGTTGCAATTGTTTTTTTTTCTACAAAAGTGAAAATACTCGTGATTCTGCTACTTTGGCTGCTAGTGATGTCTTGACTATATGGAAAAAGGCTGGAATACCGACCAGGTTAAAAAAACATGTTATTAATACTGTTTGAATTGACAAATTAAGAGATAAAACACGCAAATCAATTAAAAGTTACTTCACAAGTGTTGATTTTTTAGAATCAGGATATTTTTTCCTAAATTCTTTAGCAATCAAGAGTAGATATTGTTTTTGATCCTCGTTTATGGTGATCAACTTATTATATTCTTCCATAAAAGCGACACCACGTTCTGCGACATCGTTCTCTACCCTCATTGACCGTACTATCTCTCTTCCAGCTTGATAACTATCATTTGCTGGCCAGTCAACAACATCTTTTTTTTAGAAATTGAGATGATATTCCCAGTATCTCAAAGAAACGAAGAGATTACTGGACACGAACTCTTGGATATTCTTTCTTGCAATATCTTTGGTATCCAGGCTTATTCGCTTCGGAAAAAATCTAGACCTTCGTTTTCCAAGGCCTGCGCCAATTTTTTGTTTGGTATTCAAGCTTCTGTTGCTTCTTCAGCGCCCAGGAAAGACTTACATCCATTAAAAGACCTCAATGAAAATATAAATCAAACGCTAGCCAAAATTGCTCTTAAGAAAATTCTGGTGCATTTGTAGTACTTAACAGAGGAGCCCGTACCACTTAGTTTGCATTTTTTGGTGACGACATTGATTCCAAACAAAAAATGGCGCAGGCCTTAGAAAACGAAGGTCCAGATTTTTTTCCGAAGCGAATAAGCCTGGGTATNTTTCTTGCAATATCTTTGGTATCCAGGCTTATTCGCTTCGGAAAAAATCTAGACCTTCGTTTTCCAAGGCCTGCGCCAATTTTTTGTTTGGTATTCAAGCTTCTGTTGCTTCTTCAGCGCCCAGGAAAGACTTACATCCATTAAAAGACCTCAATGAAAATATAAATCAAACGCTAGCCAAAATTGCTCTTAAGAAAATTCTGGTGCATTTGTAGTACTTAACAGAGGAGCCCGTACCACTTAGTTTGCATTTTTTGGTGACGACATTGATTCCAAACAAAAAATGGCGCAGGCCTTAGAAAACGAAGGTCCAGATTTTTTTCCGAAGCGAATAAGCCTGGGTATTAAAAATATTGCAAGAAAGAATATCGAAGAGTTCGTGTCCAGTAATTCTCTTCGTTTCTTTGAGATACTGGGAATATCGTCTCAATTTCTAAATGAAGATGTTGCTGACTGGTCAGCAGATGATAGTTATCAAGCTGGAAGAGACATCGTACGGTCAATGAGGCTAGTGAATGATGTCGTAGAACGTGGTGTAACTTTTATGGAAGAATATAATAAGTTAATCACCTTAAACGAGGAGCGAAAACAATATCTACTCTTGATTGTTAAAGAATTTAGGAAAAAATATCCTGATTCTAAAAAATCAACACTTGTGAAGTAACTTTTAATTGATTTGTGTATTTTATCTTTTAATTTGTCTATTCAAACAGCTTAATATTTAATTTCTCACTGTTTCCACTGTATTACAAATAAATGTAGCAATTTATAAAAAATAACCCTTTATTTTTATTTTCTTCATTTTAAAAGTCCCGTCGCGACCCCTAAATATTAATTAAAAATTCTGAAAAAAATATCGTATTTATTTTAAAGTCTATATATCACTTTGAGAAGGTGCCCGACTAACATTTCAAAAAAAAATTTTTTTTGAACAAATAAGGACCACCCTAGTGTAGGGGGCTCCCATACAACAAACGTGATTTTGCATGTGCGCGAGTCCGTCTCGCACTTGTCCGGTTATTTTGAAATAGCAATTAAATTCTTTCTGATGACCCCCTTTCAAATTCGTCTTTCTCACATTTCGTTTCGTTTGAGCCATTTAAAATTCAATTAATGCTTTGTTTCAGGAAGCGTGCTGAAAAGTGCCACTTTTCGACATCCAACGGTTTTAGGGCTTGATTTGACTTTAAAATTGGTGTTCGGACGAATTGACGATTGAATTGGAGATGAGGATATTGTGACGATTTTGTTGCTTCAAGCACCTGCAGCACTGGTATCAGTTGTCACTTTGTTTTTTATATATTTGAATGAAAAACAAAGTTATAATTTGCGGTTTATAAAAACCAAACTATCTATAATACATAATTATAACAGTTAAGTAAAAAAAAAAAAACTTAAAACTAGAAACTAATACTAAAAGGCGTCGAAAAATTCCTTCTCATCGCTGCCGACCGAGAGCGTGCCCAAAAGGCTGGCAGCATTGCCACGCTGAATGGCAATGCTTAACCTTTGACCAAGGTAATAGCCAGCCCTTTGGTCACGGGTAGCGTCAACCAGCCGCCTAGAAAGTTCTTTAAATATGATGTGGGCATTCGGACCCCACGACCCGAGGGTTTCGTTTATAAAAATGATTGTATTTTGGCTAGTTTTAGGTAACAGATACGTACTTTTTTCATAGATAATGGTACGGAACCCTTCGTGCGCGAGTCCAACTCGCACTTGGCCGGTTTTTTAAAACCTCCGCTGACTACCTCATAACCCCATTTGCTCTTAGTACACTCTGTTGAAAAGCGAACAAGGCTGTACTGACTGACTGGTGGCTGGTCCTTTGCAACCCTGGTACAGGCTATTCGGATTTCAAGAAATCAAGATTACAAGGGTTGTGTATTGACAGTTATCCTGGGTTTTCAAAATACTAAAAAAGAATAATAATTTGAAAAGTTGTCCAATGCTCTATATTATAACAAGTATTATTTCCAAAATCTATTCATATAAATAAAATGTCAACAATAGCATTACCTTGATCCAAGTACATTCAGTACTTATAGCCAATGGAAAAGGCTAGGCGGATAAGCTATCGATATCTGGACATAACCAGCGTATCTACGCTTTTCGTGGAATCTGATGATTATCAACACATTAATATTAGCGGTTAATTATCACATTTATGAACTCGTGTACGTATTGACGCAGAATATAATTAAGTAATTAGTGCGTTACCTGGAAAAATCGCTACTAAATACTTTCCAAGAATGATTTAGAAATGTTGTGAAGATTTCGTGGATGCAAGTGAGACTGTTGGGTTTAGAGTACGGTTCCCGGGTTGAAACCTATTTGCCGTTAACTTTCAGAATATCTCAAGTAAGTAAGATAAACAGAATATTATTTATATAAATTAATTAATACAATTGACATATGTGATAAACGAAAAAAAAAAACACTCCGTTTATGATAACATTATGACCTGGTCATCACCTTTAAATTGTAAGTTATCTTAGTATGAACTACAAAACATAATAATTCATAACAAATCGTAATTATTTGACCTTTAACTTTAACTTGTAAACACAGTAACCAGGTTAAAGATTAAACGTCAGTTATCTAATTATCAAAACATGTGGTAGTGAGTTTAAGATTTACGATGAAATGGAGGAAAACAGAAACCGTAATTTATGTATTAATTTTAATTGTAATTCTGAGAATTTAGCGAACAGATGTCACCATATTGTTCTGTTGTGAGAATATCATTATAATGTTGGGTGATAATATTGAGGCAGTTTGACTTAAGTTAAAATTATTATAATAGTAGGTAGCAATACATTATAGATAACATTTTATTTAAACACATATTTTTAAAATTTAAATATTATTACAAAAAGAACGAATACATTCATTAATATTTTGATTATTTGTAACTAAGATTTTCAATCGACTTCCTAAAAATGACTTTCTCAAATCGTGTGTTTGTCAATCGTGAAAATATAAAAATCCCCCATATTTTTTCTAGTCACTGAATCACGCCTGAACGGTTAGACCGATCCTATGATTTTTTTTAGGGTTCCGTACCCAAAGGATAAAACGGAACCCTATTACTAAGACTGTCCTTCCGTCACCAGACTCATGGTAGCTAGAGACTACAAAAAGAAATAAAGAAAACTACTACGTCCCCAGTAAAAGTCTGACACTCCCTCACGCTGTCACCCACGGCGGGAGGGGTCATGTGATTATTTCCCTTCGTTAAAAAATACAAAAAACCATATTTTGTTATAGTTGATGGTATGGAACCCTTCAAGCGCTAATCCGACTTGCATTTGGCCTTTTGTTTATTGTGTTTGTCATAGTCAGGAGAATGTTCAAATCACAAAAAAAAGTTGCAAATAAAGCGGGTGAAACCACGGGCAACAGTTAGTTTGAATATAAAATTGAATTTGCGTATAGTGTTGAGGTTAACTCAAGTTGGCTGCGAGACTTGTAAGAACAACAGCAATTAGACCTAACCTTGTGGTTTCCATGTCACAGTTCACACTAAGGAACATAACATATGGGTCAGTTTCGAAAATGTTAAGTTTATAATGTTCGTCGTTAACTTAACGTTTCATGAAACAATTTGTGTTGCTTCATGGTGGAGAAATTAATTAATTGATAACAAGACAAACATTTTTAATCGTTAGTGATATATTGCAACTACGATTTTGGAAAGCAAAAAAAGCAAAATTCTTTCAGTGTTAAATAGCCCATTTATTGAGGAAGGCTGTAGGCTACTTTTTATCTGGATGCGCGGTGTTCCCATGGAACACGGAATGCTATACAAAGATAATGAAAAAAAAAGTTCGTTAAACTAAAAATCCTTCAGCATTTTTACAAAATAATTTAAACATCTGAATAATTTAGTATACTACGAAATTTTCATATGTAATTCTTGCTAATAGTGGAAATGAGGAACTAATTCTGTTTGTTTGCTACGCTTTCACGGTAAAGGCTGGTTTAGAAATGCTCGTTTAGAGTAAATTAGCTTTGAAATACACACATTAGAAGTTAACAATTTAGCGGTAAAGAACGGGTTGATGAGTTTTATCAGGAATTGATGAGACAGAGCTAGCCGCTTTCCTGATAAGCAATTAAGAAAAACCTTTTTTTTACCTTAGCTTCATATAAATTATTTTGACTGCCTCTTAGTGCACGTGGTCTTTGATTCCCTGGCCGGGTTCAAATCGCTTTGTGGGTTTTATAACCTTTCACAAAGCAGCCCGGAGTTGGCAGTTGGTGATTGATACACCCGTGCATCGGAGAGCATGTTTATGTCGGTGCTGCGTCTGATCTCTCTCCGGTCGTATAGGATTACCGTCTCATTAGGCTGTGGGAGTGAGAGAATTTACCCTATTTACCTGCGCAAATGCTTGTGCACTATAATATTACGTTGCGCAGCTGGCTGATCTCCTTATATGAGAACAGCCGCCGTAGCAGACAGTTGACTAGGGCGCCATTAATATTATTACGCCATTATAAATTATGTCTTTCAATCTATCTCAAAACAATGGATATATAGGTTATAAAAATTGGACATGAATCATCACTTTGTCATCCTGAGTGTTTTGCCGTTTAAAATCTATAGAAATAATAAATACTTTCAGATTTATCCAAATTCATTTTATGCTATTTATGAAGAGTTGTCCTATTTTGGGAATAAGGCAAATAATATTGAAATGATGTAGGTGTATCAAAGGATTCAATGATTGAGTGCGTTTAGACTAATTTTACACTCACTGACTAATTTTCCGCCTGAATATTTTGGTAAGTTTGTTTTATAGCTAGATCTATTCATATAACAGTACTAGCGGTATCATCCGCGTCTAGTAGGAATTACTGCCCGCACCCGGATAAAATATAGCATAAGTTATTCGATGATAGCTTCCCAACAGTGAAAGATTTCTTTAAATAGGTTCAGTAGTATCGAAGTCTTTAAAGTACAAACAAACGAACAAGAAAATGTTTTCTCTTTAAAATGTGTTTATTCAATCAAATCATTCAAGTATAGAATAATTAAATGATTTGATTGAATAAAAACTGTGTAGTTATATTTCTGAAAGATAATGTAGCCCGAGCGCTGCAGATCGGCCGATAGTTGTATCGACGGTAGGCTGTCAGTTTTAAGATGAACCTACATGAAGTGCAGCCGTTGGCTTTATATAGTGACGTTATATTTTTTTTATATGAGATGTGACATTTAAGGGTCAAATTAAATGGCAAATTAATCATTGGGTTAAAACTGCGCCGTGTCGTGCCGTTCATGTGTGTTCGTGGATTTCTAGATTCAGAGAGACAGTTTTTTCCGATTTATCAAAAAACCGATAATTTACAAAATGATCGACATTATTTTAAGCGATAAAGCCATCACAGCTCTCAAAGTCGTTAACTTTTATTAGTTTCAATTTAACGGTTACTGAAACAGTTAAATGTAAAGTTATACTGATTATTTGAAGGTTTATAGTCTGGTTAGAGGATGTTTAATGGTTCTTCGTCACTCTTTGTCGGCATAAAAAGTTACTGCACATTAATTGTGAAGTCGTTTTTCGTGGCTGGTTAATGTATATAGAAATACCTCAATCATTACTGGTTTTAAGGAGCCTAGTATAAAGCAGGAAAGATGATTGATATGTTTCTCTTGCTCAGGTTTTCTGAAGGCCGGATACTGAAACGTCACTCACTCTTGAGTGCTGCTCAAATGTCATTATATCTTTGCTATGACACAAACAGCACAAAGCTATTCGACCAAAGTTAGTCAGAGGTTTTTAGCTGGTAAGAGTCCGGGACACCCTTCCACCGATCACCGATCCTCATAGTCTGTGCGGATTTTCCCCTCTTAAAAAAAAAACTGATCAGCTTATCACAATATACAAATGGTTTTGTTCACTCTACATCTATAGCTTTCACAGCGAACACTCCACAACTAGCCATGAACCTATAAATCACAAATTGAAACCTGATTGCATCGCTCCTCATCTCAGACAATTCCGCCGGCTACCCGCGGGAATGAACACTGTAAAATTAGACACTGGCCTCTAGAGCCACGCTGTAACACAAATTGCTACAGTTAGGAATTCAAGGAGGTTTTCGAATTCATGTTGCGACTTGCGACGAATTTGAATTGGTGGTTTACCTTCTGTATTTGTCGTCGCAGGCTAAATACGTCCACTACTGGACAGAGGCACGATAAATTGGTGGGTTCCAGCTGTCATTTTGACCATTTTTGGCAGCCGTTATGGGTTAGAAGCCAGAAAGTCTGACAACCAGTCTTACCAATGGGTATCGGGTTGTCCTGGTAAGTGAGTTGTGGAGGTCAGACAGGCAGTAGCTCCATGTAAAACACTGGTTCTCAGCTGCATCCGGTTACACTGGAAGCCGACCCCAACATACTTGGGAAAAGGCTAGGCAGATGATGACATATATCTACCTTTCTCACACATCTTTAGAAAGCACTCTCTGTCGAGAACTACAATCTTTCACACAGTTACTACTTTTATATCTGTTCTGCAAAATGTAAATTAAATGAAAACCAATTATTTTCTACCTTTTAATGGGAATACAATAATATTAAATAAAAACTCCAGCTATTTACAATTAAATTTTATTTGGCACTGAGTCAGTCATTGTAAAATGAACCTTGTAACACAATTATAAGATTCAAAATAGCACTTCGTTGTTGGCAACACTTAAATGCAAGTAGGGGTAAAATAGAGTACCTAGAGGTGTATCACGTTTCGTTTTTAATAGTATCGAGTAAATCACGTCGGTTTCCACTTTAGCATAGTTAACTATGTTTTTTAAATTAACAACGAGTTTAAAATTAATTAAACTGAATTTGTTTTGTGTAAAATAATTTTGAAAGTTTTATTTTTCTGTCGGCGAGATTCAAGTAAATAAAAAAATTTACAATATTCGAATCTCGGAATAAATTGACTAATTTACAAAATCACTATACAAATTATTTGTTTCATGTTAAAATAACTTTATACTCAAAAAACATGAACATTTTTTCTGAAAAATACCTGGTTCATAAAAATATTTCATTAACAAAAATAAATATCTCGATATTACTGCGCTCGAATTCTCGCTTAAACTAAAACAAACAAGCCTTAAAACATCATACACGCTACAATAAAACAAAATATACAGCTTAATTATTACGAAATACAAGTAAAAGTACTTTTTTTTTTCATAATAAAATATCTGTTATTTATTTGGCAGGAATTTCATCACGTTGAGTTGAGCTTCAATGCAAAATGCACCTTAGGTCGTAGGCACAGGGTTAAAATTCGTTAAGGCACGGCCTCCTTATGGGGGTGTCCTCCCGAGGTTCGGTGGAGGAGTGAAGGTCCAAGTTGTACCGTCGGTTGTACCATAGCAATACCATTATGCAGACTAGGAACAAGATTATGAAGAATATCAGCATGAACAGGAGGTATATCTGTAAAGAAACATAGTAATATGTGAGTTTTGGTTGGCTGTAGGCTTTTACCCGACTTAAAACATTTCTATAGCACTATCTGTCAGATAGTTGTCTAGAACTTTATCTGGAACCTGTGAAACTGGCCGGTAATTTTTAAAATTACTTTATCGTTATTGCTATCGGTTGTACTTGTTTTCTGTGGCAATAATTTACATGAGAGCCATATAATCACGTTGTAAGAGTTTCAGGTTTTAGAAATCATTAAAATTATTTTATTAGGCAATCTAATTGCGAATGTTCACTCTTTTACATAAAACTGAAGCGAAACTACAATCTTTACCGCCATATACACAGTGGAAGAAGAACGATATCGAGCAGAATTCAAATACAAATTGAACATATAGGTATAGAACACCCCGACAAGAACTGTCGGGCAGTAGCCCACCGGACACAACACCTTTGTCGGAGGATCCTCCCTTTACTCCGGGTATGATGAGCTTTACTCTCTGCTCTCATACCTCCACAAAATTTTATCACATTCTGCGTAGAATACATACAGTTCAAATAACTTTTGATGTAAAAACGGCCATCCAAATTAATCAGAATTCCCTTACTGAACACGGGAAGGAAAGTTAGGTAATTTTTCATCGTAAAGAAAAACATGTTCAATATATTCACATATTTCCCAGATACTGAGTTAACTGAAACAACAAACACGATGCACTGTTTTCTTTTAATTACTGGAGTTTAATTAGTAGTCAATCAATCAACGGATTGGCTAGACATGATGTCGAAACAACCTCACGTTGGTACGATAATGTAAACAAACTATCAATTGATTTTTGCAAAAAAATATAAAGTTAAAATAGCTTCCACGATTGGTTTCACTCGCGTCCCTAGGGAACACTTTGAATATGAATCTATGCCTAGGAAATCAGTAGCCTTTTTCAATTTAAGGGCTATCTAACACTGAAAGATTTTTTTGAATTGGGCCAATACTGTAGTAGTATTTATTTATCTGGCCACCTACTTATAGAGTCATCACATGCCAAATGTAATATTTTTTTCTTTTTTCAGGGCTTTTTGACATCGATTTTTTATGTCAGTTACAGAAAAAACAAATTGGATTCATCAACTACAGTCACAGAGACACAATATACCCTTGTTTAAAAAAAAAAAACCTGCCAAGCTTTTACTTCAACGAAAAACGCCCCAACACTAACTTAGCAGGTAAAGAGTTAGATCTAGATTCGACCCAGATCACAAAATCAATTTGGTTCAAGTATTCTCAGCGACATTGCCTAGAACGTGATTAGAAAATTCAACTATCCTTTCCTTAAGCCGTTGAAAGGCTCTCACGTTTAGTTTTCGCTCAACTATAACTCCTAAAATAACAGTAGATTGTAAAAGGATTCTTAAAACTAATAAGGTTTGGGAACACTGTGTTCTTTTCATCATCAAATCTGCATATAGTTGTTAGAGTGGTGACAGACTTGCGTTGAAACGCGCGTTTTTGGAGCACATGTAGCTTCTATTGAACGTCACTTATACGAGCGGTAATGTATATAAATATGATAAAAAGTAAACGTTTGTTTGTTTGTTTGTACCCCTCACGGCTTCGAAACAACTAGACCGATTTGAAAAAAAAATCTTTCACTGTTAGGAAGCCAGACTATCTCCGAGTAAATGGGCTTAAACTCTTAAAGGCATAGATGGTCACCCATCCACGGACCGTCAGTGAAGGCTACGTACAGGCGACAACACATCAAGTTACTACAATCTGTCAAATTTCTGCAATAGATTTTCAACCTTATCACAATAGAGGTAGGTTAATGTATGACTAGTAAAATTTGACACATTCGGGTACCGTGACCTTCTGCTGTCTGTACTAAATCTTATGGTCGTTCGTATATTCTGAAATTACCTTAAGTTAAACTAACTATACCCGGCTCAGTAAAATAAGCAAGTAAAACGTATAACTTTGGGAATGGGTAAATATTTTGAGCTCGTGGAACCTGGGTAAACATGGGGTTTCCTGCTACTGTTGTGTTTGGAAATTAAGACGCGGATTTGAATTAACCTTTACGTGGCCTAAGTAAAGAGGTGGTTTCAGGATTTTGGTTTAATTACTGTTTGCACTTTAATAAATAATGTTCCGATGGTGGCACTGATTCACTTTGGCCATAAGGGACGGTTTTAGTAATAAATGTTTGTTTCTTATTTAAATGATCCATAAAATATAGTTTACGACATAACTTACACAAAGTATTATTTTCTAATTGTGATAACAACCCTCAATAATTGCTTCATGATTATGTCGAAATNACGATAAATTGGTGGGTTCCAGCTGTCATTTTGACCATTTTTGGCAGCCGTTATGGGTTAGAAGCCAGAAAGTCTGACAACCAGTCTTACCAATGGGTATCGGGTTGTCCTGGTAAGTGAGTTGTGGAGGTCAGACAGGCAGTAGCTCCATGTAAAACACTGGTTCTCAGCTGCATCCGGTTACACTGGAAGCCGACCCCAACATACTTGGGAAAAGGCTAGGCAGATGATGACATATATCTACCTTTCTCACACATCTTTAGAAAGCACTCTCTGTCGAGAACTACAATCTTTCACACAGTTACTACTTTTATATCTGTTCTGCAAAATGTAAATTAAATGAAAACCAATTATTTTCTACCTTTTAATGGGAATACAATAATATTAAATAAAAACTCCAGCTATTTACAATTAAATTTTATTTGGCACTGAGTCAGTCATTGTAAAATGAACCTTGTAACACAATTATAAGATTCAAAATAGCACTTCGTTGTTGGCAACACTTAAATGCAAGTAGGGGTAAAATAGAGTACCTAGAGGTGTATCACGTTTCGTTTTTAATAGTATCGAGTAAATCACGTCGGTTTCCACTTTAGCATAGTTAACTATGTTTTTTAAATTAACAACGAGTTTAAAATTAATTAAACTGAATTTGTTTTGTGTAAAATAATTTTGAAAGTTTTATTTTTCTGTCGGCGAGATTCAAGTAAATAAAAAAATTTACAATATTCGAATCTCGGAATAAATTGACTAATTTACAAAATCACTATACAAATTATTTGTTTCATGTTAAAATAACTTTATACTCAAAAAACATGAACATTTTTTCTGAAAAATACCTGGTTCATAAAAATATTTCATTAACAAAAATAAATATCTCGATATTACTGCGCTCGAATTCTCGCTTAAACTAAAACAAACAAGCCTTAAAACATCATACACGCTACAATAAAACAAAATATACAGCTTAATTATTACGAAATACAAGTAAAAGTACTTTTTTTTTTCATAATAAAATATCTGTTATTTATTTGGCAGGAATTTCATCACGTTGAGTTGAGCTTCAATGCAAAATGCACCTTAGGTCGTAGGCACAGGGTTAAAATTCGTTAAGGCACGGCCTCCTTATGGGGGTGTCCTCCCGAGGTTCGGTGGAGGAGTGAAGGTCCAAGTTGTACCGTCGGTTGTACCATAGCAATACCATTATGCAGACTAGGAACAAGATTATGAAGAATATCAGCATGAACAGGAGGTATATCTGTAAAGAAACATAGTAATATGTGAGTTTTGGTTGGCTGTAGGCTTTTACCCGACTTAAAACATTTCTATAGCACTATCTGTCAGATAGTTGTCTAGAACT
Source organism: Heliothis virescens (assembly GCA_002382865.2). Taxonomy (NCBI): domain Eukaryota; kingdom Metazoa; phylum Arthropoda; class Insecta; order Lepidoptera; family Noctuidae; genus Heliothis; species Heliothis virescens. Next base: position 12,742,091 of record NWSH02000019.1, read on the forward strand.
TTATCTGGAACCTGTGAAACTGGCCGGTAATTTTTAAAATTACTTTATCGTTATTGCTATCGGTTGTACTTGTTTTCTGTGGCAATAATTTACATGAGAGCCATATAATCACGTTGTAAGAGTTTCAGGTTTTAGAAATCATTAAAATTATTTTATTAGGCAATCTAATTGCGAATGTTCACTCTTTTACATAAAACTGAAGCGAAACTACAATCTTTACCGCCATATACACAGTGGAAGAAGAACGATATCGAGCAGAATTCAAATACAAATTGAACATATAGGTATAGAACACCCCGACAAGAACTGTCGGGCAGTAGCCCACCGGACACAACACCTTTGTCGGAGGATCCTCCCTTTACTCCGGGTATGATGAGCTTTACTCTCTGCTCTCATACCTCCACAAAATTTTATCACATTCTGCGTAGAATACATACAGTTCAAATAACTTTTGATGTAAAAACGGCCATCCAAATTAATCAGAATTCCCTTACTGAACACGGGAAGGAAAGTTAGGTAATTTTTCATCGTAAAGAAAAACATGTTCAATATATTCACATATTTCCCAGATACTGAGTTAACTGAAACAACAAACACGATGCACTGTTTTCTTTTAATTACTGGAGTTTAATTAGTAGTCAATCAATCAACGGATTGGCTAGACATGATGTCGAAACAACCTCACGTTGGTACGATAATGTAAACAAACTATCAATTGATTTTTGCAAAAAAATATAAAGTTAAAATAGCTTCCACGATTGGTTTCACTCGCGTCCCTAGGGAACACTTTGAATATGAATCTATGCCTAGGAAATCAGTAGCCTTTTTCAATTTAAGGGCTATCTAACACTGAAAGATTTTTTTGAATTGGGCCAATACTGTAGTAGTATTTATTTATCTGGCCACCTACTTATAGAGTCATCACATGCCAAATGTAATATTTTTTTCTTTTTTCAGGGCTTTTTGACATCGATTTTTTATGTCAGTTACAGAAAAAACAAATTGGATTCATCAACTACAGTCACAGAGACACAATATACCCTTGTTTAAAAAAAAAAAACCTGCCAAGCTTTTACTTCAACGAAAAACGCCCCAACACTAACTTAGCAGGTAAAGAGTTAGATCTAGATTCGACCCAGATCACAAAATCAATTTGGTTCAAGTATTCTCAGCGACATTGCCTAGAACGTGATTAGAAAATTCAACTATCCTTTCCTTAAGCCGTTGAAAGGCTCTCACGTTTAGTTTTCGCTCAACTATAACTCCTAAAATAACAGTAGATTGTAAAAGGATTCTTAAAACTAATAAGGTTTGGGAACACTGTGTTCTTTTCATCATCAAATCTGCATATAGTTGTTAGAGTGGTGACAGACTTGCGTTGAAACGCGCGTTTTTGGAGCACATGTAGCTTCTATTGAACGTCACTTATACGAGCGGTAATGTATATAAATATGATAAAAAGTAAACGTTTGTTTGTTTGTTTGTACCCCTCACGGCTTCGAAACAACTAGACCGATTTGAAAAAAAAATCTTTCACTGTTAGGAAGCCAGACTATCTCCGAGTAAATGGGCTTAAACTCTTAAAGGCATAGATGGTCACCCATCCACGGACCGTCAGTGAAGGCTACGTACAGGCGACAACACATCAAGTTACTACAATCTGTCAAATTTCTGCAATAGATTTTCAACCTTATCACAATAGAGGTAGGTTAATGTATGACTAGTAAAATTTGACACATTCGGGTACCGTGACCTTCTGCTGTCTGTACTAAATCTTATGGTCGTTCGTATATTCTGAAATTACCTTAAGTTAAACTAACTATACCCGGCTCAGTAAAATAAGCAAGTAAAACGTATAACTTTGGGAATGGGTAAATATTTTGAGCTCGTGGAACCTGGGTAAACATGGGGTTTCCTGCTACTGTTGTGTTTGGAAATTAAGACGCGGATTTGAATTAACCTTTACGTGGCCTAAGTAAAGAGGTGGTTTCAGGATTTTGGTTTAATTACTGTTTGCACTTTAATAAATAATGTTCCGATGGTGGCACTGATTCACTTTGGCCATAAGGGACGGTTTTAGTAATAAATGTTTGTTTCTTATTTAAATGATCCATAAAATATAGTTTACGACATAACTTACACAAAGTATTATTTTCTAATTGTGATAACAACCCTCAATAATTGCTTCATGATTATGTCGAAATAAATATCAATTCATTAAAATTATAACTCGTTTTTTTCTCTATCAACCACGAAACTAGCAACCGTATGGTAACATATTGTCTACAACTACATAATGAAGGCTCACTTAATACCACTTGAGGAAGCAAAATATCTATTTACATATCATTAAAAGCCTCTAAGCTAAGCCTCCTTATCACGTAACCTTATCACAAACACAACACTCGGTATGACACCACGTGAGTATAACACGGCTAAATATAATACCACTACAACACAGCACGTCTCAAACACACACCGACCTACTTCACTTAGCCGGATAACCACTGACGTCAACCCATAGAAAAACAACGTCTACGCATGCGTTGATAAAAGTGAATTAATGGGGACTAATATTACAAAAAATATATCGATATTTTTAACCACTTTTTGAATTATATTTCGATGGGTTTTTATATATTTTTTTGGTTTTTCTTACCCCGAAATAGGTGAATAACATGTTCCAATGTGACATGGTGTCTATATAACCAACGATGGGAAACTGAGCCATGGGGGAAAGGCAATCTGCCAAGTGTTTGCGTGACTCACCCCACGAATTAACATCGATTGTATTTTTTCTCGACAACAATTTAATATTTGCTCTTCTCTATGGGGGTAGAAAGTTATGGCTATCCAGGTTAAGCCGAGAATTTAGGTCAAGACTTTGATGGGGTAGTGACATTGTTGTTACGGTGGGTTTAAAAGGGTGGTTATATTATGATTGGTGTCATTTTATTTTCCAGGGTTTACTGTGTTATGAATTGTTGTGAGGTTATTTCCAAAGTAAAATCATTTTATGCTGTAAAGCTGCAATTTCGGCCTTCTGATATAAGGTCGCATCTGGCACCAGCCAAATAAGTTGTTATAGAGATTTATTTTTGGGAAACTAATTACTTTTAACAAACTGAACACACACTAGTTTTTTCTTCGCGATTTTACTTTCGTCCCGGGAAAACAACTTCCCGCATCCAGACAAGTATAATAGCCTATGTTACTCGGAGATAGTCTAACTTCCTAACAGTGAAAGAACTTTTAAAATTGAGCCAGTACTTTTTGAGCCAATTCAGTGCAAACATACTACATATATACATATATGTTGCAGTCAAAACTCTTAACCAGTCAAAAGTACTATTGACCAGCAAAATCAGTCAAAACTACTTTTGACTAAAGAGGTTGGTTAAAACTGATTTTGACTGAAAATTATTGGTCAAAAGTACTTTTGACTAGTCAAAAGTAGTTTTGACTGACGCTCTTGGTCAAAAGTAGTTTTAACTGAAATAAAGCATCAGTCAAAAGTGCTATTAACTCGTTAGATGTGAATGATGTGATAGTGATGACCTAAATTAGAATGTTCTTAGTATTATGTTGAATAATGTGTATTATTCCGAATGTTTATTTATTGCTATAAAATAAATGTCCTAAAACATCGTTAAAAGTCAGGTTTTAATGGCAGAAACGAATCGCTGTAAATCCGACTCCACGTAGTCTTGTCTGTCCTACCCCTAGAGTGTAATTCAAAATCGCGTAGGCGCGGAGGGGCGAGGCGGGCCGCGAGTTGAGGAGCAGGTGGTTGTAACACTCGCCACCGCGGCTGAGGCTGGCCGGCACTGCCGGCCAGCAAGCCGAAGCTGCGGTGGTGAGCGTTAAACCTATCTGCGACGATAAATTCGCGTGGGACCGCCGGAGCCCTGCAGCGCCGGAGCCATGACAGAAACCATGCTTGCTGAATGATGCATGCTTGCTT
>NWSH02000019.1:12770683-12787759 GCA_002382865.2 Heliothis virescens
TTTAAAACTCGCACAAAGCGTCACTGCACATAAGTGTTCACAATGTTACGACTTGCAACACGACTATCCTAGGTAACCTAAACTAAAACACTAGAACGATTAAAATGTGAGCACTAAAATCAAGTTCGTAACATAGGTATCACTAGAAAACTCGGATTGTTCGCGAATGTTCCAATCAAAATGGCCGACGAATTTAAAGTTTTGCACGAGGATTCTAGGTACTAAATAACACTAAATAAACACTAATTCAGTCACTATAAATAATACACAAAAGTTTCGATAGTCTGTTGCTGTGCCTAAACGTAACGAGACTGCGGGGGGCGCGGGCCGAGGTAGTAACACGCCACGCGAAGAAAACCCGAGAGAGTCACTGTTTAGGTCACACACAAATCACTGATTTTAGAGTCTATATACAAAGTCTATGTGCACAATAATAGTCACTAATATACACAAACTCGGGACTGCCGCACGTCGGGCGTCACATGTAGTCGGGCTTCTCTCGAGTTTAAATGAAAGACAGTTATGTAGAAAAGTAAACTATAATATGCGCACACAACACAAGATATATAAACATACAGTGCAGCAGAACAGAGAATTATAACAAAAGAACTAATACTAGAGACCGAAGTTAGGATTAGTGTAATAGCGGCACGCGGGCGGCGCTCGAGTTCGTACAAACGAAGCGCGTGCGTCTCTCACCGCGGTGGGATGCTCACTCTGGCGCACGCGGCCGCAGCCGCGCGGCTCTGTACTTATTTCCTATTGGTCGCGGCCGAATAGAGCTGGCGCGCGACTTAGGCTAGAGGTGCGCGGAGAGGCAATCGATTATAGCCGTGCTACACAGTCTAAAATATAAAGTTGAAGTAACATGTTTTTACAGTAACTGTAAAACAAAATACATATATGTATGTTTTTCAGACATTAAATATTTCTACATACATAATGTCACTAAAAACATGCATTATTAAGTTCACAAACATACTCGCGGCAAAAATATTTTGCTCAACAAATTTAAAAAATACGCCTCAAAAAAATACATTTTTATTTCGTCTTTTGTGCCAAGCGTGACACTAATTTAAAATGCCAGAGGACGATATACAACTTTGTTTTCTTTTACGTCGTTATATAGATACTAGTTTTTGCCTGCGACTTTGTCCGTGTTGAATAGTTACTTTTGCCATTATAACTATTCATTCATTACCATTTTTTTCTGTTCCATTGCAGGTTTCTTCTTATATAGAAAAGATAATGAGAGTTAATCACTACGCCTGCTTAAGGTGGAATGAGGATTTCAGTCTTTAAAGTCAATTCTATATTATAACTAGCTCTTCTCTGCTTATTCACCAGCGTCACAAGAGAATCATTTCCAAAATCTTTCTTCGTATTTTTCTAAATTTTTTGGGTAACCTTTTTATATTTTTTGAAACATTCTTCTGACTACAACGAACACAACAAAAAAAAAATATTAGAACCAGTCTAGCCATTCAGGCGTGATTGAATGACCAGAAAAAATAGGGGCTGACCTAAATGATAGCTATTCTCCACACTTGGATCATAGTAGACCACTTATCTTGATGATTTCTATCTCTTCTACAATTTACCGTAACAAACAAACATAATAATTTTCGTATTTATAATTTGAGTGAAGCAAGGGTTGCATCGCGTCAGGCCGCGGCGTCAGCTCTTCATAAAAGGGAATGTGTAATGCTCATTAGTAACGTCGGGAGGCGCCTTCTGACGACCGTGTCATAGTAGAATGAGAGGAAGTAGGTTTTCTTCATACAAGGGCACCGCGCGCAGCTTGTGTGTGCTCTATCTATACTAATAGGATAAAGCTGAAGTTTGTTTGCTTTTTTGTTAGTTTGAAAGCGTTAGACAGGTGTTACACGATCAGTCTGGCGTCATCCAGGCATCAGTCTCAGACTGACGAAAGACTGACGGACAAAAAACACGGTACATTTTGGACCATCAGTCCGTCAATCAACCGGTTACACGATCATTCTCCCATCATTCTAACTTGATGTGCTGTTATCTGTACATGCGGTGTCTAGATACTTTGGTGCACACAAGACGCGGTGCGTTTGTATTAAGATAGCTTACTTGCTGTCCTTTTACTGTAACCGTGTTTTGTTTTAAGCGGCGTGTGATGCGAGAAGGCTCTTGTAGTGTTTATCTTGTTTTAGTTTCTGTGTTGCTTGTGTATAGTTTGAGGACACCTTGTTTATTAGTTTTTGACACTAGCTATATATCGCGGTTCCTCAATCATTTCACAGTTTTCGCTTTTAATGGTTTTTAATTAGACCAAGATCAGGCGCAGGATGGACATAAACGTGCTCTCACATGCACGGGTGTATCAATCACCAAACTCCAGACTCCGGGCTGCTTTGTGAAAGTCTTCAAAACCTACAAAGCTATTTCGACCCGACTCGGGAATCGAACCCGAGACCTCGTGCACAGCAGTCGAAGAAGAAGAAGAAGCATACATAGTAAAAGTATCTAAAACTATCTAGAAGAGCTTATCGTTAACGCTCTTATGAAAGGTTAGATTAGATACTTGTTGCACGATTTTTAGATGTTAGTAGGTCTAATAAAAAATATGGTTCTGAAAAGTGTTGGAAAAGTCAACTTTCATGTTGCTGACAAACTATACATGTTTACTGACAAATTCTTCTTTACTGACACTGAAATCATCACATAAATATCTTTATTATGTAGCTTGAACATATTAAATTGATCAATTTATCCAATTAGAAAATTAAGTTGAGAAACTCAGCTTATACCTTTGATGTGTGAGACTATCCCTTTCATAAGTATTCCAATCATGACAACAAGCAGCAATCGGCTAAGAAGTTCCCAACATTCTTTTAAAACTATTTTCCAATATAAAGGCTGAAAGATCACCTCTAAACGGCCGAAAGCTTGATGAAAATAAACGTAGAACATAATAATAGCAAAAAACTATCACAATAACAATAAATGGGGCAATTTCCCGACGATAACATATCGCTGAACGTTACACCATGCATTTATCTATCGACCAACATCAATCACGGCCAAACGTTTCCCACTCACAAAATAAATAAAAACCCATTCTCCAGGTATCATTTGGCCAGATTTCCTGAGTTTCAAACAATATTTCATTACATACGTATTTCAGTAAATATTTGTCGCCGTCCGCTACGGATTTTTCTTCCTCTCTTCAAAATCTCGCGGCGTTAGTTGCTGATTGGCGGGCGAGCAGTGAGGTCGTGCATCGCGCACCCGCGAACCAAGTGTGTTCTACGTTCGAGATTCAAATTTTAAATTCGTATTTATTGCGTGTGAGTTTTTATGCTTCAGTTCTAGTGTTCGGTATTTGAATTTGAAAGTGTAGTGTGTGTTTTTTTTTGACTTGAGTGGAAGTTGACACCGGCTGGTGGGGACTTGAGGATGTAACGTGAGTAATTAACTAACTTTTATTGCTGGCCACATGTGGTCGCATTAATTTTATCTGTTTGCCTTTTAGTGTGAACACGAAACGACGTGGTTTTTAGAATATTTGGACGTATTTTAGTGCAGAATAGTTTTTTTTGAAGTCAGCAGTTAAATTGTTAAATATTTTTTGAACTGTCACAAAAAGATTTTTTTTTGTGAGTAAGTCATTCTTTCATTAATAAACAAAATTTTATACAATAAATAATGGCAGGCCTATAATATGTCATTAAAATATTAATATCTTTAGTCATAAAATTATCATACTTATTGGAATATCTACCCATATAAATAGGAGATTAACACATTAATTATTGAACAATAATCAGATTAAAAATGTTTTAATAATGGCGAAACAAATTTGAGCTTTAAGTGAGCTTATTGAATATTCTTGAAACCCACGTAACATTGTTCCGAATTAATGTTTAAACCTGAACAATTGTCTGCTGAATTTCAGCTAACTTTATATGATACTTTACTTACAAATCGTGTGTGTTAATTATATTATATAATTGAAAATTTCACGGAAAGGTCGTCTTTAATATATTTCGCGGAAAATTATATACTTACGTAAATGAGAGCGTTGGTTGGAATAATTATTTTGGTTCATTCAGTTATGTTTCTCTTATGTTTGTATGTAATAAGATTTTGTTTGAAATACAGTAATATATTAGGGTAACAATAATGTAAAAAAATATTACCTATGAAGTTCGTTATAAGACGTCGTAACTTTTTATGACTTTTTTTAGATAAATACTCTCTAGAGAATTTCTTCGTATTTTTTTTTATTTTTACAATATTTTTAGGAGTAGACATTTGCATTGATTAAATTATATTTATTGGAACCTAGGGTATTGTGCCGTCTGTTTTTTAAGCTTTTATTCCAATGACCTTTAAACATTTATAAATTGATCATTTTCTATTATGAACGAATGCTACACAGAGAAAAAAACTATAATGATAGTTTTTTTTTAAGATGGGAAATCATCAGTATGACCCCTACCGTNGCTTGTGTATAGTTTGAGGACACCTTGTTTATTAGTTTTTGACACTAGCTATATATCGCGGTTCCTCAATCATTTCACAGTTTTCGCTTTTAATGGTTTTTAATTAGACCAAGATCAGGCGCAGGATGGACATAAACGTGCTCTCACATGCACGGGTGTATCAATCACCAAACTCCAGACTCCGGGCTGCTTTGTGAAAGTCTTCAAAACCTACAAAGCTATTTCGACCCGACTCGGGAATCGAACCCGAGACCTCGTGCACAGCAGTCGAAGAAGAAGAAGAAGCATACATAGTAAAAGTATCTAAAACTATCTAGAAGAGCTTATCGTTAACGCTCTTATGAAAGGTTAGATTAGATACTTGTTGCACGATTTTTAGATGTTAGTAGGTCTAATAAAAAATATGGTTCTGAAAAGTGTTGGAAAAGTCAACTTTCATGTTGCTGACAAACTATACATGTTTACTGACAAATTCTTCTTTACTGACACTGAAATCATCACATAAATATCTTTATTATGTAGCTTGAACATATTAAATTGATCAATTTATCCAATTAGAAAATTAAGTTGAGAAACTCAGCTTATACCTTTGATGTGTGAGACTATCCCTTTCATAAGTATTCCAATCATGACAACAAGCAGCAATCGGCTAAGAAGTTCCCAACATTCTTTTAAAACTATTTTCCAATATAAAGGCTGAAAGATCACCTCTAAACGGCCGAAAGCTTGATGAAAATAAACGTAGAACATAATAATAGCAAAAAACTATCACAATAACAATAAATGGGGCAATTTCCCGACGATAACATATCGCTGAACGTTACACCATGCATTTATCTATCGACCAACATCAATCACGGCCAAACGTTTCCCACTCACAAAATAAATAAAAACCCATTCTCCAGGTATCATTTGGCCAGATTTCCTGAGTTTCAAACAATATTTCATTACATACGTATTTCAGTAAATATTTGTCGCCGTCCGCTACGGATTTTTCTTCCTCTCTTCAAAATCTCGCGGCGTTAGTTGCTGATTGGCGGGCGAGCAGTGAGGTCGTGCATCGCGCACCCGCGAACCAAGTGTGTTCTACGTTCGAGATTCAAATTTTAAATTCGTATTTATTGCGTGTGAGTTTTTATGCTTCAGTTCTAGTGTTCGGTATTTGAATTTGAAAGTGTAGTGTGTGTTTTTTTTTGACTTGAGTGGAAGTTGACACCGGCTGGTGGGGACTTGAGGATGTAACGTGAGTAATTAACTAACTTTTATTGCTGGCCACATGTGGTCGCATTAATTTTATCTGTTTGCCTTTTAGTGTGAACACGAAACGACGTGGTTTTTAGAATATTTGGACGTATTTTAGTGCAGAATAGTTTTTTTTGAAGTCAGCAGTTAAATTGTTAAATATTTTTTGAACTGTCACAAAAAGATTTTTTTTTGTGAGTAAGTCATTCTTTCATTAATAAACAAAATTTTATACAATAAATAATGGCAGGCCTATAATATGTCATTAAAATATTAATATCTTTAGTCATAAAATTATCATACTTATTGGAATATCTACCCATATAAATAGGAGATTAACACATTAATTATTGAACAATAATCAGATTAAAAATGTTTTAATAATGGCGAAACAAATTTGAGCTTTAAGTGAGCTTATTGAATATTCTTGAAACCCACGTAACATTGTTCCGAATTAATGTTTAAACCTGAACAATTGTCTGCTGAATTTCAGCTAACTTTATATGATACTTTACTTACAAATCGTGTGTGTTAATTATATTATATAATTGAAAATTTCACGGAAAGGTCGTCTTTAATATATTTCGCGGAAAATTATATACTTACGTAAATGAGAGCGTTGGTTGGAATAATTATTTTGGTTCATTCAGTTATGTTTCTCTTATGTTTGTATGTAATAAGATTTTGTTTGAAATACAGTAATATATTAGGGTAACAATAATGTAAAAAAATATTACCTATGAAGTTCGTTATAAGACGTCGTAACTTTTTATGACTTTTTTTAGATAAATACTCTCTAGAGAATTTCTTCGTATTTTTTTTTATTTTTACAATATTTTTAGGAGTAGACATTTGCATTGATTAAATTATATTTATTGGAACCTAGGGTATTGTGCCGTCTGTTTTTTAAGCTTTTATTCCAATGACCTTTAAACATTTATAAATTGATCATTTTCTATTATGAACGAATGCTACACAGAGAAAAAAACTATAATGATAGTTTTTTTTTAAGATGGGAAATCATCAGTATGACCCCTACCGTTGTGGGTGACAGCGTGAGGGAGAGTCAGACTTTTACTGACTAAAACCCACCGTGTTCCTTCGGGAGCCCTTTGTGCGCCAGGGCCGCGGTAACTCTTTCGAACAACCCGCAGCCCCGACAGGACTATAATGATACTAAGCGCCAGTTTCCCAGGTTCCAGAGAAAGTTCTAGATAGCTATCTGCTAGAGCTAGAGCTATCTGATAAATCATGACATAGAAAAGTTGACAAAATTAAAAACATTTCTATGGCACTATGTTTCAGATAGCTTTATCTAGAACCTGTGAAACAGACCATTATACTTTTTTACTCAACGGAACCTAATGATCATTTTATGAGTTAAGTTTAGTTTTATGTATAGTTCGACGGAACTCTAAAAAAATGTTCCAGTGTTGTTCTGTGATAAATTAATGGTAATAAAATTATCATTAGTGAGCTGTTAATTGGTTGAATGACGCGTTAAATGACGACAGTATAGATTATTGAAGTTAACTGTATTATTACTAAAATATCAGCAAAGGGTCATGTGTGAATTATATTAGTACGCAGATTTTATACAACATGACTATCTGTTCCCGCGGTTTTACTCGCAGCACTAGGAAATTACTTTCTGTGCCTCTATAAAAAGTAGCCTATGTCCTTTTCCCTCTAAATTCGGACAGTTTTCTAAATGTTTCTCAAAACTCACAAAGCGATTTCGGCCCGACCTGGAAATTGAACCCGAGAAACCCATGAACAGCTACCCGACTATTAGATTCATCGAGGCAGTCCATATCTTCTTCTTCTTCCTAGCGTTTGTCCCGCCTCGTGACGGGGAACTTTTCTTCCACTTCGCTCTGTCCTGGACATCTTCTTCTTCGAATTTGCAGGTTTTCATATCTGTCTTACCGACACTTATCCACCGTAGGTTTTACCGTATGTTACAGACGCCAGCAGATCAACTTATCCGATTCTATAAAATTTCACCAATCGAACAGAAAATGTATTGCAGAAATTTGTCAGATTGTGGTGACTTAATGTGCCGTGTTCTGTACAGGCATTAGCAGGTCAACCTACCCGAATCTGTCAAATTTTACCAGTTGAACATTGACTTTCCACTGTTGTCATAAGGTTGAAAATCTATTGAAGAAATTTGACAGATTGTGATAGATTGCTGTGCTAGCGTCTGTACTGAGGTGGTCTCCTTTTTATATGTCCAAACCTCAACTGAGGCAACGAGGCATATATCCATATCCATATAATGGTAATCGCACCAATTGCCACTAATAGGGTATACGGACACCTCAATAGAGAATTTGGTCGACTGATTCACAATGGCGTCCACAAAACGTAATTTAAATGATTTACATTGATCCCATCGGGGGTCCGTGCGTCGCGGACGCTGTTAGGTCCATACAAACACGGACGGGATATACAAATATTTGTTGTGATGCGGGAATCGGACTCGATAATGGCTGTATAGTAGGTGGATTTATTTTGCACTAAGTGTTGGCTGCGGTTTTGTTCGTGTGAAGGAAAAGAGAAGTAAAATATGTGAGGAAAACTAAGAGAGGAGATTTCGTAAATTAAATTAGGGCCAGATTTAGAGGTTCCTATCTAACTTTAATTTTGACTTCTTTAATTATGGCATTACCTGTCAGATCAACTGGGCCATAGTATTCTGTTCTTAGCTATTGTTTTATCAGTGGTAAAAAGAGCAAAACTATTCTCTGGGGTACTCCAGTTTTATCGCAGGCTTAGAGCAAAAAAGTGTAGAAGGATTAGGCGAAACTACGATTTAAACTAACATGAGATCAAATCTATTTTCGAACTTCACAATTCTATTTAGTTATCCAGTACTACAAATATATCTAGTAATTACAAAACTAATAAAAATACCTTCTTTCAGTCTCAAATCAAAATTGGACAAAAATTTCAAAAAATCAATGATAAAACTGAAACAACGTTAAAAGAATAAATGAATATTAAGTACTGAAAGAAAAGGCCTGAAAATGGAAAATAATTATTTCCAATGAACATTTCATTCAATTTGCGATTTCGATACCGATATGAGCCTGTGAAATAAATTTAAGAGTAAAACAATGAAACGATCATTTAATATCGATGATTCACGATTCTCATTCGATTAAAAGTGCGGAAGTCTCGAGAGATCGTTATGAATAAACGAGATGGTAATTTATTATCTAGTGTTGACGCAGATGGAGAAATCAAAAGCTGATTAATTATTTTGAAAACATATGTAATTGATGGTTACATTAGAATAGCCGAGACTGTCGGCTGCCTCTTTTAAAATAAATTTATCTGATTATATTTCGCACGACACAGTAAGGAAATGGCTTGCGTTGGTTTGGCTGCGGTTCCTCTGAAGCGGAGTGGTGAAGAGTTGTGAATTTCAAGCCATGTGATTTGTGAATCGCGGCACATCTCTACTCCGCTCTGCTCCGCGCCGTCTCAATGGAACTGCACCCTAAACTTGTATAAAAGTGCCAAGCCATTTGCGAGTCGGAATCCATACAAAAAACATGTTTGTTGTGGGAGCTCACTAATTTCATTTAGTTTTTAGTTACTGTTAAAGCGGCCATAGTAATACATCACCTGTGACAATTTCAGCTCTCTATCATGGTTCCTGAGATACCGCCGCGTGACTGACGGACAACAAAGTCTTTGTTAAAGGGTCCCGTTTTACTTTAAGCACGGAACCCTAAAAACTACTCTACAAAAACCCCCTTCATCCTTAAACCATTAACATAACACTTTGACCTTTTATAACCCCATACTGCGACACTTGTATGCAAATACTTAAGGTATGAGCAGCTGGGAGAAGGGTCTACCTTTTTGCTGACGGGTGACGTCACAGCTTTAAAGGATTACCATAGAAATACTGCTATGTCACCTGGATCCAATACTTTGCGAGGAATTTGTGATAAAAATAATCTATCGTGGTAATATACTAGGTTATTGGTGTTTGGGTGGACCTGGTACTGTAGGCAATGATATAAGCTTATGTCCAGTAAATATGTCATTGTATAATTTTGGAAAGTAATCCATTCCTCTATTGGTACTTCAAAAATATAAACACACGTTCAAACAAAGTGTTAAACAATTTTTGCCCGGTTTCCATAATATTTGTGGGCGAATTATCTCGAACGCCAATGCAAAGCCATCGAAAGCGAGTTGAAAGGAGCATGCCGCGCCGCGTCGTACCACACCATGTCATGTAGGCCACTTTAAAAGAAATCGACTATCTTGTTTTTGCGTCGCACCGCGCCACTTCGCGTTTGCATCTTGATCGTTCACATAGGACGGACCCTAAGATTTGTTTCACTTATGGAATGCAACTTTAGACGTTTGGGAAGTCGGTTAATAAGTAAAACGCTTGTTTAAAATTAAAGAAAAGTTTCTCGTTATAAGTGTATTACCTATAATCCTATAGAGTGTTAATTATAACCCCAAGTTTCCCAGAACGATAGTTTGTGTTTTTTGTATAACCTGTGCCAAATACAAAGCCTCTTTCAGCCTACACGATGTAGGTCTTGATGAAACTTAAATAAAAAGCTAGCCTCCATTTGAGGTCGTAGTTTTTGTCCGCGAGGATCTTAGCTAAGTTTTATCTGGGATGAAGGACCGTTCAATCAGCGGAACCATTTTTAGAATTGGGAATATCTACAAACACGGGTAAATTATATAAACTTATGCTGATATAAAAGAGAGGAAACATTTTTCCAGTCTTTGTAAGTTTATAAAGGCTCCAAAACTACAGTACCGGTTTGGAAATTTCTTTCACTGTTGGGAATTACACTATCTCCGGCTAATATAAGCTTTATTTTTTCCATGTACGGGAAGTAATTTTCACCGGACGCGGGTAAAATCACGGCACATGGCTAGTTTTGATAATCATACTTCTTATCAAGCTGATAGCGATAGTCAATAGTTGAAGGTTGAAATCTTCGACAGTAACTGATTATGTTTTCTTTAGATAGATGGGTCAAATGTTATATTGTTTAAAGTTATTCATAAAGTCGGTTTTTTGTGGAACTATCACTATGTTCTACTGTGATTGAAAATTTAAATCAATATACAAAACTCTTCCATTATTGAGTGACTGACTGCAGGCACAGGCTAAACTACTGAGCGTAGAAAGTTGGGTATGAAGGTTTCTTAAGTGGTATAGAGGAGAGGATTTTTGGAAATTATTTGTCTTAGGGGGTGAAATAGGGTGGAAAGAGATATCTATGCGGACGAGGCCAAGGACAACAGCTAGTTTTAGAATATGGTCCACACATTTTCATAACAGTTGGAAAAATAAAAATTAGTTTAAAAATATTCCACAAAACAGTAAAACTAATATGAAACATCAAAATTGGAAATGGAATTGGGTGAAGCCAAGCCGAATATAACTTTTTAGCCCAAAGCTATGTTTGGTACAACGATATTTATGTTTATTATTTAATTAATAAAAACATAATTAGCGTGCAAAATATAGGTACAATTAAAAACTTTTTTAAATTAAAAACTACACGAAAATTTAAAAAATCATGTCATGCGTTGGTTGTAGATCGTAAAAGTCACGAAGCGCTCTATATATAAAATAGGCGTAGTAAGTGAAAACTTTTAATTAACTGTGTTCTTTCTTTCTTTACGAAGTAACAAAAAGTTAAGCCAATAAAAGAGCGAGCATGTCGTTACAGACTTTAATAAACTTTGGACTGGGATTGTGTGTTCTTGAGTGCGACAAAATTGCCACCATTACGTACGCCTATGTGTGATAACTTGTTATATCAAATTGAGATCTTTTGAAGCCTTTAACAAGTATATGAACAACGAAATTGTTTCATACGAACAATAAAGCTTTTCTGGCCCTTTTTTTCTCGGAAAGGATATGTATGTACTTATACTCGTATTTTTATTGAAATAAATGCTACTCTGTAGTAGTCATTGTTACAATTCCACCTCAGATTCCTTCAAGTGGATTTGAGAAAACGCTGACTCTTTCTTGTTAAGGTGCATACGCGACCTCTTGTTGCCCATTGTCCCGCTTTGGCCTTGAAACCAGATTCTTAGTTTTTTCGATTTTTGTGTAAATCAATCATTCGATCAAATAATGGTGCGTGGCTATACAAAATCGTCATTTAATATTGTACCTAGATTGTCAGATTTTGTATAGCCATCATTATTTCGAATTGTGTGAATTTTGGGGCAATTAATCTATACTAATATTATAAAGAGGAAAACTTTGTTTGTTTGTTTGTTTGTTTGGTTGTAATGAATAGGCTCAAAAACTACTGGACCGATTTTAAAAATTCTTTCACCATTCGAAAGCTACATTATCCACGAGTAACATAGGCTATATTTTATCCGGGTACGGGCAGTAATTCCCACGGGATGCGAGTGAAACCGCGGGAAACCGGCTAGTAATACAATAAAATGTAACGCCTGAGACACGCAAATGTTACTAGTACCTATAACTTAATAATGTTCGATTTAGGTATATATAAATCGAAAAAAACTAAGAATATACAATTTCACGCCATCTAAGACAACGGGAATCAAGAGGCCGTCGCATGCACCTTAAGTGATTACCTGCAACTCACTCAATAAGAAGAAGCAAATTGAAATTAAGATAAATTGACCTAAGCATAGTAGCTTAGAATTTGTAATACATATTTTTATTCAAAAACTTATAATGTATTAAAATTACCTACCTCACGAAATTCCTTGTGGTCTTTTGGAGACCAGCCAGCACATATCCGCATACTATATCATCATAAAATATGCTCTATTACATCTTAAATTGAACCACAATTCATGCAAAATGTTTAGCTTATTATTAGAAAACTTTTGAAGCAGAAACACAGCTAACTAAACTGAATTATTTACTTTTAATTACAGGCCCTAATTGCGTAGGCTTGGTAAGCCGAAATTCTCAAATGAACACGCGTGACGAGGCAAAACCGCGGTTTAATCTAGTCTCTGGTAATCTGATTGAGTTTAACCCACATGCCTCATAAATACTGATTATTATTGTATACTAGTTAATGCTCGCGACTTTACCTGCATTACAAGAGTACTTATGTTTTTAAACTTTTTGTACACATATTTTTAAACAAGCACCCGTGTCACGATCGGTGCAATTAGACCCAAACGTCGGGTAATAAAGTATTGTAACTTTATAAGTATACACCGATCGATTAAGTGCCGGTTGTTTATAAACGAGCAACTTCTCGCACCTGGATAAATATAACCTGAACCTAAGGTTGAGTTTAAAATAAAGTAAATTTGGATTTGTAGTGTTGTCCACTGAGTCTAGAGAAAACTACTTCCTGCAGATGGATAAAAAACATATGTTGTTGAACGTATAAGCTATGTTACAGCAAAGTTTCATCAAAATCTGTTGAGCCGTTTACACGCTAGGTTCACATGCAAAAAAAGCTTAATGGCGTGATTTAAAAAATCTTAAAAACTTGAGTGAAACCGCAGTCAATAGCGAGTTACATCTATAAACAGAGGATAATTATTGATGGAATATTAATAGGTGGTAAAGGGTAGGCCGCCATCTTGGAATTGTGTTAAATGACTTGTATTCGAAGTGACAGGTTTGGTTAACCCGTTAATGTATGGCGATGACGCACTGTGGATGGGAGGAGAAATCTTATAGTTGCCAGTAATTGGTGAAAGAAATTGCGAGGTTAAGTTGTTACTTAGTAAGGTCAATTTGTGGATAGGTGACCAAAGTATGTAGGCTTAGTTTTTTTTTAATTTTGTAAAGAACTTTTTTTGTGATAGCGTCTCAATTCGGCAGCACATGTTGAGTTTGTTTATTATGTACTTATTTTCTCCCGAATTTCACTATCGATTCATGAAAAACTAATGAAAATCCGCAATTGCTGTTGAGTTTGTTGTAATGTGTATGTTGTAATAATCTTATCTAACTAGTGAACTTATAACTATTTTAGTGGGAAAACCATAATCCTCACAACTTAGTAACTCCACGTGGAAAATCCCAATAACTATAACCGCAGCTGTTGTACTACATAAAACGTTATTGTATACTAAGCCGTTGTTCGCTTTACATTGCAACTTCTAAAGCCCAACAAAAGAGTAATGGTCCATTGTGGCGCTCAATGTCTCGAACACAAGCAATTTGTCGCCACTTAGCGTTACCGCACACTGCATACTAAATAGTCGGCCGACTGTTGCTCCATTGGTAGACTAAAAAATATTTATTATATATATATATATATATAAAAATGTATTAAATTAATATGTATTAATTGTAATTAATAGATTTCTACACTGTCGCATTAGAATTAATTTTCTGTAATGATAGTTGTAAGTAAGTTCAATAAATAAATATATTTTTTTTAAGAATATCGTGAATCCAATCAAAGTTTTTACTCAGTCATATACCGATAAACTACGTGATCATTGGAATTTGCGTGCTGGTATTCATATTTATACTGATTTTTGAGCCGAAACTATCGGCCGACTGAAAGTCTGCAGTGTGCTGGCACACTTAGAGGCAATAACTTTCTTCCTGACTGTAGCGATGCTAATGGTTTAGTATTTACAGTCAATGTTATTTGAATAATAATGGTTTTTATGGTGATATCTGGTAGTTTATTTGAGGTCACAATGTCTGGGGCTGTGAGATTATCTGAATGAGTTAGTGTGGCCCTGGTATACTCGCGCCTCCAGAAGAAAAATTGTGGGTTTTGTTTGCTAGCCACCTTATTACAAAACGTGGCTTTAAAAAGTACCGAATTTATTGCTAGGTTTAGTGCTTCAACTTTGTTCGAGACGATGGTTAATACTTAGTATTAAAGGCGGTATTAAGAGGCCGATAGAGTCTGACATCAGAGTTCGAAACATGTTTCATAATTATTTTTTTACGTCTCTTCACTTAAATAATTTCTGCATATAGGTATGTACCTTATCTATCAGACCTTCTGCTAGCATTTTTTTGCTTTGAAATTTCAAGGCTATACACTTCCCAGATAACAACGTTAGTCTTCAATACACATCAGAAATGCCCAAACATTCATAGCTACAGTTAAACCACACAATATTAACCGCACATCGCATTTAATCCATCTTAAACGCTCAGTAAACAGCATGCCTTAATGAAACGACGATTTCAAACCGAAGCGAGAATTCTTCGAATTTAAATATATGCGGTACATTTATTGGTGCAAATCGCGAACCGTTGGGATTAAGATCTGAGCATTTCGAATTTTAAATTGAGAACGTTCAGTGCGTTCCATAGCGCCATCTTGAATTTCGAATTCCGAATTTCGGATCTTGGGGTTCTCATTCATTCTGCGTAAAGGTCTTGGCACACATGAACGAACGTCACTTGCATTGTACTTATAACTTTCTCAATGATAGCTTGTACTGTCAGCACCTGCTTCTTTTAAAGTGTCCATGAAGTTTCTTGCCGGTTCTTGTCCATGAGACCCACTTCTTGGAACTGTGCGTACCGTAGCTTGACGCTTCAAAAGAGCTTTTATAGGCTTATTTGGAATAAAAAAAATAGTTTGAATTTAAACGGCGTGGTACGGCACGGCGCAGATGTTGCTATGTAGCTGAAAGCTTGCTATCATCCCGCCGCCGTTGGTTTTTTATATCAACGTTATAAAATGTTTTAAAATATGAGATACGATTTAGGAGTCAAATTGAAATAACAACTTAATCACTGGGTAGAAGCTGTGCCGTGCCGGGCCGTTCACATGTGTCATGACCTTTAAGGTTACATAATTTTTGTTGTTTTAGTATTTTGTTATTTAATTTTTAATAGATGTTAAGTTCTTTAGTTTTGTTATTTTTAATACCACATTATCGCATTGGGCGTAAGCCTGTTATGATATTGTTTGGTAAGATAATAAATAAATAAATAAATAAATTCAGAGTTGATTTGTGTTGAACGTTACCATGTACTTTTGGAACCCAATTATTCGCTGAAAATTAGGGTGTTATGAAACTATTTGAGCGCGTAAGTTTCAGGTGTAGGGTAAGGGGTGAGGTCATTAACCTTTCGGCATAGTGCTTGGATTTGACGGAGGTACATTACTTACTGTTGGAGTGAATAAGTTTCTTTGATAGGTTAGAATATTTATGGTACCTATTTCAAGAATACTTTGAAGTCCAGAGCTTTGCTTGAGTAGGGGCAATGAACTTTAAGGAATGGGACTTAAAATTGACTTGGACTTTAAGGACCCATTTCACAGGTTACAGATAAAGTTCTATATAGCTATTTGACAGATAATGTGGTAGAAAAGTCGTCATAATCTATACATATAAGAATCAACACCCTCTCCATAGACCCTCATCTAGAACTTTCTCTGTAACCTATGAAACGAGCTCTAAATATATTATATGATATAAAAAATACAAAATAATTTACTGACTTATCTAGAATATTTCACAAATTACGATAACACAGGCTGTTACTCTTTGATCGTTTCAGAGCGCGGTTTCAGCTGTCTCCACAATAATCTCTTAGATATGCAACAACGGATTATGTACTTTCCGTGGGATTTCAATCTCCTTTATACACACGATCCTTTTGTCGAGTTTTTTCAACACATTGCTTGCTTTTCAAGGAAAACGTTGACAAGTAATCTGAAAAAATAGACTCAATGTATGTTAATGGTATGTTAATGTTTTTCAATTATTTTTTAAGTCAAAGTTAACGGAGATTAAGTACCAGACTAATAAGTTACATGTTTTGTATAAGTGTAAAATGGGACCCTATTACTAAAACTTCACTGTCCGTCTGTCCGTCCGTCGGCCATCAGGATAACTAGAGAGCTGAAATTTTAGCAAATAATGTATTTCTGTTGCCGCTTTAATTACAAATGCTAAAAACTAGAATAAAATAAGAATTCGATTCCATTTATCTATATTAATATTATAAAGCCGAAGAGTTTGTTTGTTTGTATGTTTTAACGCGCTAATCTCAGGAACTACTGGTTTGAAAAATTATTTCAGTGCTAGATAGCCCATTTATCGAGGAAGGCTATAGGCTACATTTTATCCAGGTTGCGCCGAGTAGTTTCCACGGGACGCGGGTGAAACCACTGGCAGAAGCTAGTGTTTGAATAAAATAAGAAGCTCCCATTCGGCAAACGTATGCATTAAAAACTTCTTGGTATTCTATTATTTGTTATCACACCGATACATCATTTGCTGTCACCGAAAAAATGGGACTTGAAAAAGTAGGATCCCTATATATTCCCCAAGTTTCCCTTCCATTGTTCTGGAGGGTGTTTCAGCTATTATCATATAGCCAACCCAACTCCACCTCTGCACCCATAAG
>NWSH02000019.1:12804301-12819581 GCA_002382865.2 Heliothis virescens
TGCCGGCCAGCAAGCCGAAGCTAAGGTGGTGAGCGTTAAAGCTATCTGCGACGATAAACTCGCATGGGACCGCCGGACCTCCGCAGTGCCGGAGCCATGACAGAAATCATGCCTGCTGCATGATGCATGATTGATTGCATGTTGCCTGCTTGCTTGCATTTTATTACCTCATTGTTTATAGAATTGCTTAGAATGAGATTTCTTACCAACAAATTCCGATTTGTTACTGCCCACACGTAACTGCTAATCACAACTGCCCCGTTAAATGAGTGCCATATAATATTTTCATATTATCTTACTAATTAAAGCGTCAAAAATCACATTTCCGATTGCTATTTAGGAAATGTATAGATTTCCTAGGAAATGTGTCTAATATAATTTATTTCACACATTTCCGGGCTATTTTAGGAATTACATACATTTCCTAGGATTTGTATACAATGACGGATTACATACATTTCCGTTAACATATACATTAAATCGTCAATTGTTTTTGACGTGGAAATCCGCCTATCCTTTTTATTTTTTTCAGTAGAGTAAAAAATAATAATTCGTTAACGCTAGACAGTTACGTAGAAGGAGTACGATATTTTTGCTATGCATAAGTCTTTTTCAGGTACCAACCAATATTTTCAACCTCATAGTGATTATATATAGTATTTTCAATTTTGTACCTAAAAAAGACAATATTTAATCATAATTTGACGAATTAAATACAAATTCTGAAAAAATTTAATATTTCAAAAACTTTACCTCGGGTTTTGCATTAAAAATTAGCGAAGCAATGTAGAGGTACTATGTAATGCTTATTTTTAAATTTCCTTCATTTGATTTTAATTTCTTATGAATTTTAAAGTTTTATTATACTGTATGTTAATCTGGGGGCACGGTAGTGCCCCCGCCAAGAAGAGCAAAGCGAAGCGCAAGGGCACCACCTACCTTTTCTCGAAGTGTTTCGTCGGTTTTTTGAACCCTCATAGAGTTGGTTTTCGATATATTAATATTTTCCACTTCGGTTAGATTTTCACCAAACGGTGTAAGGACGTTATAGGTTATATCAGCAAAAATCACGATGTTATTTAAGGGTTATGATTTTAATTATTCTATTCAACGCTAGATGGTTTTACAAAAAATGGGCGGGTTCCAAAGAAGGCGTAAAAGGGCGGAGCTAGTGACGTACCTCGTCCCCCGCACACCCGCATTTTGGCCGCACTATTTTCTATGGAGATTTACGTTAGGGCATCTCCGCTCATATTTCCGTCCTCCGTGGATCTATATTAATATTATAAAGCTGAGAATTTGTTTGTTTGAACGCGCTAATCTCAGGAACTACTGGTCCGATTTGAAAAATTCTTTCATTGTTAGATAGCCTATAGGCTTCTTCTTTCTTTTCTTTTTTTTTCTTTTCTTTTCTTTTTCTTTCTTTTCTTTTTTTCTTTCTGGAGAAAGGCCAGTAGTTCCCATGGGACGCGGGTGAAACCTCTGGCAGAAGCTAGTATTAGATAAGAGCCATGATGATGATATATCCTGATATGATGATCCTAATAATCAAAGTCTCATTCCTGCATTGATAAATGTACTCAAAACCTACCACGATTGTGCAACATTGTATCAAATCGTATCGAAAATCAATCAAATGTAAACTCCCCCTTAAATATAGCCAAAACATGAACTGCTTAACATTCCTCACGGCTCATAAACTGTCAAATGTACGGCAGTATTGTTATATTTGGCGCGCAGCCAATGATATGTCATTTGGTGTGTTGTGGTCAAAACTAACTGTGTTTCACGTGGCTTTAATAACTGCTTATAACTATAGGCACATTTTTTAGTGTTCCGTACCCAAAGGGTAAAAAGGAACCCTATTACTAAGACTTCGTTGTCTGACTGTCTGTCTGTCTCCAGGCTGTATCTCATTAACCGTGATGGCTAGAATGCTGAAATTTTCACAAATGGTGTAGTTATATCTGTTGCCGCTATAACAACAAATACTAAAAATTAAAATAATAATAATAATTAAACCCCGCAGGGCATCTGAGGCGGATGACGGGGAGTAGCGACCCCGCGGGTACCGAGTGCTCCAGGGAGAGTATACTGTCCCTCACCTCCGGCTTGCCGGAGTGAACCATGACGGGGGACGGGTCTCCCGCCTCTGGCTTGCCTTCATTGGCCGTCCAGAGTGGAGTCGCTAGAGCAGGGTTAATAGCCCTGTTCGGAGGGTGGGTGTCTCGTGGTAAGTGGCGAGTGGGCCAGAGATGCTGGATAAGCGCGTGATCTGAGTTTAAAGTCCGGCGAGGCATCTTTATCCTTCAGCCGCTCACGTCCCTGTTGCCCTCTTGTTGCAATTCTCGCGACTAATTCCCGGGGGCCCAGTAAGTGAGCTGGCGAGTCTCCACCTGCCATTTTTACGTGTATTTACTACATTGTTATCGGCAGGTGCCATAGTTCCCATAGTTTCCCATATCCTAGTCCATCAACATCCCATCACAATAGCCCAAGTAGTATATTCCATATTTAGCAATAGTTTAGCACAGAACCGGGGATTGTCCTTGGGTACATTTATATAGTGTATACGGGGATAATCGTCGGTTATGTGTCGACATATCATTAAAGTTGTCTCAAAAGGGCTTCAGCGTGTTGGCTTCGGCCCCACGTTCGCCTTCCAAAAATCCGGGACTCTATAGTCCCGTGGTCTGGTTCGAGACATATAATAATAATTAAGGCTGTTGATTTATATTAATTAATTGCAAAATTGTATACTAGTAGCGCCGTCTATTAGAAATAATGTGCAACTTAAGTAACTCACACTTGATCATTCCTATTGTACTTTTTTCATAGATAATGGTACGGCACCCTTCGTGCGCGAGTCCAACTCGCACTTGGCCGGTTTTTTATTTAACACGCTTTTATAAGGTAGACCTGTACGTTTGGAAGAAACTAACTTTTCATGGAATTTAAGGTAATTAATTTAAATATAGGCAATGGAACGTAGCCTTTTAGGCATTATTTGGACCGATCCGAGGAGGCCTTTGTCCAGTAGTGGGACAATACCTAGGCTAGAAAAAATATATATCTTATACGTCCACGTGCACGAGTCCGACTCGCGCTTGACTGTCCTATCAAATTTACCTAGAAGTTAGAAAGATTAGTGCTTTCAAACAAACATATTCTTCAGCATTATAATATTAAGTAGGTATAGATTTGGTACACGATTTAATTCTCTCAAATTGAGGCCTACACCACAAAAAACAGATTACTTGTGTTTATTTTATTTAAACACCCTTTTCGAAATGTTGTCTGTAAAAGATCCCTTTAAAGATACAACGATCTGTTAACTCAATATGTTAATTCCGTTAAGCTTTGTATTTCCTTCACGACATTTTCCGTTCATCCATTCGTTTTCCCCGATACCCTTTAATAGCTTTCTATTCAAATTCTAAACTAGGCTATTTATTTCGAACAGAGGCTGTGTCTTGGTCTCAAGTTTTAGTCAAAATATGATTTTGAACTTCATTTTATTGTATTGTTTATTCAATCTTCGATTTAGTCGGGTTTTAAGATCTTATGTTTAATTTATTTATTGATGTTAAAAGATGATAAAAGTAAATACCTATTTTATTTTAATTAATACTGTAAGCAAAATTTACAGATCTAAATCACCTAGACATGCTATAACAAACTCAATTAACCAAGCACTTCTATATTAGTACAAAGATGCAGTCCGTTCAGCTATTTATAGGCTCGTAAAACCGATATTGGCTCATCTATATATAAAGTAGCATGGTTGACGGTAGTCGCACGGTGGATTACGTTCTATGAGTGTTTGTAGTTTGTGCCAGGAGCGATCCGTCACGCTAGTTGTCGCCTTTCGAAACGTTGACATAATATTAGGCTTTATTTCTAGGCATTGTGTTATTATGGAAATGTTCCACAAAGTTTTGATTAAGTTTGTTTTATCTCAATTACGTTGGGATGGAAAGCGTAGGCAGAAATTATTATGACCATTAAATATTACTTTTGAGATTAAATAGGGATCGAATTCTGTTTTATTTTTAGAACTGATTTAATCACCAAAATAAATTGGGACTGATTTATTAAATGACAAGCTGTGACCACGGTCTCGCCTACGTATTTAGTGAAAAAAATACTTACCTACTGCTATCGGATCGAAAAGTAACCTATACATTTAATAAAATCCGTTCAGTAACTTTTGCGTCAAATAGTACAACCAAAATTATTTCATACTTAGAGCATTCAATGGGCCAATGCTCGATCCTTTTTTTGTGGGAAATCATTAAATGACCCCTCCCGCTGTGGGTGCAGCGTGAGGGAGTGTCAGACTTTACCGACCAAAAACCCACCGTGTTCCTTCTTGAGCCCTCTATGTACCAGGGCTGCGGTAACACTTTTGAACAATCAAAACAATCCCGCAGCCTTGGACCAATGCTCAGTACTCAGACAAGGATTTAAGCTCTACCCACATCAATCATATATACAGCTAGATCATCCTAGATTACATTTAGACAGACAAACATACCCTAGTTTATCTGAGTGAATGACAATTAAGGACAGAATCTAGTAGTAGTTATTTAGGGACTAACTAGTTCAGTATGGATCAAACAAGGGTTGGTATCGGGACAGCTTTCTAGACTTCTAAATCAAAGGGTCTACAATACACTTGCCCTAATCTTTAACTAATTTATGTATGCCACAATTCTGTGTTGATTATTGTCTGTGTGGTGAACGGCTTTCAAGATTTGATAGTCTCTTAGGAATGTTATCTACATTAATATTATAAAGATCTTTTTTGTTCAGGTGCAAATGGATTCAGTGGTTTCAGAGTCTTTGAGAACAATCAAAAAATGTTTCCTCTTTATAATTTTAATATAGAAGGTACAGACGACAGCAGGTCAACCTACCCGAACTTGTCAAATTTTACCAATCGAACATTGTTCTGCCACTATTGTGGTAAGGTTAAAATTGTATTGAAAAAATTGGACAGATTGTGGTAGGTTGATGTGCTGGCATCTGTACGTCTTCATCTTCATACACAAATCCAACTCGCACTTAGCCGGTTTTCTTTTGAAATGAAAACTATCGTTCAATCACGCTTTTTTATATCCGAAAGATAATGTGAGACTCTTTCAGACGTATTGGACTTTTTTTATTAAACTTTATATTCCTTAAACTACCCTTTGCACAATAACTCGTCCAACAGACATACAGTCTCTTATCTTAATCTACAATATAGCTTAAATATATCTAAGTACATAACTCTCTGATTTTCTTACTCCGCATTGGAAAACTTGATTTATATTATACATTGTACAATCCACGGCACGCCTGAAGTTGTTTAAAGTTTGTTACAAGAATTCGTGAACTTATGTCTTATCGAAGAATATAGAAGGCATTGTTTTATCATTTGTGAAGTTATACTCGTTAGTATTATACATTATCTTAGTATATGAGTTTGTTGGTTTAAAGTTATGATATGTTTTCTTTGCGTGTTCAATTTCATTACAATATGTTTTGACTCTATTATTATTTACTAGCTATTTTCACGAGCTTTCACCCGTTCTGGAGCAATTTTTCCCGTATCCGGATAAAAAAAATATAGCCTTTATTACTCGGGAATAGTCTAGCTTCCCAACTGTGAAAGAATTTTTCAAATCGGTTCGGTTGCTTCGGAGCCAAACAAAAGGATACAAACTTACTTGATTTAGGATATAAACAAAATTATGTTTCCTCTTTATTATATACTAGCGACCCGAGCCAGCTTCGCACGGGTGCAATACCGATGTATTTATTATTGTACCAGGACAGCATAAAATGTTTGAAGTACATTCCTCGGGACGCGGCTGAAACCGAGAGGAACTGCTAGTAAACTAAGTATATAAAAACCTTCCCGTTGAATCACTCTATCTATTAAAAAAACCGTATCAAAATCCGTTGCGTAGTTATAAAGATTTAAGCATACATACATACAGACGCGGTAAGCGACTTTGTTTTATATTATGAAGTGAAGTAAGATTAAGCTATTAGGACGTAACCGCGCACCAACACCCATGCCCAGCGCTGTGAGTATGGGCAAATCTCCCCAGGAGGCCTTCGCTCTGCCATGCGATTCTCTAACTGACACATCATAGATGACAACAACGACGACCTCACAAATGACAAGCTTTTCGGTTTGAAGGATAAAATCGAAGGCGAAGTCGTCGTTGTCGTCGAAGGCGAGGATGATTTTTCATACATTTGGAACCATATTTTAGTTATATGTCGCGCCGTCAACATCGCGATCGTTGAAGCACTGCGATCGCGCACTTATAGATGTTGCAACGATGATTTCTGGGTTGTAAAGATGTTTTGCGTTAGAGAATCACCCCCAGCAGTGAACCTTCGGCTGCGACGATGGTGATGATGATGATGCAATAACTAATAATCATACTAAACACAGGCAGACATATTGTAACCTCAAACATTTCCACAAATCCCGAAACCAATTCGCATTATACAAATAGACTGGGATTTAGTAACGCCTGAATTTGACTCTGAAATATTAATGGCTTCATTGAATTGTTAATTATAAGATTAAACAGATTCGGTGTATTACCATATATACATAATTACATATACATAATATAGTGTAGGATATATTCTAAGTAAAGCAAAGTATTTATTTGTATGTCAAAATGCTCAAATTTCTAGAACTGTTTGTTGGATTTAAGTAAATGCATTTGACAGTTCAAAAAAAATCTAGGTGTAAAAAAATGGGCGTTTGATCTAATCCACATCTTCATACCATATTATATTGGAAGGTATTTTCAAAAATAATAAAACAAGTGCTTTTAGTATAGGATTCACCCCCATTCCTCCCCACTACTTCACAACCCTTCAAAATTTGCCCATCTTGACACTCATGTTATTTAAAACAACCCTCAATTCGAATGTAATCTAATTAGTCCAACAGTAGAAGTACCTAATAATTTCCAAATTTAGTTAGAGGACCTCTTCTAAAGTTTCTCAATTTAGTTCAAAGTTGACAAAGCATTTCAGTACAAGTTCTCGTACAGATAGCATAAACAGTAGACAGGGAAACGTCAATTTTAAAGTATGGGAGAAACACTGAAGTATGACTGAAGGTATAGTTTCATCTAATAGCTATCCAACTTATGTAGTAATGAATACATATATAATTATGAAAGACTAGCTTCTGCCAGCGGTTTCACCCGCGTCCCGTGGAAACTCCTCAGCTCACCCGGATTAAAACTAGCCTATAGCCTTCCTCGATAAGTGGGCTATCTAACACTGAACNATTAAGAAACAATGGGATAAGTTGATGGAGTCGTGATATATAAAATTACGAGCTTCTGCCAGCGGTTTCACCCGCTCCCGGATAAAAAGTAGTCTACAGCTTTCCTCAATAAATGGGCTTTCTAACACTGAAAGAATTTTTCAAATCGGAGCAGTAGTTCTTGAGATTAGCGCGTTCAAACAAACAAACTCTTCAGCTTTATAATATTAGTATAGATTAAAAATTAATCGAAAAATATCTACAAGGGCAAATCACTTTTTAGAAAAATCATAATTTTTACCTTATAATTTTTTTAAAATATGCAAACGCTTGTAACTAATTCAATCTCTAAAAATATTAGTCACATGAACAGGATTAACTCTTACTAACTTTGAACTCATTAGTATATTAAACTCGTTAGATTTGAAAGTCTTGTGGAGCCTATATATTCCTAGAGAGCAAACAGCTACGTACTCGTTTTGTATGCACATAATACGAGCGCTGTCGCGGGTACAAGCTAGTTATTCATATCATGAGCAAGATGAGTGCTTTCTTTATGTAAACCACTACATACGAGACAAGTACCTCATAAAACTGCACCCACAAAGGAATAACTACTTTACGTCAACCACATAAAGTTGATTATCATTTGACAACAGTAATATTCATAAATGCACTTAGAAGTTATTCAGATTCCTTTTTAAAATAATATTATGATGTAAAGTCGAGTTTTAATTTTAGAAAAGCACTTGAGATGAGAAAAGATTGGTAGGTACTTTAACGCGGTTTTGAACATTTTTATTAAATTTTATTTGATTAAATTGGAAAGTTACGTGCATTCATTTTTATTCACGAGAGTGGTAATTTGATAGTTTTTAGGGTTCCGTACTTAAAGGGTAAAATAGGACCCTATTACTAAATCTTCGCTTTTTATCTACCGTTGATCCGTCCGTCTGTCACTAGGCTGTACAAGAACTGTGATAGCTAGATAGTTGAAATTTTCACAGACGATGTGTTATTGTTGCTGGTATAACCACAAACAGCGAAAACAAGAACATAATATTAAATATCTTAGTTGTCTCCCAACGATAAAAATCATTTTTTAAGATAGTAGAATTCTTCGTGTGCTTATTGAGCTCGCACTTGACCGTTTTTGTGTATCAGTATAATTTACTGGTTGATAGTGTGGTGTCACCGAGTCAATTTATTTTCTGCCGTTCCCACGGTTTAATCTCGAATGTGCGATTAATTGTTCGATGTATTAAATCGTTTTAGAGGTGGAAAATCTGGTTTCTTGAAATAAAATATAAGGGTAAACCTCACAACGGAATTACACGTGGGAAAACAGAAAATACTTTAATGTGTTACTGTATTTCCTGAAGCAACGATTAATATTGCTCCTATTTCTTTCAGCGCCTCATTGATTTTACTTGTAGGTACCTACTCGTAAAATGTTATGGTACCTATTTTCATATCAGAAGTGTGCTGTTTTAATTGATTTTAGAATTTTCATAATTTGTATTAAAAAATGTGTAGGATTTTTAAGATGATAAATGTATGATTTAGTGTAGATAATTAAATTGTGCAATATTATGAATTGTGCAAAATTTACCGTCTCAAGGTAACCTTATATTGAAAATGATTTTTCGATGGACAATTTTTTTATTGCACAATATTTTATTGAAATGTTACGCAATTCAATTGATCGTCTAAATGGAGCCTAAGCCCAACATTTACCTCAATAAAAAAAAACGAAAGTTTTTGTCACCGTCTTTGCCAGTAAAAATCAAAAGACCTACTCATATAATATAATAGATAAAAAATAACTATTCATTTATATAAACACCCACAAAAGAAACTTCAGAAACACGGCACAATGACACCACATACCAGTTTACGACCACATAAAATTACGATTTTACGACAGCACCCGTACTAAAGTTTGGAAAAAACTTGCAAATAAACATAATACTATAGATAGGAAAAATAAGAAAATGCGTGCAACTACGTACGTTTCCTCAACAGGCTATAATTAAAGGTTTGTTTTCCTCTTATATAAACTTACTATGCAAAATGTGTTGTTTAATCAACATAAAAAAACAGTTTCAATTTCAATAATTACCTCGCTTACTAGCAAATGGATAAATTGAATAAATTATGCATAATTATTGCCAAGGATTCCTTCTAGAAATTTCTATATACGAGGCCATGTTATCTGCCTAGCCTTTTCCCAGCTACGTTGGAGCGACTTCCAGTGTAACCGGATTCAGCTGAGAGCCAGTGTGTGATTGCTTATCTCACCTTCACAACCCACACCCCAGTACCCCTTGGGAAGACTGGTTGCTAGAACCTGGCTTCTGATTACCTGTAACCAAAAATACCTGTAGCCAAAGATGTTCAAATGATATACTGTACCACAATCTGTCAAAAATCTTCAATAGATTTTCAATTTTCAACCTTATCACACCAGTGGAAGGTTAATATTCGATTGGTAGAATTTGACAGATTCGGGTAGGGGATCTGCTCACGTCTGTACTGTTACTAAAATAACTTAACTCTTATCTCTGTGCGGGTAGAATCATTAAATTAACTGCACAAGAGATAGAGTACTCTAACTTAATAAGTTGAATGTTCAACGTTTGGACTATTCTAAGTAAAGTCATCTAAGTTTGCTAATAAAAATCTTAGCTAGAAATCTGAGTTTCAAGTTATAGTACAGTCTCAGATATCTATAGTTTAACTTTTAATTTCGCAAAAAGTGGTAAATGATTCAAACATTCATGTTCACGACTATACCAACCAGTTACAGTAACCAAATTTTATAAGTGAGAACGAAGCTCGCGAGCCTGCGGAGCCAACCTGAACTTATGATGCTGTAAGACAAGGGTTACAAAATCAGTCGTCTGGCGTCATGCCATTCCATCAGTATGGCCCGGCTCAGACTGATGCCAGAATGACGGAAGAAAAACATGGTATATTCTGGACCATCAGTCCGCCAATCTACCGGTTACATGATAATTCTCCTATCATTCTGACTAGACTGATGGAATGGAATGACGCCAGACTGATCGTGTAAACCTTGTCTTACTAAAACGGTTACCTACAGTCACAGCTCACAGGTGAGTACCCCGTTTAATGATGGTGGTGAAAAGTTCCTTTTGTGGCGTATTCATTAATAAATTGTGACTAAATAGGTGTCTATAGTTAGTCGAGAGATGTATACAGCAATTTTTTTTATTTTATCATAGAATCAAACCATTTTCAGTATTTTGGTTTTAAACAAACAAGTAGATATTTACACGTGTTGTGAATATATTTCGTGCCGTGGTGTCGAATAAAAAACGTGTCAGAGCCATTATTTATTCAGAAGCCTCTCGTTGTGATTCTAACATTGAATCATCAGCTATTCGTCTACTTGTAGGGTATGTCACACAAATGTTACATGAGTGAAGTTTTTTTAATACTCTTTGGGAAATTTTTGCTTACCCTTTCGAGGAGATATTATCCTACTAATAATTATAAATGCGAAATTAACTCTCTGTCTGGCTGGTGTGCATGCCAAAATTACTCAACCAATTTAAATTAAAGTCTGTCTTTAAATTGGACAAAAAATTAACTTTTTCTCCAGTTGCGCAAAGTGGTTCTCGGCGTTAGTGAAACAGCGGTAAACCACCATTTATCTGTGAGATCTTTATCGCGCACACTTCGTAGTGTTTATGTCAGGAATTTTCATCATTACTATAAACCAACTTACAAGTGGCAAACTTATTGTCGGCATACGTCATATAAATTATATTACATGAAATTGAATAACTTGCGTATATTATACGCACTGTATATAGGTATGTATGTACCTACATCCCTGATCACAATAACATAAAAGAAAAGAACGACTGGATAAAATTCAACTCGAGAGCTACTTCAAAGCTTAACCCATATCACCAATGATTTTCACTATATTTCCTCAAACAGACGTCAATCACAGCCTCTATTTCTATCGACAAATTCGCAATGTCGACAAAACACGAGGCAGCCCTACGCCAATTGTAAAGACGTATATATCAATAAGCCTCTTTGACTGTGCGCACATTGGTACTTATTTATAGACGCTTCAGAGTTTTAAGGAGATATTCCACTGGTGTGTTGCACTGTGACACACAAAAAGTACGTTTTGAAAGCAAGACTGCAACTGCCGACCGCACGTACTTCAGCTGCACTACTGCCTTATATGATAGGTAAATAGATAGATACTTTATTAGGTACACCAATTTTTACATTTTTAATCTTAAACTAATTAAAGTAAGTGACATAATGGGCGATCTTATCGCTAAACGTTTTGGATCGAAGCGGCAGTGGCAAATATCGACCGACTTCATGCAGTTACCGCACGTGGTGTTGGCAGTAGCAGTCAGCAGCTCGTTACCACAACATACCTCTGATCTACTTGCTTTAACAAACAGTAACAAATTGCATGCAATCTACAAAATATCTGCGAAACTGCAACTTTTGTGCGCGAACACTAGGGCTTTCAAATACCGGATATTTTCAATACCGGTATTAATACCGGTATTGGAAGTCAATACCGTGATCACGGTATTAATACCGGTATTAAGTGCAAGTTCAATTAAGACATTAATAAAACCATTAAAATACGTTTCCTAGTTTCAAATTGATCTTTACCGCCCTTATTTCTTAAAAATACCTTTTTTATCGAAGTGAAATCATCAGAATGACCCTTCCCGCTGTGGGTGACAGCGGAAGGGAGTGTCAGACTTTTACTGACTAAAACCCACCGTGTTCCTTCGGGAGCCCTTTGTCTGCCAGGGCTGCGGTAACTCTTTCGAACAACCCGCAGCCCCGACAGGCTCTGGCTCTAGTGGGCCCCGCAAGGGTTTGCTGACACTCTGAGGAGTGCGTGGAACAACACACGCCGCCGACACGGGCCAGTCGTCTCCTAGGAGACGGAAGGATGATGAGCCACCCGAAACTCACATCTCACAGACCCACGCCTACGGTGGACACCCGGTGGTCGACACCTGGCGCCTGTGGTGTCTACCAGGTCCACCGCGACGACTGGGATGGCCGGTGCGAACTCGCAGCCGCTCCACCACCTCCTTCTCTAGCATAGCCCCGGTGTGGGCACACGGGGCCCCGTAAAGGGCCATGGACCGCATGATCTTATAAATACCTGAAGTATATACCGGGTATCTCAAAAGTTTATATTTATTAAGTTTACTGCGTTAACGTAGCGTATCCGGGGGGCGTAGGGGTTATGTCAATTGGTAGCCTGGCTCTTGGGAATTTAGTTGCTATGGAACGTTTTCAGGAGCAGACCGCACGATATCCGTACGAGAGTTTTACAAAACCGGTAATTCAGTGACTGTAGCGCGAGGAAGCTTTGAAGTATTCGAGATTTTGGTCACTTAAATGATGAACAGACAACAGCAGGTCAACGTATACGAATCTGTCAAATTTTACCAATCAAACTTTAACCTACCTCCATTGTGATAAGGTTGAAAATCGAGTGCAGAAATTTGACAGATTGTGGTAACTTGATGTGCTGTCGTATGTACCAAACTACCAAGTATTTCCTACTTTTATTTTCTAATGAAAATAAAAGTTTGAAGAGACCGCCACAACGGTGGAAAAACCAAAATCCGACTGAGGGCATCGACAATGGTAGAAAACGTGGAGAGTGTTAACCAGTCTATTGGTCATGACCCAAACCATTGAATTTGGAAGAGCGCAAGTGCTTTAAATGTGCATAGTTGTCATTACACCGCATTTTGCTTAAAGACCTAAAGCTGCAACCCTACATAATTTTATTGGTGCAAGAATTAAAGATCCAAGATGCCCGTCCCGACCCAAGAAGTTTGACTTTGTAAATCAGGCATTTGTGCGTTTTCAACGTTCACTAACATCTTGTTTTCGGATTAAGCTAATTTTCACCAGAGGCCACGTAAATAAATATCCATCACGAAGTGGCGGTCATCACTGAATCCACCTGCAGAGCCGTCATGAGTAATTTTACTACTACTAAACGAGTGGAGCGAACGCGTGGGTCTACATTTGGACAATATTATTTTAAATAAATAAATTCACACCTAATATTTGTAATACCGGTATATCACGGTATTGGGCCGTCAATACCGGTATTGAAAAAGCACCATATTATATCCGTGATCACGGTATTACGGGATCCCGGAATACCGGTATTGAAAGCCCTAGCGAACACATGCTAGCAGTGGACGCAGAAGCGTACACGTGTATTGCTGACGATCAAACGTGCGCATAGTTTTAGTGGAATCTCGCCATTATTAAGATACAAAATACCACATAATACTTTTGAAGACGGAAAAAATAAACAAAGTCGTATTGAAAAAGAATCTATTTATTATTAAAATTGGTTTCTTGTCAATAATATTATATGTCTTTTGGGCAATTGATGTTTGTTAGAATTTCCATTTTTTATTTATTGTGTTTGGTCTTAATACTTTTGTCGGAGTAAATATTTGACTTTATTCGTTTTTAGAGCGAAGCAGACTTATAATTTATTGTTATAAAAGCTCTGATTGGTACTTGTCATGTAAACAGGGTCTCTACAAATAATAATCCTGTTAGTACAGTTTGTTGACCGAATAACTTGACTTTTTGAAAGACATTTTATATTTGCGTAAAAATTGTTTGGAGCTTATTGTGAGAATATAAAATTAATGTCATTGTTTCACTTAAGAATATGGGTTTTTGTGTAGCAAAATTTATTTGATTTTATTCAGTTGTCAAGTTCAATAATGCTAGTGATTTTCGACTCTATTTTGTTCAAAGACATAGATTTACTACATTCCTGAAACAAGAAGTGACACTTTTTATTTGCGGGCAATTTGAAATTATTTCTGTCATAAACTATAAATATAGAGCCACTAATAAACTGCTCGCAAATTCTTTTACACGGTTATTTTGGTTTTATCTTATTTATCGTGATTACACGAGAGAATAGTAGTAAGAGTCATCGCGATTTATAAATATCTACATTAGTTTTTTCTCGCACTTGCACCCACGTCACTTGCACAAACGTACGGAAAAATAAATGAAGAAAGAATAACCGATTTGTAAAAAGATAGTACAACAGACATCCCTCCCGAAGTATCATTACATATATAGATAGTAAAGTTATGATACTTTGGGGGAATTCACATTGCAAAAAGACTTATCAGAATCGGTTGAGTATATCCAGAGTTATTTTCTCCTGCAATCTCATAAAGGCTCACAAACTATATATCACAACTTGAAAGCTGAAAACTCTTGAATAATAATATAATAACTAGTTGCTTAACGTGACTCTACTCACTGTCTAGTGGGTATACGATTAGAACCCTAACTATTATTTATATTCCTGTCCAAATAATGTAAGCGATTCCCTTTGAACGTCCCAATTTTTTAGTTTTTTTATATCTTATAATCTTCCCCTGACTACAACAAACAAAACAAAAAACCGGCCAAGTGCGAGTCGGACTCGCACGCGAAGGGTTCCGTTCCATTATCTATGAAAAATAAACGTACCTACAAAAAATTACTTTGTTTTTCATACAAATATATGAATAACAAAGTTATAGTTTGCGGTTACTGAAAAAGTGCTATAACTCAAAAACTACTGACTGTATTTCGTTCAAACCAATTTTGGTTGATAGTTTTTATTAAGATCTATAACATATATTTTTTTTAGATTTTTCACTTTGGTAGTTTAGAAATTACAGGGGGGGGGACACACATTTTAGCACTTTGAAAGTGTCTTACTCTGAAATGATTGACTTTGAGAAAAAATGCTTTTAGAAACCTCAATCTCATTTTTAAAGACCTATCTATAGATACCCCACAAGTGTAGGTTAGACGAAAAAAAAAAATTTTTTGTTACAGTTCCATGTATGGGGAGCCCCCTTCTAAAATTTTTTTTTTTTATTTTTGTATAAAAATCGTGAAGCGGTTAACATA
>NWSH02000019.1:12839079-12856495 GCA_002382865.2 Heliothis virescens
AAGTGAAAAATCTGAAAAAAATATATGTTATAGATCTCAATAAAAACTACTAACCAAAATTGGTTTGAACAAGATACAGTTAGTGGTTTTTGAGATATAGCTCTTTTTCAGTAACCGCAAATTATAACTTTGTTATTCATATATTTGTGTTTTGGCTAATTGTAGGTAATAAGTACGTTTATTTTTCATAGATATTGAAAAGGAACCCTTCGTGTGCGAGTCCGACTCGCACTTGGCCGGTTTTTTTTTTGTTCAAATGTACAGACAACGGCAGGTCAACGTATACCAATCTGTCAAATTTTACCAATCAAACATGTACCTTCCACGATTGTGATAAGGTTGAAAATCTATCGCAGAAATTTGACAGATTTTGGTAACTTGATGTGCTGTCATCTACATAAGGGTAGAAAAAATGTAAAAGTAATCAAAGTGTACTTTTCAACATCACATAAAACTCACACACATACATTTTGAAAATGTTTGTTTTCTAATCCACACGCTCAAAAGCAAATGAATCCCAGTGGGGCGTAGCTAATGGGAAAAAGTAAATATTGTATTCCCAATCGGCACGGGAAATAAGGAAAGCTGAAAAAACACCAAATAAATGTAAAATCTATTTTCTGAAACATAAAATATTCATGTGTAAAATCATGAATAAGTATATTTTACGTAAAAATCAACACTTGTTACATACAGTGAAGTTCAAAAATGTATTAGAACTCCTAAAATTATTCATTTACGGACTTTTATTTTTTGTGCACAATTTAAAATATAGTAATATTGAAAGGGCTACCTAGCTATAATTTGTCTCCATGTATTTATTTTTTTGTAAATTGAAGGGTTCTATTTAGGAATTTCCATAGATTTGTACTGATAGTACCTATTAACTTATACACTCATAAATTACCCTATTTACTAATCGATACCGTATTAAAATCTGTACTGAAGTTTTTGACAATTACCGTAGAGACAGAAATTTAATTTATGAAGATTTTTTTATAAATTGAATGTAGGTATGAAATTAACCACATATGAGAATTATGGGTAAGTGAATATAATGTAATAATAATAAAAACAAATTATTACGTAATAAGTAATCTGCTTTTAGACCATCCCATTAGTGCGCACTCATTAGGAATTAAGTAATACTCACTCAATGGGAATCATTCCCATTCACTACGAAAAATATTAGATAAGTACATTTTGTGGTTCATTCATGTGGATTCATAATTACATTTCGAGTAATAAGTTTCTTGAAATATGTATATTAATTCTCTTGAAGTCTGTGTACATTTATTTCATTTAACATCGAAATAATGAAAATCTTTTTTTGTTATCACAGAACTTTTAAACTTATCTAGGTTTTAATGACCGACGGTCCAAACGACCTTTAATTTTAAAGAAAATACAGTTGAACCGTTAATATAAAAATTGTTATGCGACCTAAAAGTTTTCTTGACTCGTGGTAATGCAAAGGAAAAAACTTTTTATCTAAATACTACAAAACAGACACAACGATGCACCTTAGTAATAATTCCCAGTGGGAAACTTTTCCAATATATCCGTCACAACAAAATAACTCAAGTCTGGAGATATTCCCATTTATTCAAAACTAAGAGTATTGGCAAACTTTAGTTTATTTGTTCGTTCCTATTGGTTAAAACTACTTGAAGTCGTAATGACTTTAGTAGGAAATAGTCTTATGAGGCCGCACTGGTTCGTTTCATTTTCAATGTTATTCCGTTAAGTTTATTGTTGAACGAAGTGGAGTTTCTTAGTAGTTGGCAATTGAAAGGCGTCCATTCGTAAACGCGTCTGACCGGGCACGTAATACGTTTGATAATGGTTTGAAAGGAAGGCGGTATAATCTAGAAAACTGTACTAAATATTACATTACTTTTATTACATTGTTTTGCCAAATCTACAGTTGGAAATGGGTCACAATAGCAATAATCATTTTTTCAGATATAATGAACGCGATTATAAGTTTTAGTAGAACAAATACTGAAACTTTAAATAAGATACCAAATAATCAAATCAAATATCGGCATGATATCTATAATGCAAAATCTGAAATTAAATTACGCAACCTGACAAAAAAGCAAATACAATTTATTCCACTAAGTCTGTAGCTCCGAATATATCAGAGTAATTCACTTATAACACCCTGTATCCACGCAGCTGAATAAATATGGCACGAGGCACGCCATCTATATCATATGATACGATATTGAAACTACATCGGTTTTCGCTCGTGTGAATATGGTTGGTACCATCCCTCGGGAAGTATGTTTTTCCAAGATAAAATGTACCTCATATCCCTGCCTGAGAGATGTGTAAACAACACCCGATGATTTTTGAAGCGTGAACGTAAGAAAACACTTGAGTTTCAATACCTATCTATATCCCATATTGAATCTGTGAACCTGCCTTATCTGTTTCTCAGGGTATTGGAAAAACGTACAAAGGGATTTAGGGCATAAAATGAATATTAAATCGCTTATCGACACTGGTAGGTAATAACTTGAACAAAGAACAAAAAATGTTACTAAAATTTGACTGTACTGTGCTTAAGTGTTGAAAATAAAATGTATCAAAGCTAAGCATGGTCACTTTAAACCGAAAACAACTATAACTACTACGCATATTATTCAGAAAATGATAAACAAATTCATTAAACTTTGTCTACAGTCCATTCTAATACATAATAATATGAAGTTTAAATCATATTTCCAAATAAATGAATTCCAAATAATCGCAAATAGTATCATCTCTGACCTACGTGATCTTCTGAACAAATATATATAAATATTTTCGTTTCATTAAAATCTACGAATATTAAACGCAGCTATCTCTCAACAGTTATGCTTGTAATATTGAGTTTTATAAATTCATGGGATATTTTTTGATAGATTCCATTCATATTTTCCTCTTTGTTATTTATAAAAATAAATTCTTAATTAGTGGTCTTGGTAGCATTCCGTTTCTGTATAAAAAACAAGGCTATTTTTGAGGTACTGTTATACAAAAAATGAAAGTTTAATAATGTATCACTATGAATGTATAATACAATATGATATATTTCATTACATTTCCCCAACATGTCGTTTTCAATGGGAATAAATAATGTCATATTCCCACTCGCTGAGAAATTTCATCGTTGATTTCCAAGGCAATAAAGTAAGGGAAAACGTACGTTAAGTAGTAATATGAATTTCGGAGTAGGCTATAACTTTTTTGTACCAAAAATATACTTACCTATAATATTTCAGATAAAAGGTAATATTAGCTTTTATAGCCTTTTAAAAAGGGTATTCATGGATGATATATAATATCGATAATAACGTGATAATCTTAATCATGAGGATACCGGAGGCACTCTTATTAACGTCATATGGGAAGCGTATCGGATGGGAATGACAAGATATTTTCCCATCGATGGGAAAATGGAAAAAAAATACCGTCGATGGTAGTTTCTTGACAGATTGTGGGCAATTTCGCCATGTGGCCGTCACTTACTTGTCGAACCTAAGACGTATTGTTTCTATAAGAAATGAGAAGAAGTTTTTCATTCCCTAAACGAATAGACAGGGGGTATTGCCAGGGGGATTGCGTCAAATTGATAATAAATAAACAACAGACGCCACAAAAGCCTTTATGTAGTACGAAAATAAATTCGGTTTTCGTAGTTCTTAGAAAACAAATTGATTGCTTTGGAAGTCGGTGTGTTTAATTTGCTTTTGACTTGAAACCTTATCGCTGGATACCTACGCATAAAGGAGACATTACCTTGTCAATTGTGACTATATTTTTTTTTGCGAGAAAACCTAAGAAGTTTTGCTATACATTCAACCGTTTACATACAACATATTGCCTGACCCACAAACAGTCGGACCAACGTATGTGAATATTAACATTTTACTTGGAGCGCACTATCCGACCGCAGGCCAATCACAGCTCACGTCGCCACGCAATATTCCGACATGCTATGATTACATCGGACTTCTGACTACATTCTGCTGCCCTAGATTTTTGTGGAATATTCTAGACTTGTGTGTGACGCAGATAGGAAGGGTAGGCGATAATCGTAAGGCTAGTAGGGAGCTGAAGATTGGAATGATAAAAGAGGCATATTTCCTTCCTTCTTTTATGATATAAGAGGAAGGAAAATTGTTTTTTTTGCAAAGCGCAAAAATTTTGAAACAGGTTGGCTGATCTAGATGAAATTTAACGGTTATAGACCCATCTCAGTCTGTTCAGATGATGTTATTTATATAGGGATTAAAGCAGCGAGAGGCAGGTATTGATAAAACAAGGGCCTCCACTCAATGTACCTACTGAAATTCTCCGGAATTAATTTTCATGCGGCCAGTAGATAGAATGATTCATGAGTTTTAGGTAACCCAGACATACCCGGGGCAAGCTAACGAATAATAAATTAAAATGGCCGGATCCCACCAAAATTGTTAGCGCACATTTGCTAGAATGTGTACGCGTCGGCGCGAGTCCACTGCTATCTTGTGTTCGTGCACAAATATTTCAGTTTTTATATTATCCGTGGATCCGAGTTCCGCATATGTTTTATGAATATTTGCATCCAATTTGTTACTGTACGCTAGACCCACAAGATTAGAAGAAACTTGTATGTGTCACAGCGTTGTACTCAGGCAGGCAGCCCGATTGTACCGCGTGCACGAAATCAGTCGATACCCGAGGGCGACTGTATGAGCTGGTGCCGCTTCGATCCAAAACGACTCCAGGTAAATACTAAACCAGAATTGCAGCTGCGGCACGTGCCATCGGCAGTTGCAGTCGGCAGCTCGTTTCCAAAACGTACCTTTACAAATAACCTCATTACAGTTTCAACGAGTAACAAACAAGAGTCAGTATTTTGTCCACTAGGAACGTCTTGAAAGATTCTAAGGATCTCAATTCCTCAAAGCAATTTGCTCTTTACAACCCTGTATAACATGATCACATAATGATGTAACACGGGGCTGCGGTCACTTGCAAAGCTTGAGATCAATTTCCCTTTGCAATTCTAAACTCGCCTTATTTTCACAAGAAAGGAATAAAATATGGAAGAAGATCGCCTTGCCTGTTACTGGGTATTGTGAGTTATTTGCTGGTTGTTTTTTTACATTTTTTATTGGATAATCTGTTCTTAGTTGTAGTTTTATTTTGTTTGTAGAATTGGATATTGAGCGATATTCTTTTGTTTGGGCTTATTTAAAATGATGGCTAGGTATCATTGTTCTGACTCATGTAAATGTAATTATTATGTTTTATTCACGCAAAAACTATCGAATAGATTTTGATGAAACTTGGCAGTTAATATAGATTCTATATAAGAATAAAATATAGGCTATTTTTTATCCGAATACTGGCAGAAGCGCGTGAAACTGCTGCCATAACTTAGTTCCAGAATTCGCGAAATAGAAAACTTAATTGATGTTATTGATAAATAGCATTGTAGTTTTTATTTCATCAATTTATTACCAAAAACCTCCAATGTATCCATTATCCATTTACAATATCTATTAAACCATCAAACTTCAACGTAGACAAAAACAAATTACCCATAATATCATGTCACACGCGGGGTCAACGACACCGAATGTGACCTAACACTTTCCCAAGCTTATAACCCCATAAAGTTAATGGAAACTGAACTTCAATGATTCCGATGGCTCGATAAGGTTACCTGGCATTTCATTTTCATGTTAATTAGAAATTCTAGCGTTGGATGCATCCACCCCTTAGTAGGTAATCTCTTAGTTGAACTCATATCGGAATGATCGAATATTAATATCGATAAAGGATAAGCACTAACCGCTGTCAGTTGACGAATTAATGCACAGCATTTCAGTTGGTATTTAAAGGATAAAACAAGTTTGCAGGTCTGTCCGTCTGTTACCAGGCTGTATTTCATTAACTATGATAGTTACAGAGCTGTTTTCACAGATAATGTTGCCATTTAAGAACAAATACAAAAAAATAAAATAACTCTATTATACCAATACGGAATCCTTCGTGCGTGTGTCCTACTCGCATTTAGCACAGATTACAACATTTAGCAGGTTTTTCGAAAGAGTTTCATACCCTATTTAGTCGTAATGTAGTTGTGTTTTAAAATTTTATATAAAATATGTAATTTTATTTTTTCACAATAAGTTTTATATGAATCCATTTTATAATTTTAATGTTGCTTTTGTGTGTACTTTGTTGCTGACCGTACATTGAAAGCATTAACATTCCTACCTTGACCTTACTTACTCAATCGAAAGCTCATAAAATACTAAACTGTTACGAAAAACTGGCCAAGTGCGAGTTGGATTCTCGCACGAAAGGTTTCGTACCATTATCTATGAAAAATGAACGTATCTATTACCTACAACTAGCCTAAACTTTGTTTTTCATACAAATGTATGAATAACAAAGTTATTATTTGCGTTTTTTATTTTATTTTTAGTATTTGTTGTTGTAGCGGCAACGGAAATACATCATTTGTGAAGATTTCAGCTTTCTAGCCATAACGGACTTTGAGATACAGCCCGGAGACAGACAGACAATGTAGTCTTAGTAATAGGGTCCCGTTTTACCCTTTGGGTACGGAACCCTAAAAACGATGATATAAATTAGTTGCGCAATAAAACTCCTTTAAGATAAATGTATGGAAATGCTTTCGGAAGGGTATGTTCCTTCAGTAATCCCGTTACAGGATATTTGGTAGTTTATTACCGTTAGGAGCCAATTCCAAGAGGGTTAGTTTATTTTTAACGTTTTATCTGGGACGGAGTTTATAAGGAAAAAGGTGTCTTTTGGTATTAGAAAAATCATCATCATCTGACTGCCCTTATCGCAATTTATTTGGGGTCAGCGCAGCATATTTTAATACATATAATATTTTTCTACTAGCTTTTGCCCGTGCCTGAAAAGTTTAAAAAAAACTGACCTATGTCCGTCTTCGGGGTATAATCTCTGTGCCACGTTTAGACCTTTTTTAATACAGTGAAGAAATTACTGTTAATTACCACAGCTGCTTAAGGTGGGTCGGCTTTAAAACTATTAAGTTTAAGATGCCTTAACGAAGTTTTCCTTCACCGTCAGTCATTGATGTCTACATAAGGGTTGTATTGTTTGCCTTCCTGACCTGGAATCGAGTCCGCTCACTCATACTTGCAAGGTGGGTGCTTTAACCACTACGCCATCTTGGAATTTACAAGCAAGTATAATGTTCAGAGACATAACGAAA
The DNA here is from genome assembly GCA_002382865.2 of Heliothis virescens. Lineage (NCBI taxonomy): Eukaryota > Metazoa > Arthropoda > Insecta > Lepidoptera > Noctuidae > Heliothis > Heliothis virescens. Next base: position 12,846,335 of record NWSH02000019.1, read on the forward strand.
GCCTCTTATCCTTCCTGAAATGATAAACACAACAAACCACTCAAGACTTCGTTCTGACATACAGACAATTATATTATTATTACAGTAACATTACCGTTATTAAGGGTTACATTTCAAGACGTTGATGTTGTTCACATAACATGTGCGATGCTAATCTAACCGAGTTAGAATCGAATGACGGTGACGATGTGTCCTACGTGAGCGATCTGGATGCGAACGCGAAGTAGCGCGGCTCGAAAAAAAAAACAGTTGATTTCCATTGATGTGGCCTACGTGACGATGCACGGTACGGCAGTGCGTAGCGTCCATTTGTCAAATGGCTTCGCCTACGCAGGACGCACCCTTACGTAGCTTATCTGCCAAAGTTATTACTGTAAATGTCATTTGGTTTTAATTGTAAGGTTAAAGTTTTAAAAGATTTTTTAATGATCATTACTGTCGATCGATAGCTGCGCCTCTATGAGAAACATTCCATTTCTCATATTAAATGCACAGAACGTGAGCAACACATGAATTTGAAGTCTTTCCGATGACCAAAACTAGGATTTAGAAAGTAAATTGAGAGTAATCGATACACAGTGATATCTATCAATTTAAAAATATTTAAGAAAAGTCAATTTAAAAACCATTAAGAATCTAGGTCATCAATTCCCTATCGATAAGTTAAATCGATTGATATTCCCCGATAGTCTTAGAGCCGCGCGATGAATATCGATTACAATCCGATTTATTATTACAAACAGGTGCGTTACCTGCTCTCGATTCCTTCATCCGAGAACTTATATGTATGCTAATTTATCGCTGGAAGTTGGAGATGAAGGATTGATGACAACACGTTATGTATAATAGGATGTCAGAAGTTACGAGAAGGTTAGGAGGTAAATTTTATTCATAGTCACACTACAAATGAAATGGATATTGTCTGTTAGAATATTACGAGTAGGTATGTTAATCGATGTTGATTTTCTATGTTATATAAAATTGCTGCCAGTCATGACATGAAGTGTAGCTAAGAAATGAACAGTAAAAATGGAAATCGGTAATGACGGAATAATAAAAGGGAAAGAATACACAAATGAGATTTAAAATTCCTTCTATTGTATAATTAAACAAAGCCCGTCCAATTATTTCGAGCACATTTTAAGAGAAACAACCCGGAAGAAACAGGAATGTTGTCCTCAAAAAACCTCTCCAACCTTATAATATTTAAGCTCAAACAAACCGGAAAAGAAATAACAAAAGATACTACAAAATACACAACGGGATCCTCTTAAAAAATATTGAAACGACTCACAAAGAGTAAGATATTACCCAGAAACGTCACAAAAGTTATTCGGCAAATAGAAGGCAAACGTCAGAAAATCACTTTCCTTGTAACTTTGGATAAAATGCCCATATGTCGCATGAAAGTATGTTATTATATTTTGACGTCGCACGTGAAATGTAAGGGTCCGTCCAGATGGACGCGATAATCGCGCGACTGACGCGCTTATCGCGACTGCCCGTCAGAATTCGAGTGGTGAGGAAATTAATGGAATGATTGAAACGCGATGCGAGCACTCCAAATTTGGACGAAGGTCGCTTTTTAATTTACGACTTTTATTGCTTAGTCGATTTGATTGCGGTTAATTATGGGCCATGAAAAAACAACATTATTTATTGGGGCATAGAAATGGAAATTTGGTTTTGAAAACTCATTTGCACGTTATTTCTACACATTTGAATTTGGTCAGTGAATAGAAAAATATGGAAATTGCAAGCTTATTACATTAATTTATACTCGGGAACTACTTAATGTCATGGTCATTTGAAACTTAATTACGTCTACGCCAATGTCAGTCATTTACGAGTAATTTGACATTGTGTCAATGAAAAATTCAATTTTAAAAGTCCAAAAATAACCTCCTCTTCACATAATTAACAAATTCCACAAAGGAAATATATGCAAAATCAAAAATTTAATTTATTTTCAAGCATGTTTATTAAAAAATCCGACGTCGCAGCGTAATTAGTTTTGTCGCTCGACAATCTGACGTTGCCTTAAGAGAACAACATTTTCTTGTCAAAAATGGGGACCCCACTCCAAGGGCTTTCGGACGTCAGTAAATAAAGACACTCCGCTGTATTTTTGCCTTTGAGACTCGAAAAGGCTCTGGAGGAACAATAATTAAAAATATATAAATATTCTTTTATTTTACACACCATTGTTTGGAAGCTTTTAAGAACACTTCACACTTTATGGCGTCGGGAAAACGTTTCTGTGATTACCCGGAAAATGATTTAATTTCGTTTTCCTTAAAACGCGCCTTGATTCATTTAATATTATTTCTGATTATCTAAAATGTGGACAAAGAAAGTTGTCAAACGTTAATAAGAAGTTAATAAGAGGTTGCTTTGTTAGGCCGTATTATTGGAAACCAAGAACCATTTAATTTTTTACTTGTTCAAAAGAAATACATTATGTTTTTAACTTATATTTATTTGATTAATAATATTGGTTATTATTGGCATGAACCCAGCAGTGGGACAGTAAAAAGGCTAATGATGATTTTTTTTGTGTGAAAATGATTTATAATAATTACAAGCAATGTTGATTTCCAATGACACTATTTAATAAAGCCAGGTATAAAACGTTCTACGACAAATAATTTTCTATAGTATTCAATTAAAACTGTGGAGTCGCAAACTTACTAAGCTTGGCTTAAGAAATCTAGTCCGTTTTTGTTTGGTCTGAACTCAACGGCTTAAATGGCTAGACGGAGACTGGAGGTAATAACTAACTTGCTAAAGTTAGATTTAACGAGGATCACAGTTAACTATATACCTACGTATTCTTGGTTAGAAGTTCAGACATTTATATTTAATTTTATTAGATAAAGTTCTAGATAGCTATGTGACAGATAGCACTGTACAACTTGCTTTGACTAATTTTCTATATCATTATTTGCCAGCGCTATCTAGGACCCGTGAAACAGGCTGTAAGTTTAGGTGTAACTTTTTTTTTTATTCGGGGTTCAGGCATTTTGTTTCATTGTTGAAAGTAGCAATTTGTTCAATTAACATGGATTAAATTTGCATTTATTTCAGTTGAAATCCTATACAATAATCATTTAATGTTCCCGGAAAATGCAAAATGTACCTTTGTATGTACTAATATCAGTGTTTAGTGCTTTCCACAAAACAGTGTAAAATATCGAGAATCGAGTAAGTACTATTCATAATTTTGTTGCTGAATTGCGCTATATTTATCCGCAGTTTCCAAACATTTTGTGAACTGTTTCCTCTGAACCGAACTTCACACTATTGGCTGAAAAACAATACTCTAGTGTAACAGTACTCTAATGTAAGTTAATTTTGTGAAAATCAGAAAAACGCAAAACTAGTGATGAAGTATTCAAAGAGTTGCAGATGCTTAATCAATAAATCTCTCTACGACATTTCGACAAAATTGCTTCAGCCTTTTATACATAACTAGATTCTGCCAGCGGTTTCACCCGTGTCCAGTGGGAACTACTCAGCGCACCCGGATAAAAAGCCTATAGCCTTCCTCGATAAATGGGCTATATAACACTGAAAGAATTTTTCAAATCGGACCAGTAGTTCTTTAGATTAGCGCGTTCAAACAAACAAACTCTTCAGCTTTATAATACGAGTATTAGTATAGATATAAAAGCATAACAAACAAATAATGTACAACAAACAGTGTAACTTTCGACTGTTTTACAACAATTACAACGAAAAAATATTTCGAAACAAGCGTTTAATTTTACCTAAGGTCTAGGCCGAAAGCCGAAATAGCGAAATGCTAAAATAAATTCGTAATATCTAGGGTTATTTTAACCCTTAACCTACATACACAACATACCACATTGTGGTGAGGACAGGTCCCTTTATTGCTTGTCTGCCTTTTAGGACTAGGTTTAGTCTCGCTCTTTTTGGGACTAAATGTAGTAAGGATATTTTTAGGCTACGGAAATATGGAAATTCGTTCAGTTTATAAACATAGTGCTGTAATTTGAGTTATTATAATAAAATATTCTAGATTTGTTTATAACAAAAAAAAACTTAGTCAATAAACAATAAGTTACAACTAAGTCTAACAATTACATACAAATTTTGAAGTTTACTACAGAATTTCGACAACGCAAAGATAAACTCAAAAATAACAGGCAGAGAGTATAATAATACATCTATATACTTCTATTTCTGTTTTTTATACGAATTAAGAGGATTTTTTATTTGTTTGTTAATTCGTACCCTATAGGCTCTAAAACTATTGAAAAAATCTTTCACTATTGCCTAGCTAGACTATCCCCAAGAAACATAGGCTATATTTTATCCAGTTACGGAAAAACCTCCCCCAAGACGCGGGTAAAACCTCGTTGAAACAGCTATGTGCTGCTGTCATAAGATACAATAATGTACCACAGTATACCTTAATAAAAACAAAAGCACAACTGCGATCATCCCACGCCCATACCATTCAACCGTAAAGATACGCGTAGGAGGAGAGCTTTATTAGTATTTATCAGCTATTTTTAAAACAAGAGAATTTTCTTTTACTGCAAGTAAATTCTGATATTGCATTTAAGTTGTTTGTGACGGTGTTCAATGGTTATTCTAACCCACTTGCTTGTGTAGATAGATGAAGTAGAAGAAAAAAAAACACACACTACTTAATAATAAAACTTACGGCCAGTTTCATAGAAAACGTCATAGGAAAATAATCAAAATTAAAAACTTTTCTATAGCACTATCTGTCAGATAGCTATTTAGAACTTTATCTGGAACTTGCGAAACTGGCCATTGGTCTAAAAATACTGGCTTTAGGCCTAGATTTTACCTTTCATTTCGTTCAAGATAATGGTTTACATCTAGATCTTTTGTAATACCATGTTTAATAATAAGGTGGAATATGGTTTCCTACTAGGAAAAGAGTTAGAAAATCTTTAGTAGTTATCTGATAAAAATACTATGTACTAGCATGGCTTTTCATAATCTAGGTAAGTGATGCATTTTAACTGCTAAGCGTATGATACAGTCAACCTAACAGAATCTGACAAATTTTACCAGTCAAACATGAACCTTTCACTATTGTGATATGGTTGAAAAGCTATAGAAGAAATTTGACAGAATGTGGTAAGATAATGTGGTGGCGCCTGTGCAANATCCGCAGTTTCCAAACATTTTGTGAACTGTTTCCTCTGAACCGAACTTCACACTATTGGCTGAAAAACAATACTCTAGTGTAACAGTACTCTAATGTAAGTTAATTTTGTGAAAATCAGAAAAACGCAAAACTAGTGATGAAGTATTCAAAGAGTTGCAGATGCTTAATCAATAAATCTCTCTACGACATTTCGACAAAATTGCTTCAGCCTTTTATACATAACTAGATTCTGCCAGCGGTTTCACCCGTGTCCAGTGGGAACTACTCAGCGCACCCGGATAAAAAGCCTATAGCCTTCCTCGATAAATGGGCTATATAACACTGAAAGAATTTTTCAAATCGGACCAGTAGTTCTTTAGATTAGCGCGTTCAAACAAACAAACTCTTCAGCTTTATAATACGAGTATTAGTATAGATATAAAAGCATAACAAACAAATAATGTACAACAAACAGTGTAACTTTCGACTGTTTTACAACAATTACAACGAAAAAATATTTCGAAACAAGCGTTTAATTTTACCTAAGGTCTAGGCCGAAAGCCGAAATAGCGAAATGCTAAAATAAATTCGTAATATCTAGGGTTATTTTAACCCTTAACCTACATACACAACATACCACATTGTGGTGAGGACAGGTCCCTTTATTGCTTGTCTGCCTTTTAGGACTAGGTTTAGTCTCGCTCTTTTTGGGACTAAATGTAGTAAGGATATTTTTAGGCTACGGAAATATGGAAATTCGTTCAGTTTATAAACATAGTGCTGTAATTTGAGTTATTATAATAAAATATTCTAGATTTGTTTATAACAAAAAAAAACTTAGTCAATAAACAATAAGTTACAACTAAGTCTAACAATTACATACAAATTTTGAAGTTTACTACAGAATTTCGACAACGCAAAGATAAACTCAAAAATAACAGGCAGAGAGTATAATAATACATCTATATACTTCTATTTCTGTTTTTTATACGAATTAAGAGGATTTTTTATTTGTTTGTTAATTCGTACCCTATAGGCTCTAAAACTATTGAAAAAATCTTTCACTATTGCCTAGCTAGACTATCCCCAAGAAACATAGGCTATATTTTATCCAGTTACGGAAAAACCTCCCCCAAGACGCGGGTAAAACCTCGTTGAAACAGCTATGTGCTGCTGTCATAAGATACAATAATGTACCACAGTATACCTTAATAAAAACAAAAGCACAACTGCGATCATCCCACGCCCATACCATTCAACCGTAAAGATACGCGTAGGAGGAGAGCTTTATTAGTATTTATCAGCTATTTTTAAAACAAGAGAATTTTCTTTTACTGCAAGTAAATTCTGATATTGCATTTAAGTTGTTTGTGACGGTGTTCAATGGTTATTCTAACCCACTTGCTTGTGTAGATAGATGAAGTAGAAGAAAAAAAAACACACACTACTTAATAATAAAACTTACGGCCAGTTTCATAGAAAACGTCATAGGAAAATAATCAAAATTAAAAACTTTTCTATAGCACTATCTGTCAGATAGCTATTTAGAACTTTATCTGGAACTTGCGAAACTGGCCATTGGTCTAAAAATACTGGCTTTAGGCCTAGATTTTACCTTTCATTTCGTTCAAGATAATGGTTTACATCTAGATCTTTTGTAATACCATGTTTAATAATAAGGTGGAATATGGTTTCCTACTAGGAAAAGAGTTAGAAAATCTTTAGTAGTTATCTGATAAAAATACTATGTACTAGCATGGCTTTTCATAATCTAGGTAAGTGATGCATTTTAACTGCTAAGCGTATGATACAGTCAACCTAACAGAATCTGACAAATTTTACCAGTCAAACATGAACCTTTCACTATTGTGATATGGTTGAAAAGCTATAGAAGAAATTTGACAGAATGTGGTAAGATAATGTGGTGGCGCCTGTGCAAGCTTCAATTCTGTAACTAAAAATATTTTTTCCCCCTTTTGTAGATTCGTTTGTAAACACTTGTTATGAAAAAGCACTTACGAATATTATCCTCTATATATCACAAGTTTATAGTTCGATATAAATGGGCAGTAAATCATAAATAATTTACCACTACTAACATTTTGATTGACTACCACTAACAAACATAAAACGTTTCATATATTACGATGTTGATATAAACATAAATCATATGACAGTGTGTACAGGGTGACCCTCGAAGGAAGAATCAAATAGAATAGGGGTGGAGACAGGGTTATTTGCCAACTTTTTGACTTCAGAATGTGGGTCAAATTTTGAACGGGTCAAATACTAGGGTAAATTTTAGCAAAACTTCAAAAATTTGGCATTGTAGTTGAAGAAAAAATCACAAAAAAGAAAATACCAAGGCAATATTTTTCAGGGTGTTTCTGAAGAGTTGTTTTTTATTGGTATTACTTTTATGCAGGTAGAAAACATGTGTCTACTAAAAAAATGTTTTTTCTTCCAAAAAATTGATTTGGTAAAAACACATGGTGCATTTTCAACAGTTTGTGTATGAAAAAAATATTTTAGGTATAAAAATACGAATTAGGAAAAATTACCCACGTCTTAGAATATTCTTAATATTTTTTAAATTAGAGATTTTTACTACGAGGTGATGATTTTATAACTTACTCCTATAAAAAATGGCGTACTCAGCGAGTGATGCTACATACTCGTAGTATTGTAGGACTGTATGATTTACAACTCGTGAAAATTTGACCCATATTCTGAAGTTAAAAAGTTGGTAAATGATCCTATCTACAACCCTGTTCCATTTGATACATACTTCGAAGAACATCCTGTATATTTGTTTGAGCCTGTTTCGTCACTGTTTCCTGCGTCATGGGCTCTTGACATGGTGACATGTTAAGGGCATATAATGATGTTTTTATTATAAGTTTGTTTTGTCCTTCAATAGGAATTGATTTGGGTAAGTTTACCTAGGTATATATGTTTGATGTTTATGTACAAAAGTCATGATAAATCATGGGATAGTAAATTACATGCGTACTACTCTTTCATTTATCTTGTTTATTGAAAAGGAAAAAAATGTTCCGAACTGTTTTTTTTTTTCATTAAAATGCTTTTGAAATATGTGTTATGTAATGAACACTCATAATACACTACTTAAACTTATTTCTTTAGTATCTCAGTCACAAAAAAAAAACTGTATAAAAAGCACCATCACCAGGTCTTAACTCGTGTTCGAGTCTTAAAATAACGTCACGTTTCGGAGTAAAATGACTACAAAAAAGTCCTTGCCTATTACATAATAATAAATAAAAGAGGAGTAAATTTTTAATTAAACTACACTTTATATTTGAGCTAAGTATAACAATAGCCTAATATTTAGGCTTCTAAGCATATTTAGTTAGTAAAACCTACTCAGAAAGCTGTCATGAAACCTAATATGAGGATTAAAATTACTAATCCTTTAGAACAACAAATATTGGGGAACTCCATTATAATTACTGTAATCCACAGTGTAAATTGGAGAACACTTTGCTTAAGTTCACAAACTAACAGTAGACAGGTAAATTTTAGAAGGTTTACTCATAACCAAAGGATAACATGAATGTGTGTGATAGATAATTATAATTTTATACACATTTATGTATGTGTGTATATTATATTCCCAGCAAAAACACATATGAAGTGGTCTGTCTTTTATAAAATTGACTTTCAAAAAGTGCTGATTTTCAGCCTACTTTGAATAAATGGCTTTTATCTTTATAATATCCCAGCCATGAAGGTCTCCAGGATTTGGAAATATTTGATTTAGATGTGACCAAGATAGCTTGGTCAAACATCTCACAGGGATAACTAGATGCTTGCTGCAGTGTCACCCTTTTTAAACCAACTTTGAAAAAGAACGAGGTTCTCAATTCTGATAGTTGTGTTTTTTTTCTTTTCAGGTAAGGTTTTAAAGACAATTTTCAGGTAGAAAATATTGTCTGTGTAACAGTCTAGTTCAGACAAAAGTATATCTATATATATCAGCAAAACTTTTTGACATGTGTTTTCAATAAAAGCCCCATCTTTCTCTTTCGTCTGGTAACTTACTTTACTAATATGTTTTTTCTTTCTATTTTCAGATCCTGAAGAAACTGGTAAGTAACAACAACAGACTTTGACACTTTTCTTAACAAAAAATCCTTCGTCACGTTGTTATTGAAATCACGTAACGCCGGACCAGCAGTTTCTAAGAAAATTAATTTTCCAAAACTTTAGTTTGAATGTTGTTCACTTGTCCAGTAAGATCAGAAAATATGGGCCTTTTACTTGGAGCTTTTAACCATCTGGAACCGCCATGAGAACTCGTCTCACGAGAAAAGTCTACCAAAAAAAAAACAACGCAATCAATAGTGATAGCTCACTCACGCATTTTGATCACATTCTTACCGTTCCGCCCGTACATGGCAAGAATCGTTACATGAAAACTGGTCGTATTTCTTCTAAGCAGATCTCATTACAAATCATTGATGGAAATAGCCTTTTAGTGTCACTACGACCACGATGCGCGAAAATACCTTTAAAAATTCAAATCCTTGCCAAGCTATGTGCTGGTAACTATACACATGTACACGACAAAATTGAGAAACACAAGTACAAACTTGACCCCCATACGAGTATCAGTGGTGACCTTTTTACCTTTGACAGAGAAGATGGCACAGTAATAGCGTATCCAGCTAGTTCAATACTCCAAGCGGCTACGAATAATTTCCATTTGCTGCCAAACTCAATCTGAAGTCGTTGTTATCGCATATCAAAATGTTCTTCGCTAGTTTTTATCGGGTATAACTTTGGGAACTGGAGTTAACCGTAAATGGAATTCGAATGAATAATGTATGACTCGTTAAACTTAGGTTTTATTGGTAATGGAAAGGTATGTAGGATGTAGTATAGCTAAAGTTTAACTTCAGATATAAGTGATGAACGTCAAACGACCGTTCTCAATAACCTATCTATCTCTGGATTTGCTTACTAGAGATAGAATTTTGACATTAGCC